>JARGCV010000035.1:0-580000 GCA_034064705.1 Bothrops alternatus
GAAATCTCTTGTCTTCCCCCAAATAGGTAATAGTACTTATTTCAAAACCTGGCATTGCTGATAGCTCATTCAGTGTGATAAAAGAGAAAAGCCTCAGTGGGAACATATAGTCCTTGTAGACATCTTTAGCTTGAAAGTCTCATCCTTCCTCAATGCATTTAGCTAAATGTCTACTCATAACTACACTTTATTGAATTTATCGGGCTTACTCTAAATACGTTCATACTTATTGTTGTGAGTGTCCCTAGACCAGCTTGGAAGTATCAGAGGATGAGGATCAGCAGCCAGGCCCCTCTGGGTGTTTTCCCCTCCCGGCAGCCGAGGAAGAGCAGCCAGGCCCTTCTGGGTATTTTCCCCTCCCGGCAGCTGAGCCAGACAGGGAGGAGATTTACAGGCAGTCTGGGTCAGATTCACAAAGTGAGGGGTCAGATTTGGATCAAGAAGATAGATGGCTTGATCCGAGATTCCAAAGGTTTGATAAACGAAGGTGTCAGTTAAGTGGAAAAAGGAAGTAATGGGGGGAAGTGACGTATCGGACACTATATTAGAAGGGGACAGAGAGACTACGCCTTTGTCACGAGCAACGTTAATCAAGGAGTAGCCTGATATCTGGAGCCGTCCATTTGAATTCAGTCTTCTGATGTTTTGGAAATCTACGGGAGAATAATGAGGTCTTGAACAATGTGATAAAGAAAGAGTGAGTTAATTGGAAGGTGTGGAAGGAGCATGTTTTAATCTAAATGTAAATAAATGAGACTTGGCTGTTTCTGCCAGCAAAATGCCAGCAGCGTGCTTTGAAGTGAATTCTTTTGAAATGTGTTAAATAAACCTCTTAAAGACATATTTATGTGGATTTTAATGAGCTGAGAGGGGCCAGACAGAACACTTATATAGGAGGAAAAAAAGATCAAACTCAGTAGGAATTATTGGTGAACAGACAGGAATTCTATTGTGCTAATTTACTTGGACTTCAGTAAGGCATTTGATAAAGTAGATCACAACCTACTACTTGATAAGATAGAAAAATGTGAGTTAGACAGCATCACCACCAGATGGATCCGTAACTGGCTGACCGGCCGTACTCAGTGAGTGGTCCTCAATGGAACCGCATCTACATGGAGGGAAGTGTGTAGTGGGGTGCCCCAAGGCTCTGTTCTGGGCCCAGTGCTCTTCAACTTCTTCATCAACGATCTGGACGAGGGGATAAATGGGGAAATCATCAAATTTGTAGATGACACCAAGCTGGCAGGAATAGCCAACACTCCAGAAGACAGGCTTAGGATATAGGAGGATCTGGACAGACTTGAACACTGGGCGCTATCTAATAAAATGAAATTCAATGGTGAAAAAACTAAGGTTCTACATTTAGGCAAGAAAAACCAAACGTACAGGTATAGTATAGGGGGTACCTTGCTCAATAGTAGTAACTGTGAGAAGGACCTTGGAGTCCTAGTGGACAATCACTTAAATATGAGCCAGCAGTGTGCTGCAGCTGCCAAAAAGGGCAACACAGTGCTGGGCTGCATTAACAGAGGGATAGAATCAAGATCACGTGAAGTATTAATACCACTTTACAATGCCTTGGTAAGGCCACACTTGGAATACTGCATCCAGTTTTGGTCACTACGATGTAAAAAAGATGTTGAGACTCTAGAAAGAGTACAGAGAAGAGCAACAAAGATGATTAGGGGACTGGAGGCTAAAGCATATAAGGAAAGGCTGCTGGAATTGGGTATGTCTAATTTAATGAAGAGAAGGACGAGGGGGGATATGATAGCAGTATTCCAATATCTCAGGGGCTGCCACAAAGAAGAGGGAGTCAAGCTATTTTCCAAGGCGCTTGAAGGCAGGACAAGAAGCAACAGACAGAAACTAATCAAGGAGAGAAGCAATCTAGAACTAAGGAGAAACTTCCTGATAGTTAGAACAATTAACCAGTGGAACAACCTGCCTTCAGAAGTAGTGAATGCTCCAACACTGGAAGTTTTTAAGAAGAGACTGGACAGCCATTTGTCTGAAATGGTATAGGGTTTCCTGCCTGAGCAGGGGGTTGGACTAGATGACCTCCAAGGTCCCTTCCAACTTTATTATTATTGTTATTGTTGTTGTTGTTGTTATTATTATTATTATTATTATTATTATTATTATTATTATTATTATAGTATTCTTAAGGCATGTACACATTTCTGTAACAAAGAGATTATTTTTTATATTTAGTTTATTGTTTCTTAAATGTTTTGCTCTCAGCACCCCTTCCCACTCTTAAAAATTACAGAGGAACTCCAAAAGATTTTGTTTGTCCTCATAGGTTATATTTATCAATATTTACCATATTAAAAATTAAAATGGACACATTTGTAAGACAATTTTATCCATTGAATATTAACATGAATAAAATGTTTTTCATAAAAAACATTTTAACAAGTAAAAAATAATAAGGAAAAGAGTGATGTTGTTTTATTTTTTTGCAATTATCTTCAATATTTGGCTAAACATTTGATTTTGCAGACCCCTGAGAATGTCTTGGTGGATGCCCAGGGTCTTTGGACCACACTTTAAGAAATGAATTCAGTTTGTGCCAAGCTGATTAACCAATTCTCCAAACAGAATAGCATAAGTCATAATGGGTTTCAGGGATGCTCTTTCTGCTATTCATTTAATTTTTAAAATTCAGACCATGCAAAATAGAATTTGTTTCACTGTCAATCACAAATATCCCCATTTTATAAATGGGCAATGTGTCTGAGAAGAAAACAAGTTTTTGAAAGTCACTTATGATTCTACGGTAAAAGACCGTTGGTCTCTCAGATTCAGTCACTAAATAGCCAACAACATCTCTATGTGTTTATGTGTGGGTGTGGGTGTGTTTGTGCACACATGTGCACATGTCTTTGAACCAATGTTGACTCCTGGCAACTGGCTGGACATACTTTTTCTACAGTATTACCTTTTCCCCAAAGTTAAGTCTGATACAATAGGAATGTATTTTATAATTATGCAAGTCCATCCATTTTTAAGTTGACATTATATATACATGATTTGCATTCCTATTGGATATTTCTGTTTCTTCAAAACCTTTCTCTTTCTCCTTAAGCTTCATTATTTTTTCCCAGAGAAGGAATCAGGTCTCTGAGTAAACAAATGGCAAAGTGTCTCCTGAATGCATGTTTTTCCTCCAGATGAATTCCATGGTAGACTCTCCTCTGAAGTGAATGTGGCTGTGGCAATTAGATGGATCCAGAAATATGGGCCATGTCTCTATTTTCTGCTGACAGACCCTCAAGACCTCTTCAACTGTGCCTCCTTGCCAGATGCCACACTCAAAATGGCAAATGTAGCTGTATTCTCCATCCTCCTAGCCCCACTTTTTTCCAACACGGAATATAAGGCCATTGCCAAAAACATATCCAGCACAATCAAACATCAGATGGTGACTCCTTTCCCACAGCTTGTGTGAGTGAAAACAGTGAAATTATACCCATGTTTGAGTAGTGAATCCCCTAGTGTTTAAGCGAGGCAGGCCCAGCACAGGCCCTTGTTCTACTGCTTTTTGTTCCTGGACTTGCGCTGTTTTTAGCACTGGACACCATTCAGTCCCCATTCAGTATTGTATGTCACTTCACATATGGTTCATCCGTTCCAAATGTGTGCATGTACCCAGAAAATGCAGCTTTTCATTATGTATTCTCTATGTAACAGAAAAGATTAAGATGTAAGCCTGGTGAATGCAGCAGGAATTAGTTGGACAGATGAATAAGGGAAAAATGAATCTGGAATGATGGCGGATTTAGTCTAATGATTGTGGGAGGGCGTTAAGAACTTGGTGGTAGGTTTGAGCCCTTTTAATCCTAGACCCGGTGTGTATTTTGGCATTTCTTCAGGGCAGTAATCTGAGGGTTAGAGTAAAAATGCTGTAATATTTTCAACTTTTACTTGTTTGTACTATTAAAATTAAATACATTTATATATTCTAAAATTTAGAATCGAAAAGTACAATGAAACAAAGTACCACTTCTGAAATAGGCACTACAATATTGCATTGCCCTTCAAGTAAAGGTGGTGGACTTTTTTCCTATTACGTAAAACAACAAATAGCATAAATAGATATTTAAAGTTTCAGTCCTATATAGATGAATGGGAAACAAGCCTTATAGTGTTCGGTGAGACTTATTTTATAGTAGATGTGCCCCAAATTGCTATAAAATGACTTCAATTTGAATAGTTACCAAAATACCTCTAGATATTTCGTTAGGCTCAGAAATGTTGTAGAACAGTATACAAATGTGCTATTAAAACAGAGAGAATATTTAAGATTCTAAACTCAGTTGCTTCAACTTAATATATTGCTGCATATAAAACAAGGAAAAGAAATTAAAATATCTTTTAGTAAGAAAAAAAGAATGAAGCATATTTACTTTCTACAACCATTTTTGCAAGGACCCGTTTCCCCCCCTCCGGACACACACACACACACACACACACACACACACACAGACACACACACACACACACACACACACACAGAGAGAGAGAGAGAGAGAGAGAGAGAGAGAGAGAGAGAGAGAGAGTTCAGTTTGGATTGAAAAATAAACATTTGCATCAGAATAGAGGTAGAGATATTTCAGTAGCATAAACACAAAGCTTCGGAAAGTAGTCAGCTGTGTTCAGCTGCTTCTTTATCAGCTTGCAAGAGTATCATGAAAGGAATATTTACATGCATATACTTACCCATATCAAAATACCAGGAGGTAGTCTGTCAAATGAGATGATAAAAATATAAACATTTGTGAGGGAAAAACAGGCATTGTAATTTTTCCTCTGTATAGTTTAAGCTATAGATAGGCTTTATTGCTATCACTTGGAATATATTGTTTTAAAATATTATATTTCATGTTCTTCAGCAATACTTACAGACATCACTAAAAATATAAGCCCAAATGGTGCAGTGCTAGGTACTGGAATTCAGAATTTCTCAGGAATGGATGGGTTCTACACAAAATATCCTTCAACATAGTCAAGCCAATTTGGTGTAGTGATTCTGGCCTAGAAACCAGGAGGCTGTGAATTTTAGTACTACCTCAGGCATGAAAGCCAGTTGGGTGACCTTGGCCCAATCACTCTCTCTCAGCCCAACTCACCTCATAGGATTGTTGTTGCGAAAAATAGGAGAGGAAGGAGTATTATATGTGGTCACTGCCTTGAATTACATATAAAGTAATAAAGGTGAGATAAAATCCAATAAATAAATAAAAACAACTCAAGTGAAAATACTTACAATATTAAAAAATTAAAATTTTTAACATGTATGCTTATTAAGCATTAATCCAGCTAAACCCAAATCTCCCTAAGTCCCACTTAAAGCATTGGGATTTAAGTCAGTTATAACAAATGAGCTAGGCATTTGGCAACATATAATCAACCCTAGCACTGGCCATCAAACTTCTGTTTGTCTCTCCTGATTATCAGACAATGAATTTTCTAGAACTACCTGGAAATGGCAGACCTGAGATTCTTTGCATGCAATTCATGCACCCTGATTTGGATGAGACTTAGTCGTGATAAACTTTGGCTGAGTTAAAGTCCTAAATATTAAAACTGTCACATAATTCATTCAAACATAGCACATTCCTCAGAGGTTCCCCGTTCATGTTATACTTCATAATTTGAATTAAATCCTCTGAGCTGATTTTACCCTTGTTAATTATTCCAGAATGTTACTATCTTTCAAAATATTTTAGAAGCCTGCCGTAAATTAACAGAAGGAGAGATAGCTGCTGGGAATAGAGAACAATTTCCTCCTCAAAGCATCTAAACTTGTTGTGGCTACTTTACTAGCCTCTGGGGGGCAAAAATTCACTGAGTGCCAAATGGCAACACAGATAACGCTGTTGCCATCTAATGATTTGGTGGGTTTTGAAGCTCAGTTCTCTGAACCCTACCTCCACCCAGTCCTCAGGACACCAGTATGTATCTAAAGAAAGACCATCAAAAGGCAGAGAGTTGTATAAGTTCTTGGCTAGAGCAAAGGTCAGCTATACCTGGTATTCAGGAATAATGTGCTGGTGTAAACCAGAACTTAATTGGGGTGAGCTGTACTTGCATACAGTTAATGATCATTTATAATTATTCAACAACCTGGACTTAGTAATGTTTCTAGAATAATGTTACAATGTTTTCATAATTCTATGATTCTTGCTATAGAATTTCTAGCTATAAAGATCCTAGTAACTGAAGCTTAACAAGGGTTCATCTTTGAATTCTCTTGAAGCTTCTACAGATATATACTGCTGATGTGCCTACTTAAACTGCAGAATATAAGTCCATTGGATAATTCTGATAAGTGCAACCATTGGTTGTATTTTGATTGTATGCTCTTTTAGGATGGGATACCATATTTGAAAATGTTACATAAAGTGTCCATTGATGATACAAAGAAAGCTGAATCACATTTAGCATTTTTAGTAAATGGGCCATCATAATCATCACTACTACAACTAATAAATAGCAAAAGAGGTCCTTAGCTTTTATCTATTCCAAATTTTACCATATTATACTGTTCTAGGATCAACTGTCATCAAATTATTTCTGACTAATGCATAGGATTGGACTATGATTAATTTATTTACTGGTTTTAAATTGTCCTTCATACATGTTCATTAAAAAAAATCTCCACATTTCATTCAAATGTAAATCAATCAGCTTGTCTCCCTGGATGATCGTGTATCTGCTTCACAGAGGGTAAATACAAATCTTTTCATTAAGACTGATAATCTGTGGTTAATTTTCTCCAATTCCTTTACTGCTTTCCCAACAGGTGTTCTGATTTATTTTGAAATCCTAAATTGAATTTCACTAATATTTTCACTCTTTTTTTACCTTCAGTGGATTTAATTGCACAGTATAGTGTAAATAACTATTACAAAATTACAATAAGAAAACCAGCGTAGTGTAGCATTTAAAGTGCTGGGCTAGAAACCAGAAGACCATAAATTCTAGGCCTCCCTTAGGCAAGAAAGCTGGATAGGTGACTTTGGGCCAGTTACTCTCTCTCAGTCCAACCCACCTCACAGGGAGGCTATTGTGAGGAAAATTAGAGGCAGGAATATTAGGTATGTTCATTGCCTTGAGATATGTACATATACACATACACACACATACATATACATATGGATATACATTCAGGGTAAAATATAAGTATTCTAAGTAAATATAAGAATAATAAGTACTATTAATATTACATAAATAAAGTGCAAAGTCTAGATAGTGGACATTGCAATATCTGGTGACAGCAGAATAAAAGAGAAAGAACTGGAGAAAGTAACAAAATATAAAGACCTGCAAATAGAAGTAGTATGACTGTAGCAAAAGAAAGCAAAGATAGAACCAATAGTAATAAATGTTTTGGCCCAATCTCAAAACATCTGGACCACCATCACCACTGACAAATCATCAGCAGTCACTTGCAAAACACTTAGAAGAGTTAACAACTTACAACCTGCGATGATACCTTTAACACCATCAAACAATCACATCTGCCTATCCCAAATCCTTGAGAAGGACTGGGTAGGTGGATAAAAATGTCAAATCCACCTGCTGACTGTGTGACCAATGAGAATAATAAGGAAAAATACAATATATAGATCTTAATTTGTCTGTAGCAACTGAAGAGGCCTGCTTTAACCATTGTTGGTATGCATAGCCAGGCTAATTATCACTGTTTGGGCTTATAAAGTGTCTTTCTATTCTAATCCTGGGCAGGACTATGGCATTTGTTGGAGCAATAACTGAGAGAGAGAGAGAGAGAGAGAGAGAGAGAGAGAGAGAGAGAGAGAGAGAGAGAGAGAGAGAGAGAGAGAGAGAGAGAGAGAGAGAGAGAGAGAGAGAGAGAGAGAGAGAGAGAGAGAGAGAGAGAAGGGGACTGAGTTTTTCCCCTATTATCTTGGATTTAATTCTGGGTCTGTACATCTTCCAAGGGAACAAGCAGAGAAGGAATACTCCTATTCCACATTATGCAGATGGATCACCCACATTACCTTAAATCTTTTGAAAAGCAAAGGCCAGAGACACTTTTTAGAAGCAACACAATGTGTGTTCTGTAGGTTCTGTAGATAAGTTAGTGGCTAACTGAAGACAAAAACCTATTTTAAACTCAGATTTTTTGAAGTTAAAAGCTTATTCTGGAATCTTTCCATTCAGAATTATTTCAATAATAATTTAATTAACAGATATGGAACTAAAATGGCAAAGCAAACTTGTGGAGTAGATAGTTGTTGGAAACAGTCCCTAAATCATCATCTAATCAAACTTTAAACAGAGTCACAGAGCTTTCAAGAGGCTATTTCATGAAATAGGAATCTAAGTAATCTATGTATAACGTATTATAGAATCTAATTGCCTTCAGAGTCATATTTATGGCTATGTAATTTTATTTATTTTAGTTGAAGTGTGAGCAATGTTTTCTGGACTGAATGGGTGCCTTGACTTTTCAGTGATTGGCGGGAAAGCTGTACTGTAAAACATAGTGGGTGGGGCTAAGCAAAAGGAAGTGATACATTTAGTAGGTTTTCCCCTTCTGTCATATTAAAAATGAGTATTCTCTAATAAGTTTTGAAAATCTCTGCAGAATGCCTAAGCCTTAGATTACACACTTCTATTGTAGTTGATTGGTTCTTCAATGAAATAATAAACCTCATAGATGAACTTCTGTTAAACAGTAAACACCATAGAACAGAATGAAGCATATAGCAAAATAAGCAATATATATATTATATATACATACATATATATATATATATACACACATACTGTATAATTTATAGCAGGGGTCCCCAACCCCAGGACTGTGGACCAGTACCAGGCCATGGCATGCCAGCAACCAGTCCGCACAAACAAGCAAAGCTCCATCTGCGGGATGCAGGCAGCACACAAAACCATGCCCCCTCCGGTCTGCAGAAAAACCTCTCTCCACAGAACCGGTCCCTGGTGCCCAAAAGATTGGGGACCTCTGATTTATACTACATAATTTATTGGCTGCCATTTTACCATTAAATATATTAAAACATAAATAAATTAAAACCAGACATCAGGGCGATGTATAGTTGATAGAGATAATATTGGAAGTATTTATTTAAATAATACTAAAGCCATGTAAGAGTGTTGAAACATTTCCAAACTTATATTTGACTTCAGTGATACAATCACTGCAAACCACTGGTCAACCAGTAGATGGCAATAAGGAGTTAATGATTTATGTGGTTCTTTACTGTCATCATGATCATCCAGACTTTTGGAACATAGATATGATAGTTCTAGTTCAGACCTGCATAACATTTATATGGCCAGCATTTTTGAAAAATCATTGATCCACTGATGCCAAATGTCACCACCCCTAAGAAGGATTTGGCATCACTGCTGTTTAGTTTTTTGCAGCCACTTCTGCCATGCTGATAAGCTTCTCCAGAACCTCCAGACCTCATCAATACTGCTAGCGATGCTAGCCACTGTACAACTGATTGGCAAGTTCTGTTTGGTATGATTTCAGCAAAAGTTACAGGACATTTCTAAGTTTGATTTTTTTTCTAGTATCCTCCCACATGATGAATTATTTCTATTATTCAATACCCAGATACTGGCTATTGCCTTTTTGGAACCTAGATACCTGACATTGAGTTCTGGATTAATAAGTAGTATGGGATGTGCCATTTGAATATACTAAGATGACCACATGCATGGCACTTTTATGAAACTTATAAAGCTTATAAAAACATGACCAGCCAATTAAAATTTCATGGCTGAAGATGAACCAATGAGCCACAAATGGCATTTCTCATACCCATACCAAGATGTGCAGTATCCAAGGTTGGTGAAATTAATTTAAAACTAAACTAAAGCAAACTCAACAAACACATGTCTGTTCCAAAGAGGAGTATTACTAATGGTATTAATAGTAATGGTGCATTAAACTACTATTTATTGTTCTGACATGATATTTAAAATATGCCAATCCAGCATTAATTATAGTTTCATCCAGCCTGCAGTGTGAATTAGGAAAAATAAAGGTCTGTATTCCTTTATTTAACATGGGCAAAATTACAATTAATCATATTTTTAAAAGGTTGCTGTAAAATTAGTATATGATAAGCAGAAATGATTAAAAGTTTATAGAAACAAGTACAGAGGTGTGAACTACATGCCTTTCAACATGGGGATTACATGCCTTTAATTTTTTTTAACTGCCCGTATGTTTTTGCTTTTCATCAAAACCAACTGAAATTTGGAGTCTGGCAACTATTAAGGAATGAAGTGTACCCCATTGCAGAGAAATTGGTGCTTGGAGTAATGATATGTGTAATCACACATATCATACACATAAGTTAATAAGGGTTATGCAAAGGGAGGGAATGACAGCAAGGTATAATTATCCTTTATGAATGGAATGCAACTCTCTGTTGGGAACAAAGGAGAGGGGGAAGTAGGCAAGATTGATTCATTCATCTTTTTCATACAAGGAAATTGTCTATCAGGAATTTGAGACAACCGCAATATTTTCTTCTTTCAACTTTTAAGGCACTAAGGCAGTTTCTGTGCGCAAATACTAGTCTCCTCTTTTTTTTTTTGGTACATGACAAAGGTTCTGAACTATCTATCAGAGTTAGAGTTCCATGAAAATTCTAGGTGAAGGGACAAGGCAAATTAGGATAATAAGTCCTACCTTGTTACCTTCTGGGAGGCGGCTTTGTGGTATCCGAAGCAGAACATCCAGATTCAGCCACAGTTTTTTTTTTCCATACAGGATTAAACTTATGAACTCTCAAGCTTCCTCCTTCCGTTATATATTCAAGATGGACAGTGTTTAATATTTATTTGTTATGTATATGTAGGAGTGTGGGGTCTATACATATGTTGTATATAGTATGTTTAGGTGTGTGTCATGTATGTGTTCACTTTGAGAGCGGGCAACTAAGTTTCATTTTTGAAGCGTGCTGTTGTGCCCACAGTAAAAAAAAAAATGGCAATAAAGGTTATCTTATCTTATCCTGCAATTTAAAAGCTTTCCTAAATCACCCAGCCTAGGGTAGTCTTTAATTTGCAGTAAGTCAACTCTAGAATCCAGCCAGTTCTAGATAAACTATTATTAGGTTATTTTTAGCACATTGTCTGAATCTATTAACTGCCCAACAGTATGACTACCTTGCAACACAAACACATAGTTCCTTTCTAATAGTTCCTTTCTAAAGCAAGCCTTAACTCTGGAACCAGAATTATGACCTGTTGAGCTTTGATGCATTTTGCACATCTGAATGCCTTTAACAAATAATACTTCATTTTTCAGTAGTGCCTACCGGTAGCACAAGAATAATATTCCACGTAATTGATAAAAATACATAAACAATCAGTATACATATATACAATCTGGTATACATATATCTTACATTATTAGAGTTCAGTCTTTAGGAAAACATATGGAGGTGTTAACCACTTCCTTAATATAATACTGAATTCAATATATAAGAGGTAAAGTCATGACCCTATAATGGTCAATCAGCCTATTAGTTTGTGACATACGAATCAGTTCTACTGTAGTTGCATGCTTGAATTTATTACATGGGATGCTCCTTACTTAACAATGAACTCTTTTGCTATAAGCCATCCCTCCACTCTTTTAAAAAATAATAGGTCAAAATCTGTAGTTTAAAGTGAGCTACTTGTGTTTACATTGGTAAGACATCTGCAAAATACAGTATGAGCAGGTATTGCAAATGGGTTCTACCTAAAGATGCCAAAGACATGATGTTAGCCAAATTTACTGAGAATCCTCTTAAATAATGATGTTCTCCCCTCAGCCTGTAACACCTTTTGGGCGATTGATTTAAGAGGAAATGAACTCTTCCTCTAGTCTTTTCCTCCCTTCAACAATTAGTTTATGATATGTTATAATTTCTAAGTTTTTTTTAAAGTGACCCCAAAATCTTGCTGCATTTAGTCTCCTGAGAATATTGGGTCGAGGTTTTTGATCCCTGTTGCTCATTGATTTGAAGGCTGATGTAGTGCAAGGGGTCCTTATTAGTGGCGTCTGTCACTGCTGTAATGTTTTTGTTATTTTTCCTCATTTGTTCATTCTGACATCATGTCATTACAGAATGGTGCTGTTCAAGCCCTGCCTTGGCTGTTCGTTAGCGTGTGTTTAATGAGCAGCTTAATTGAGCTGTCTAGTAGGCCACCTGTCACCCTCCGGACTTATTAACATACTAATGGCCTGACATTGTATTCTCTGACAGGCAACAGGGCCTACTGATTTGATGTCTGGACATGAGGTTTTTATGCAGGAATGAGAGAGGATATTGGGAAGGAGGTTTAAAAAAACAAATTAACTCTTTGGTATCTCTGTATTATGGCTGCTGGACAAAACAGAGACAAGCAGATAAACTGTCCTAGTTTGCAAGTCCTGCATTAGTCCTGCAATTTCTGTGCATTTCTCCAGAAAGAAGTATGTTCGGGGAAAGAAAAACAGGCTTTTCTGCTTTGCTTCTATTACAGTATTATTGTGGGTTGCTACTTCAAAGGGGAAACCTTCTAAAGCACAGGGGAAAGTTTTGTGACTAGTCTTTTCTCTACTGTGGCTAAACAAATGAAAGGCAAGAAATTTCCAGTTAAGGGATTTAAGTGCATTACATTGTCCCACTTGTTGAATCCAGATGAGGACATTCATAGTCAGTGTGCCTGCTGCCAAATTATAAAGGTTCAAAGGAATGGCTTAAGTGCATGCAAGTTTAATCAAAATACTTGTTTGGGGGTTTTTGTTTTTGTTTTTTCCTAACAGCAAGGGGTAGACCTTCTGTCATAGGCAGATAACACCACCAGATGGGGTGGCTTAAAGTCCAAAGCTACAATAATGGCATACCGTACACATTTGCTTTACAAAAACAAACAACAAAAAGGAGGACATGTGGTTTTTATTCTTTTTCTTAAATAAGAGTCTTAACAGAAGATCTTACTTTGTACAGAGGTTTTCTTAAGCGTGAAGGCAATGAAATAACTTTTGCTAACTCACTTTCTTGCCCCCTCAAACATATACCACAATTAAGAGATCTGGTTAATCAGAAGGATATTTTTTTAAAAAATCCTCAATGGGCTTCAAAGAGATCAGAAATTGTACAAAACCAGGGGATTCTGCCCCAGCTGCTGCCCCTGCTCCAGAAGAAATGCATACCAAGTTTTGAAATACATCTGCTGGGTGTATGTATGTATGTATGTATGTATGTATGTATGTATGTATGTATGTATGTATGTATATACGTATGTATGAATGTAAATGTACATATAAATGTATATGTGTGTATGTGTATGTATATAGTATGTATATGTACTGTATATAGATACAGAGATTCCAATATCTCTAGAATGAGACCTCATAATGATGCAATTAAATAAAATATACAGAAGGAAAAATATGTTAGTTTTATGGTTGTTTAGAAGCACTGAAAATAAACTATTATGAATTTATTTATAGAATTGTATTATACTGGCACTCCAAATTTATAGGAAATGAACTTGCGAGCCACAGTACATGCCTATGAGCTAGTAAAACCTAATAGAAATTAGAAAGTATACCAGAATGAAATGAGAACGACAGAAGAAAACCACTTTTACCACATTGGATTTAGTTCAAAATACTTTAATATACATATAATTTGAAATAGTCTAAAATATCATTTTTACATAGTAGAGTAAATTCAAGTTAACTTTTTAAGTGGAATTGAAATCTGGAATTAGTTATGTTTCAAACCCCACCAAAACAGACATCCTTGGCTTCTTTACCTGTACTACCTTGCCTTACAATGTTTCATTATGCGATGCAATGAAATTGTTCCAATAATTTTGTTAGCTTATTTCTGGCATCCTTTCACTGCCATTTTTTTTCAGTTAAAGCAAATTCATTGTCTTTACTTTGTTATTTTTCTGTTATTTTCCATTTTGAGGAAAGAAGGGCAAAGAAATGCAGGATCGTTATTTTTGAAAGCAACATTGGAATCCTTATGATGTTCCTTTCTAAACTATTTGAAAGATATTGTTTTATTTTTGGTCAAATTATTTATTTATTTAGCATGTGGCATCTACATAGGTTATGCAATCATTGATATACAACACTGATAAAACACATTGCATATACAAACACAAATATAAGTTTAAATAAGGCATCAGCAAATACAGGTAAGTGTGACAAGTTTCCATACATAATGAGTTAGATCCATGCATGTTTTTTAGAATTCATCAATTCAGGAGTATTAATATAAGTAGGAGATTCATGTCAGAGATTAAGCTGTGTCAAAGGAGAGCCAGGCAAAGCAAAATACTGTTTCCAGAAAGGCATAACAAGAACAAATGGCAAAGTAAATCAATAAAGCAAAGGAAGTTAACAGTAAGGCAGAAATTCAGGCAGTACCCTGGACAGCTCCATGGGGATCCCTTAAGGGGGAGTAAGCTTCAAATATAACTTCAACAAAAGCCAATCTTAGCTTTGCAGCACCGTCTAAGTCAGTGTTTCTCAACCTAGACAATGTTAAGGCATGTGGACTTCAACTCCCAGAATTCCACAGCCAGCATTGCTGGCTGTGGAATTCTGGGGGTTGAAGTCCACATGCCTTAAAATTGTCAAGGTTGAGAAACACTGGTCTAAGTAGAGCTTTAACAAGCTGTTAGCTCCAATTTTGTAGTTTAGCTGTACTAAACTTCTTAGAACAATTGGAATCAGAAGTGCAATTTTTTTATTCCAGAGGAATGCAGGCCAAAAAGACTCCCAGTACCCCAGAATTTCAGAATAAATTGTTGAGAGCCATTAATTGTTGAAAGCCATTATCTCTCCTTTTGCAAAGCTTCCTATTGAAGACAGAGAGTCAGACTCTTGTATACTGAGTGGCAGGTATGTGTCCTTAGATAGAGGAAGAAGGTAATGGAGAACTTGAAAATAGTGATGTCTAAGGAGCAACAGAGGCTGACCAGTCAGAACATTCCTTATATTTCAAATTCATAATTCGTTCAGTAGAATTGCCTAATGCCTTTTTCATGTGAAGTAAATGAGATGCTTTTATCTTTACTTTTCATTCTACTATCTAAACTGAGTTTTAAAATAGCCTGAGGAAAAAAATGGATTTACGACGAATATAAAAATAATAAATACTACCCACTTATAATAATCTCTTCCCTATTTGAAAATTAACAACACTAATAAGAATAAAAGATTGTACAGAAGCATTGGAAAGGCTAGAAAATCAGCTAGTCCATTTCTTCTCACTAAAGCAAAATATGCATGCCTACATGATCATTTTTAAATCTCAGATTTCTTAGCAAATATGTGAAGAAGTCCATATTGATCCATTGTAAATGATTATTTCCACTGGATGTAACGTCCTATGTATTCTATAACCAATTATGTGTCTTTACAATGCTACCTAAAGGGAAGAACTTACAGATTTCCTTATTCTGATAGCTTTCTATCAACTTTCTTTAGCCACCTTTCCGTTTTCACTGTACAAGGATTGTTAAAGGCTGTCTTTGCAAGTTTATGCCTGTTGCAAGTTGACATGGCACCATACCAAGTAGGAGGTGTTGGCTTGTGTGCAAGATTTCAAAGCCGGTTTTGTAGTAAGTTACAATGCTTATCAGGGAATGATCCATGGGAACATATGGTCCCTCCTGATTAAAATGCATAATGTGAGGAATGGAAATGAATGCATAATGAAAGTACTTCCCAGTGTTTCCTGGTAAGTAGCTGGGATGTAGTATTACAATTCAGCATTTTTCATAATAGTATTAGGCATTTCACCTAGAAGCTCTTTGCTAGGAGCATGTAATTGTTGCATTGTATATGATGGTTTGTTATAAGAAAGTAGACAGCAATTTTCCTAAAACATCTTATAATAATTGATATACAAAATATTTAATGAAGCCATGATGAAAATACATTTTTTTGTAAAAAAGATATAGGAGTATAATAGGATTTGATGAAACTTGAGAAGGAAAGTGAAATCTATTCATTTCACTTTCTTATTTATAAATAAGACATAAAAACTATCACATATGTAATGTAAGAAAAAAAGGAAGAAAAAAGAAATCAAGGTTAAAAATGCAAGAAAAGGGGAGAAAAGCAGCAGAAAAAAATAGAAAAAAGAAAAAACAAATAAAGACGTGGCTTCTTTTTTTTTTTTTTATAAAATTCTTTTATTAAAACAATCAACATTGAACATGAAAACATATTGTGCAGCAATCATCATGGCACCTGATATACAATACTAAGTATTAGTCATTGAAAACGTCTGAGTTAGTAAGCCTTTTTCCCCACTCCTCATGTCTAGCCTCAACTGTACTCCTGTTACATTTTATTTTGATTGGTGTTTCCCCTATCCGTTTCAATATTAATGTGATCAACATTAAACATAAGATCCTATTGCTAAGCAATCATCCTAGAACATAGCATACAACATTAGGTATTAATCTTTGTAAACATCTGTTTTAGTAAACGTTCTTCCCTCCTCCCTTACATCCTCACGTATACTCCGAGTACATTTTGTTTGATTGGTGTTTCTCCTATATATGGTCTATCTACTGTATCTAGTCTATCGCATATTGTGCGTTTGTGCTTCTGAGTTGACTTCATCCCATTACTAGTGCAATCTTTTATGGTCCCCAACCCGAGATCCTGAGGTAAAAGTTTCATATCCTGAGGTAGAGATTCAGTCTACTTTAACAATATTAAAGCAAACAACGTTAGTCCTAAGGTTATGCTAAGAGGCATTAGTTATAGAACATATACATTCAACGTTGGGTGTTAGTTTTTGTAAACATTTGATTTGTTAGCCCTTCATCCCTCCTCCCATCGATCCTTAGCTGAACGCCAGCTGCATTCTGTTTGATTGGTGTCTCTCTTGGATATAGTCTATCCACTGTTTCCAGTCAGTCACAAATTGTTCATTGGTGCGGTTTTTCAGGTATGCTGATATTTTCGCCATTTCCGCCAAATTTGTTACTTTCACAGTCCATTCTTCAATAGGCGGTATTTCCGGATTCTTCCAGTACTGTCCCACCAACAATCTTGCTGCTGTAATTAAGTTCAAGAATAAATTTGTCTCTGAGGTAGTGATATCCTTTGTGATCCCTAACAGAAATGTCTGAGGTAGAAATTAAAGACGTGGCTTCTTTACAGCAGTTTTAAGTACAATTATAAATTTACCTCTCACTATATGGTTATAACCTTTTTTCTTTCTATAATCTATCATCCTCTTTAATTGTCAAAACTATAAATCATAAATTCATTTTTTCTATTTTATGCAAAAAGTCTATAAGGGAATTTTATTTAGCAATATACATAGATAATTGTCTTTTCTTAGATCAATTTAATCATCTCACTTAGTATTTATGGAGATGGAGTTATTGGGTCCTTAGGGATTTTAGTGTCCCAGGCCTTGGTCCTCTTTACCATTTGTTTAATATCTATATGAAACTAGTATCCATGGTTATCTTTTGCTTCAGTGGGAGGTATTATCAATACGTTTATGATTCCCAGTAATCTTTCTTTGCCCCAAAGAGAATTATATATGGGGTAGACTTGTTGTAGGTTTAGACTCAGCCAAAGCAATACAGAGTGGCTGTTAATTTATCTGATTTATTTTGAGACCACTTGAAATTGAATTCTTTATAAACTAAGGCTTCTTACCAAGGCAGCTCTGATCAAATACAGAGTTGGTTGTCAGTATCTTATTCAGCATCTGTAATATGTATATTAGATCTCTTGTGGCCAAACACACTTCATAAGGATAAAAATGTCTCTAACCAAAAACAGTTGTTGTGATGTTCTCCTTTTAAAAATGGCTATTTATTTATTCTTGAAAGATTTTTGTTATGGGCAATATGAAAACTATTTCTCTTATCAAATATACAGGTTGTGTATAGTGAAAGGGCAGCGTTAATACACAAACAAATATGTTATTTATTTTTTACCCATATTACCTCCAGGAGCAAAAGGTAGGTAGCTTCATTTTTATCCTGACAACAATAACTGCATTTTGGACTGAGAAAGAGAACTGACTCAAAGATATGCAGTGGGTTTGTAATCCAAAATCTTACCAATCCTAATTTAATCCTGTAGTGCACCATTTCTATTGCCTTACCAACTATTTTTTTAACTTATTTTTACTTCAGTTGAGCAGTAATTTGATTGGTGTGCTGGTCTTCTTCACTGTAATTAACACCATTCCCTCTTTTTAGTGTTCAAGATGAGATCTACAATCTGATGGGCTGACTTGTAGCCTCTGTGCTTCTGACCCACTTTTTCATGTGAGGGGCTGTCAACAACATGCCGCTTTCCTCCTGCCCAGTAGTGACAGAAATGTGAGAGGCCAGGCACTCAGCTGAAAGAATGGCAACTCATGTCACCATATGCCTGCAAGCACACTGACTTGCAATAGATGAATCCCACCCTGCATGTATTGAGGAGCTAACGATGGCTGAAACCAAGGAAGGAATTTAGGGGGTTTTGTTGTTGTGTTTTGCTTTTAGTGGCCTTATCCATAATAGCCCCCAGCCTCCCCCTGTTATAGTATTATGCTTTTGGGGTCTAAATGTTATTAGGTTGGGACAAAAACCTTCAGGTAGCCTTTCCTGCCTTCACAACGACAATAGTTAGAAAAGTTAGGCTCCTGCTGAGATGGACAAGGCACCCTGTGAAGGGGAATAACCAAGGTCAATGGTGGGGATATAGGCATCTGCAGATATATTGTCTGTCTCTCTCTCTCTCTCCCTCCCTCTCCCTCTCTCTCTCTCTCTCACACACACACACACAGAGAGAGAGAGAGGGAGGGAGAGAGAGAGAGAGAGAGAGAGAGAGAGAGAGAGAGAGAGAGAGAGAGAGAGAGAGAGAGAGAGAGAGAGAGAGAGAGAGAGAGAGTGTTTTACACTCATTGTTACTTTCCACTGACCAGCTGCCTACAAGCCCTGGACCAAAAACAAAATGAGTAACACAGCCTCCATTCAATGGAGATTAAATGCCTGAAATAAGCCACACCTCTGAACAATCCCTCCAGAAAGAGGAATGGCATTCAATAGGCACCAAAACCCATTGATCAGCTTTATAAAAGAGGGGAAGGCCTCCATGAAAAAAGATTTTATACCACCCCTTAAACTAGCTCTGACTGGCCATTTTGCTCACACTGTAATCAAGTATCTATCATTTATATCCAAGAGTCAATCCATGATCTTAAAAGAAAAAGCCACACATAGTAGTGCAAAGCATTTTATTTCTTACTGATGACATTAGCACTGTAATTTGTACAACTTTACTACTTAAAAAATTAGTTGCTATTATTCATACTGTGTAATTGACTGTTAAATCCTCATTTATGTTAATTTGAATTTGAATATATCACTTTGTGAAATGTTAGATTGCCATGTTTACAAATATACTACAGGTATTCAGAAATGTAGATGATAGAAAACATGCTGTTTAATCTAGTTGTTTAAATAAATTAAGCCTATTTATCTGACACTTAATAATTCTGGGCACACGTCCTCAGTCTTTTTTGCCTGTTACCATTCTTGTCAGCCAGCATGTAAATTTTATAGCTTTTATTTTTAATAACTGGTAATCCTAATGATGAGATTTCAGCTGATAAATACTCTACACAAGTAACATTTTAGAGGGAACATATTTTTCTAATCCATGGAGACAATGTTTCCAAACCAAACAGGAAGAAGAATAAGGAGAAGGAGAAGAGAGAAAGAAAGAGAGAGGGAAAGAAGGAAAGAAAGAAAGAAAGAAAGAAAGAAAGAAAGAAAGAAAGAAAGAAAGAAAGAAAGAAAGAAAGAAAGAAAGAAAGAAAGAAAGAAAGAAAGAAAACAATTTGACAGCCATCAAGTTATTTTGGATATCACTCTTCTTGGCACTGAATGCATTTCTTTGCAGTGCAAAAAGGTACTGATAATAAAATCCCGGCTGGCATATCTGAAAGCAATCTTTAAATTACATTTGTTGCTTTATTTCTCTGGGAACGTCTAGCAGTTTAGATAATAAATGTATTATTTGAAAAACAACAGAGTAATCATATGCTGAATATATTCCTATATAGTCACTAGAGTTGAAAATGATTTGATGGCACACAGCCAATCCACATATCAAAAAGTATGACACAGTAAAATGTAGTGTAACTATGTTGCAAGAATGTGACAAGAAAGGGATATACAGTATGCATACAAATCATAAAACCCATAGAACTGAAAAAGGTCATTTAGGTCAGCAGTTCCTACACTCTGCTAAATTCAGGAATCCAAACTGAAGAAATTTTAGAGGTCTAACTGCTGCTTAAATGTCTTTAATGAAGAGGAGGACCCCAGCTCCCTCGATAATTGATTAAATATCAGTCTAAATATCAAGTGTGAGAAGGGAATTTGTGCTAATTGGTGCCCCTCATTTAGTAAAAGGTCTTAAAGAAAAGGTTACACATATATGCTATATAAGTATGACGGAGGACTTCTAAAAGAGAAGGTTCAAAATCTAGGATATAGAGCGTTTGCATCTATCCTTTATGCATGATTAGATTCTTCCTTGGATTATATCCAAAGTACAATGGAACAAGAGCAGCGCCAGCTCACTATACATTTTCAATATAATGTGATGTCATTCATTTCTCTCACCTCTTTGTCATGAAGAGCAGTATATCAACAAAGAAATTGCATGTATATTATTCTAATTAAGAGGACTTCATCCTGGAAAGATTACTACCTAGAGGCAAAGAACTGTACTGGACTAGAAAGATTTATCATTTTTTACTCCAAGCCGTGGTTCCATAGATTAAAATTCCATAACACTTCAGTCAGCAAGGTCAACTGTCACATGAACTGAAGATATGGGGATTATTCAATATATCAAGTTCAGGGATATTACTACCGGTATATTGATCTAAGCAGTGCAAAGCTTCAAAGGAGCAGTTTGTTTCAGCTTCAGATAACAGACTGCTTTAAAGTTGCTTATGAAGGGAAGCAGGACCTGGTATTTATCAAAAGCTAGATTTGGTCAAGTATTGTCAGAGCAGCTGATTTACTCAATTTTGTTGATCTTCTGGATATGCTGTCTGCCAGCTCAATAGCTGTTGAGCTATTTACTAAGATTTATGGATGTTTGGTTAATGCTTCTTGAGTGACTGGAATGATCTTTGCCTTGATTGTGGCAGTGAATTTGGAAAGGGCAGAGAAATGGCACTGCTGCAACTTGAATGGAGAACCAAAAGAATTGTAATCAGGAATTCTGGAGATCCATTGGTTTAGTTTGGAAGCATTGGTTGGATAAAAATGAGATGGTTCTAAATATATGTCACTTAAGGAATCTGATGTATATTTGTAGATGTATACCCTTATGTAGGACCCAATTAATTACAATCAACACTTCAAATACATAATTCTTCTCTCAAAAATGAAGAATATGAAGGGCAAATATATTTCCTAATATGTGATTAAAGCAACAGAAAAACAGGATGATCCAAACAAATTAGAGTCTGTCATTATGCACCTTAGAATTGAGAAAACACATTTTTTCAGTGTGAAAATAGTTTACTGAAACTTCAACGTTGTAGTTCTTTTTTTTTAACTCTTATTTTTCAAAAGCAAAATGTTCAGCTGGAGAATAAAAAAGACTGAGTATTCATAAAACATATAGGTGAAAAAGAAACTTGGGCCTCTATATAGTTTCTCTACCAGCAAACATACTAGTGTCATAGAGTTTGAAGTCTTGGGAGAATCTATAGGAATTTTAATAACATTACAGAACTGATTTTCCTCAGTGCATAGTTTTTTATAAAGAAGTAAATATTTGAAAATGAGATAGGTTGCTATCATGTTCATTCTTGTAAATCATTGTGATTTTTTTTAATCTTCTGAAAAGACTTGTTTTTACTTACTTTCCTACATAACGCATTGCTAGACTACTAGAAATATATTAATATTTATATAGGCACTCTTTCAAAATAAAGACAAAAATCGTTGTAATGAACAAAATAGCCTTGTTTCCATTTTCAAAGTGCCTCAGTTCTATGAAGTTGTAATCCATTGGGACTTAACTGCTCTCAGCAGAAGGCTTTTTTTTCTGTTCACACACCTTGAGACAAAGAGCATATTTAAGATGAGGGAAGGAATGAAATGGGTTGCAGAGGCTGGAGGGTGGGTGTGTGCATTTTTGCAAGATGTGGAGTAAATTTATTCCAGAAAGCGTCTGAAACTCGATAGAGTGTCTTCGAAGAAAAGGCCCCTAAGTAAACCTCAGCACCATTCAAAAGATTTGCTCGAACACTTAACAAGTGGTGCAGGAAGAAAGAAAAATCTGTTGTCAGGTTTGGGGTGTTTATCAGCTCCCCTCAGGACACTTGACCTGATGCTGTGGACCCCCTAATCCGCTGATCTGCATGCTACGAGTCCTGCGAGATGCAGGCCCACGGCTGCCGATGAAATTGACTGGAATACTTGTCCTAATACGCTGATCTTTCAGTGCATTGTGTGCCACTCACCTACTCCTGTCTAGTCCCTCCTTCCCTCCCAGACAACCCTTCGAAATTTAATTCTGCTCACAAATTGTGAAATAAGTTGTTTGGGCTGGATTTGTAGAGCGAATTGTCTTCCTAATGAAACAGTCTGTTCATTATACGGTTGTAGAAGGAAGATTTAGCGCTCCCATAGCCCAAGACTCATGCAGGTTAACATTTTTAGACTGATGGCTCACAAAAGAATGAATAGCCTAGGCAGTCAAATCAGGCTTACAAACAGCTTGGCATAAAAACAGTTACTACTTGTGTGCATGTGGATTTAGAGACCCCAATTTCTTAATGCCAAAGATTTGTAAGTACAAATGGGTGAGCCTTCAAATTGTTTACAAAGAAAATAAAGTGACCCCAAAATGAGTTTGCTTAAGGCCAGTTCCTTCCATATGTCACCAACTCAGTTAAAAACTGACTGGTACAATAGCACATATGTCCTTACTCACCTGAAGAAATAATTATTTCCTTCAAAGGCTCATAGAGTTTTAATGAAATTAATTAATGAAGGACAAGTTTAACACTAATGCCAACTTGAGGGAAAAAAAATCTTCCAATTGTACCCAAACTAAACTGTTTTAGATTTCAAAACATGATAGGTAGATTTACAGTATTAAGTTAAGTATAAAGACATGCGAAGGGCTGAAGCAATCATTAGATGTCGCAGAGTAAAGACAGTGTTACACTTTCCTGCTGAGGAATCCTTAACCCTGACATACAAGAAGCCTGTGTTTACCTCCTCCAAAATAAAACCCTTTGAATTAGACAAGACCTACTTCTAGGTAGGTGGATATAGGATTACAGCATGAAAATACATTTGATTATGTCTTATTAATGTTCTCATTTTTATTTAAGGGTCAAAACTAGTATCGTTTTGAGAATGTTTGGCTTTTTCATAATCTCTTTTCTGCCACAGGTTTTCTCATCAGTTCTAGCTTTTCTATCACTCCTAGCTTTTTTGAATGAACAACTTCGTATATTTATCACAAAATCGGTGTCAGTCATTCAGGGATCTTGAAATAATCATATTTGCCCAAGCATTAGTGAGGTTAACAATTAAATCAGTGAACACTTTCAAATGCCTTTAAATGACACCATATTCCCCAAATGGGAAGTTTTGAATGCTGTTGAAAATATTAACAAATAGTACATACATTTATGAATATTTTGTATGAATGTGAAAGCAAAAGGGAAATACTTTTAAATAAGATATGTAGTCATATTTCAATAACTTTAATCCTAACTGATATGTTTTAGAACACAATGGAAATTATTCCCAAGTCAATAGATATGGGATTTAGCTGCAATGTCTTACACAGAAACAATATTTTTCTAAGAAATATTGAAGAAAAATATGTATTTAACTTCCACTTATAAGGATCACATAGTAACTGATACTAGTGCCATCACTACTTGCTGTTTCAAATTGGTTACCCTGCACCACTGGTGGCTTCTGGGCTCGATTTGGAGAGTCTTTGAAATTTTGCGGAAGCATTTAGAAATCTGCACCTAATTTATTCTTCCTGACTTTAGGAATAAGGTGATTTTATTTGTGCTGAAATGTAACTGCAGATTATTTTTTATGTTTAGAACATACCAGTGAAAGAATCCTTCTCAATGATTTAAGGATGGCAATCTGTTGTTCTCCCTGTACTACTTGTTCAGCTCAAACATTCCCATCCAATTCACCCAGTTCATTGGCAGAGATGAGAATTGAAGTTTAAAGTATCTGAAAAACATGGGATCGCTATTTCTGTCATGAGTATCAAAAGTATGATAACTGCATTAAGTGACTGTGAGATTTAGAACTCTAGTTCCTTAAATCTCCTCTCCCAAAAATATACACACACAAAAAGGACCATCATTGGATCACACCTGCTTTGGAGAGATCTGGGAGGAGCGTTCTTCCTAACTTTGCTCCATAGAATGCTCACTAATGTTTCTAGCATAAAGGGAGAGACTGTAGCAATGTTTCTGCCTCTATTTGCATGCAAAAAGTTTCAGATTTAGTCTAGACCAGTGGTTCTCAACCTTTTTCAGGTTGAGACCCCACTTGCCCCGCCCATGCACAGCGCGACCCCGTCGGGCTGATCCGCGCATGCGCAGCGCGTGCGCAATGAAAAAAACAAAAAAACACAAAATGGCAGACCGCGACGGGCTGATCTGTGCATGCGCGGCGCGCGCGCGACGAAAAAAACAAAAAAACAAAATGGCGGACCGTGACGGCCCAAACCGCGCATGAGCGGCGCGCGTGTGACAAAAAAACAAAACAAAAATAAATAAATGGCGGACCGCGACGGGCCAATCCGCGCATGCGCGGCACGCGCAATGGCCCAAACCGCGCATACGCGGCGCGCGTGACAAAAAACAAAACAAAATGGCAGACCGTGTCGGGCCGATCCACGCATGCGTGGTGCGCGTGCGATGGCCCGAACCGTGCATGCACGGTGCGCACACGACGGCCCGAACCGCGCATGCGCGATGGCCCGAACTGCGCATGCGCGGCGTGCGTGCGACAAAAAAAACAAAAAACAAACAAACAAAAACAAAATGGCGGACCGCGGTGTCCGGCGACCCCCGCGAAACGGTCATTCGACCCCAAATGGGGTCGCGACCCATAGGTTGAGAACCACTGGTCTAGACAAGGCTGGGAAAATTCTAATGTTTAATGTAGAATGACACTGCTTCAGTCCATACTCCTGCAGAACACAATAGTAAATTCAACAACGTGGGTTGGGCTCAGAATAAGGCACATTCCTATTCTAATAGGAAATTACTATACTTCTAGAAAGATGATATTACCACAAAATTGTGCTGTCCCATTCACACACACACACAAACACACCACAGGTGTAAGGAGCATTTATTAAGGTTTCCAAGCCTGAACTGGTATTCCCCAACAATTTTCTGTGTCAGCATGAGCTCAACCCCAATGAGTTCCACAGGCTACTTAAAGGAAGCCAATACTAGTCCTCAGACAAAGGTAAGTCCAGTCCACTAGGCCAAAGCAAGTTCCCAAGGCAAAAACAAGTTCCAAGACAGTAGCAAATCCACAGGCAAAGGCAAGGCAAAGGAAACAGGTGAAAAGACATGACCCAGAGTTCAAGGGAAGAACACACAGCAAGAAAACAAACACGCTATTCCCAGCATGGTCTCATTTGTCCGCTGTGCTAAATAGCCAACTTCTGGTGCAAGGCTGCCTTCTCATGAGTAATCTGGCTGGCCTTCACTGCTCCTGCCTTTTCTCTGCCCTACGTGTTCTTGGATCAGGTGCAGAAAGCAGTTCCTCTTCCTCATCATTGACCAGCTTTCCCCACCTGAAGCCTCAGGGCTGTCCTGCTGCAGCTGTGCTTCAGCCAAGTTACTCTCAGACAGCTGCTTGGAGCCACTGACTAACTCCCCTCCTGATGTGCCTGGAACTGGTTCATCTTCCTCTAAACTGACATATGGAGAGGTATTTGGGGAAGCATCCGTGGGACTCATTACAAATATACCAAGTAACATACATAGATGAAAAATAGGCAGAAATGTTGCAGTGGTTCATGCCACATGTATAAATTACAGTCATGTCCAATATTGCAGCTTGACTCCCTCCAAGGGAAAAAAAACTTTTTTGTATTGCAAAAATGTTTAGAGAACACTTGGATCCAAGTTTAAATTCCCATTCAAACCATCCCACTCTTAAGAGTCTCATAGATTGGTAGCTAAGAGAATCTTAGAGGAAAGACAGTATTAAAAATCTAAAGTTTTGTTATAAACAAACAAGGCACTTACTTTAACTGTAACAGGCAACATTTAGCAAATCAAGCTAAGAGGTTGACAAAGGGGTGGGTTATACCCCCTTCAGGACCTCTTCTCTTGCTACTCTTTTGACACCCTAATTGGCTGTTATAGATAATTCATGGCCTTATGCTGACCCTGAATTTGAGGAGCAGAAAAGGCACCTTGCATGGAAGAACTCTTAAGGTGCTTCCCAGGAACAATTCAAGATGCAAAACTACTGTACTAGCATGTGAAATGGAAGGCAGTTGAGTTGCATGGAACCATATAAAATTCATTAGAATGAGGGAGAATAGAGAATACAAAGTTTTTTTTCATTCCAGCTACAGTGACTAGAAGTTTAATGGTAGGTTTCAAAAATCAAGCATAAAGGACAAGCAACACTTTAGCCCCAAAGTCGAAAAATAATTGCACAATTAGCTGCTTGGGGTCAATGATGCCAGAGCGGCATGTTTCCAAGATAGAAATAATCAATTCAGCCATGTATAAAAGATATAAAGAAAGTAACATTGTGTATGTATTTCAGCATTATAATGAACACCAGCAGAACCAGAATAATTATTCTTTTACTTATTAAATGTTATTGTACCAGCATAACACTTTGATTAAGTGGAATCCTTGGTGCTCTCTATGCTTGGTTGTTTGTATGCAGATGTTTAATTACCCAACTTGGTAACATCATCAGTGCTACTGAGTGTGAGGTAAGCTCTCTGTTTATATACAGTAGCTTGCCCTGCCAGTTTTAGTGGAGTATGTTTTTTTCCTTAGAAGTTCCTTAATTAAGGTATCATTTACTGCTTATTGTTTGCTTGGTGTTAATCCAATAAAACCAATGACTCCACATATATTGCTACATATTTCCTCTTCTATTTAAACTTTAAATCTTAGACTCTTGCAATGAATTTACTCTTTTTTTTCTCAACTGAAGTTAAGGTATAGATGTGGACACCTTATTATGAATTATTTCTGTTTGCCATAAGCAAGCTATCTCTGTAATCTAATACAAAATTCATTGTGGAGTTCTTGGTACTCTCTGAGATTGGTTGTTTGCTTGCAGACATTTCATTATCCAACTAGGTGACATCATCAGTGTCACGGTGTGGATTTGCTCCCTGTTTATGTATAGTAGTTTGTCCTGCCAATTGGTGGCTGGTGGTTTCTTGATTAGAGTACAGCATTGTTTTTTGTCTTTTTTGTCTGATGTTGATTCCTGCTCCTCTGAAAGTTGGCTGTTCTAGTCTTTTTGTTTCCTTCCTAAGTTTTTTAATTGCCTCTTTTTTAATGTTTTATTAATTTTTTAAAATTAGTCTTTAGTGCTTAGTAAACAACATGTTGTCTGGGTTCACATATTTAACATCTTCAATATAAATCTATGCAGTACTGCACAATCCAGTATTTTTTCCCTGATCCTCTTTTCTTCCCCATATTTTTTCCATTTCCCCCTTATTACACAGTTGCACTTCTTGGTACTGTTGATGTATACAAAGTTTAAACATCTTCATCATATTTACTAATATTATACTAATAACAATAATATCAATTCCTAAATCAATATCCTGTTTTTTGTGCTCTTGTTAAAGTTTGGTTTCACATCAATATTTGAAATATCTTTGTCAGTTATGATTTTCTCAATATTAATTACAGTTATATTGCTAAACATTTTATTCATACCAATCCTCCTTTTATTTTCATATTTCCGATATCGAAAAAAAGAAAGAAATGCCATTTTAATTCTAAATCATATCTTTCATTATAAAAGTCTAATTATATCTAAGAGTCATCCATTCTTTTAATCATATTCAAGCAAGTATTTAAACATATAATGCCCCCTCTAATAGGTCAAATCTTCTATTTTTTTAAATCTCTTGCTTTCTTTCTTTGCCAAGTAGCTTTTCAAGCCAAGGCAATTGAATCATCCAGGAATTTTCTTTCTATTTTTGTGAAAGTTGCTTGGCATGAGGAAGACAATTTAAATAGGGTATTTTGGGGAGGGGAATTCCACCCATTTATATTCCTTAAGCAACTCCTACTTTCCATCTCCCTCAATTTCTCTTTTCATTTTTTGTCTCCTCCATTGTAAAATTTCCCCTGACAGCTCTATGTTACATTTTTTAAAATCTTCTTCCTTGTCATCAGGTGTATTTTGCAGACTTAAGGAGTAAAAGATCTTTTGCATTTTCATTGTTATGGGTAAATCTTGCAGTCTTTTATTTGTATATGGTAATTTATATTTCCCTTCTTTTTTCTCTTCTGTCTCTAGATCTATTTCCTTGGCTTCATCTTTTGATTTCTGGTTTATTTGTTCATACTTTATGGCCATTTTCTGGAACTTTCTAGCTGAAGATTTAATTTGGAGATTTGCTCATTTATATTATCTAGATTATTTTTAGTCTCATTATGAGTTTTTTTATGTCCTCTTTGTATGCAACAATTGTTGGTGAATTAGTTGTAGCGTAGAGTATATTTCCTTTGGGAAAGTGTTTGTTTTTTCTTGAGGCATCATTTCTGGAGATCTTCTAATATCACCAGTCTCAGTAAGAATAGAACAAAATTTCCTCTAGTTGTCAAGCCTCCGTGGGCTCGATACTAATGGAAGGGGGGAGGGGGACAGGACCGGCAGCTGAAGGCCAGAAAGAGCAGTGATAGTCCTTCCCTACTCCATTACCTGACTGTTGTAAGGTGACCCAGTGGAGTATAGCCATGTCACTTTGGGTTCCTCAAAACCCTGCACCTGGTGAGGCACCAGTTCTGGTGGCTGGGGATGAAGGCAGACATAGAAGCATATGTACAAGAATGCCCCATATGTGCTACCACGAAGCCTTGTACAGGGAGGCCACCTGGGTTGTTGCAACACGTGGCGAACCCAACCCAGCCATGGGAGGATATAGCCATGGATTTCATCGTGAAACTACCAGAGAGCTATGGATGCACAGTCATATGGACAGAAATTGACCTGTTTTCCAAGCAGGCTCATTTTGTCCCATGCAAAGGGTTGCCATCTGCTCGGAGATTGGCCAAAATGTTCATCACACGGGTGCCCTGATGGATCATATCGGCCCGGGGAGTTCAGTTCACCACCCGCTTCTGGCAGGAGTTTATCCACTTCATCAGATCGTCCCAAGGACTTAGCTCAGCTTTCCATCCCAGTACCAATGGGGCAGCCGAACGGGCCAACAAAATGATGGAACGGTACCTGCCATGCTACGTCTCCTATCAACAGACAGACTGGGTTAACCTATTACCATTTGCTGAAGTGGCCTATAACAATGCAGTCCACAGCAGCATTGGATTCACCCCTTTCCAGGTAGTTCATGGAGTGGAGTTTATCCCAACTCCCAAGTGCCCTGCCAACTCCAGGACTGGATAGATCGCATAAGGGAGGGTTTGGGGGATTGCAAAAAGGAGGTTAGAATTATCTGGCAAACAATCCTGTAGCAAGGTCAAACAATTTTAAATTAGAAATTACTAAATGTTGTTACATAGAGAAAAATAGCATCTTGAAGAAAAGTGCTTTCTCTCAGGAGTTCCTTTCTTGTATATGTGGCTGTACAGATATCACATATCATCCAAAGTCCATTGGAGTTGGGCAGCCAATACATTTAAATAAACAAATATATACAGATAGAGATATGCATAGATATATCATTGCAGTGAGAAAGAGGCCACTATAGGGAGGTGAGCCCAATTTTCCTTACTGTAGAGTACTGCACACTTGTCAGTGTTTTTTGTATACTTATGTCGAGAGAAGGCAGTTCTCTGGAAAATATATTCTTCTCCAAGATCAACAATAGCTAAAATCAGACAGTTCTACACAGCAACACAGCACCTGCTATATACCAACACCACATATAACCAGATTCATTTGTATAAAAACCTCCGTTACTTTTTGTTGCACTTTACATGTTTTGGCACAACTCAGCTACATTGTGAGTAATGTTTCAGGATCTTTATGATAACAGAAAAAAGATATAGAAATTATTTGGACAATCTGTGGATGTTGATACAATGGGTGAGAAAAACATATTCCATATGTCCCTGTAAAACAGACATGTCAAACTCATGACGTCACGTGACGTTGCGCAATGTATCGGGACAGTTTTGCCATTGCCGGCAATGAGGTGGGCGCGGCTTCCGGATGACGCGTCCAGCCCGGGGGCCAGCAGTTTGACACCCTTGCTGTAAAATGTGATCAATTTGTATTTGAATATTAGTTTAAGCCAGGAAGGAACATGTCTATTGGATATAAGTCTCACTGAATAGTTGGGACTTCCTGTTGTGCATGTAATTCAATTGCAGTAATTAAAGAGATTTCTGTTAACATCAGGCTAGGCCTTGTAATTCACTATTCATCACTTATGAGACCTGCCAAATTAAGAGTTAAAAGAAGAATGTAAAGAAACCATATGGACCTACTTTAAAAGTAGTTAGCTGGCAAATTGAGAACATCAACTGGTCCTTATCTAGGAAATACATCAAATGAATTTATGTTCCTCCCACATTAAGTAAGATACAGTCTATTTTAATTACTGTCAAAAGGAAAAAATATTCCAGCCATAGTCATCTTGGTAGCATTGGAGAAAATACCCACATGAATTCTCCTCCTGTGGACTGGAAGTGAGACACTTGGAACTTTTTTTTTTCTTTTTAGCTCAGCAAAGCAAACAGGGAGTTAATTATATCTCTGTGACCAAACAGAAATAAAGCTTTGTAAACAGTTGTTAAACCCCTGCTGAAAGAAGAAAGCTTTCATCTCTGGAGGAGGAAATGTTCCAAAGCTGCAAGAGGAAGGCAACTGTTTCATATAAAACCCTATTAGAAGGGGCAAGTCATGTTCCGCCAAAGGGATATATGTGGCAATGCATAAAATATCACAGCTTTTTCAATTTTAAAACCAAGTGGTCTTTTCCCCCCCCACCTGGTCTCAACACTTAGTATGCAAAGTAGTATACTTTTTTTTCTTCTTCCTTCTTATCACCATTGCATCATTGGAGTGGTAGGGCTGATTAGCAATGTTTAAGGACAGGATCGGTCCTGAGAAGAAGCACAAGGTGGCATCTTCTGAAGGGAAGCAGGCTAAGAGGCTCAGGAGAAACTGTTTGGCTTACTGGATATGTCAAGAGAGTTTCTCCTTGAGAGAGAGGAACAAATTGCTCTTAAGCAAAAATGTAGTTTATTTATTTATTTATTTATTTATTTATTTATTTTATTTATTCGGATTTGTATGCGGCTCCTCTCCAAAGACTCGGAGCGGCTCACAACATATATATAAAAACAATTGCAACAAATCCGAACAAGAAACATTAAAAATAAAAACCCCATACATACTCATCAATCACACCACAATCAACAATCATCCCCAGGCCTGCCGGCAGAGGTAAGTTTTTAAATTCTTTCAGAAGGCCGGGAGGGTCGGAGAAACGCGGACTTCAGGAGGTAGGTGGTTCCAGAGGGCGGGCGCCGCAACAGAGAAAGCCCTCCCCCTAGGGCCCGCCAGACGACATTGTTTCGCTGATGGGACCTGGAGGAGGCCGACCCTGTGCGCTCTCACCGGTCGTAGAGAAGTATGTGGCAGAAGGCGGTCCCGTAAGTATCCTGGTCCCATGCCATGAAGGGCTTTATAGGTAATAACCAACACCTTGAATTGGGCTCGGAGACCAATAGGCAACCAATGCACCGTGCGGAGAGTTGATGAAATGTGGGCACAACGAGGAAGACCCACAACTGAGATGTAACTGAAGTATTTTGGCATTTGAGGCAAATTCCTTTCAGGGATTAAATATCTATTACATTCAACATGTGAACATTTTAGTTATCCCTTTACCACCTTTGCAGGAAGATAAACTTCACTATATGTGAGATTGCCTTAAGGGAGTTGATAGCATTTGAGTGATATCGGCAGGGGTATACAGTAACTTTAAAAGCTTTTGTATGGTGAACATTCAGGTTTTAATAATATATAAATGAAATTGTAGGAAGTCCTTCACCTACTCTTCTTGCTTTCCTTGACAAGTGCAAATATACATAGATGCGCACAGGCAGAAGATCCTGTCCTCTCTCATTCTCACAGATTTCTCTTCTGTGAGTTGTCCTTGGCTTCCTATCCCTGTTTTTCTTTTAGCTAATTTCTGTGGAACCAGTTTCAAAAGAAAACAAAAATACTGGAAGGACCATCTTTTTAAACTCATGGATGGCATTGCTATAGTCAGCACTGGCAAATGAACAGAAGGTCTGGGCCATGCCCACCTATAGCAGTGTTGGCGAACCTATGGCACGCATGCCAGTGGCGGCACTCAGAGCCCTCTCTGTGGGCACGTGCACTATCACCCCAGCCTATCTCCCTGCACGGCCCCCTCTTCACCAGCAGCTCCCCCAGAGAAGAGTCGCCCCTGAACACGGCCCACACAGAGCAGCGCAGCCAAGGACATGGCAGCTGGGCAGCGGGGACAAAACTCCACCCTCATGCCCCGTCACATGCAGATTATGCTGCAGGGCGCAGGCAGATGGCATGGCCACCATGGCGTTGCTGGACCATCTGGGCGATCTACTGCGGTAGGCCATGGAGGTGATGGGTGGTCCTGCAGGCAGGCGGGGTGGCAGGCAAGGCGGGGACTGGCAGGGTTGTTTTTTGGGCACTGGGTCTCAGTGAAATGAGGCACAGCACCACATGTATTGGCAGAGGTTAAAAAGCAAAAGATGATAGGTACAGGTAAGTCTGCGATGGGCTAGGGACAGGTTGAGTTGAAGTTGTGTGTTCAGGTACTTGGTACTTGGACTCTTCTCAGGCTATTGCAACAGGATAGGTGAATGAGCCCTGCTTTGTACCCCTTGCTCTCTGGAACAGTGTCCTTCCAGAGATTTATAAGGCTTCTATCCTGATGATGTTCCAAAAGTCACTGAATATCTGGAAGTTTCCCTAGGATTCTGGTTTATTAATGGCAGCCTCACCTTTTGGGGTGTATATTGTATTTGTTCTGAATTTTTCTTTATTTCTTTATTTACATTTTAAAGTAGAAGCCGGTCAGTCATCTTATATAAAGTAAGGAAGATCACCTTGATGGAGACATACTATGCAAAAGAGGCTGAAACCTTTTTAAAGTCAAGAATGACATAACATTGTGGTAGGGTTGATTTCCTGTCTGGCTGCCCAGTGGGCTTGACATACTTGGGACTGGGCAGCAAATTAAATAAATAAATAAAGGAAGGAAGGAAGGAAGGAAGGAAGGAAGGAAGGAAGGAAGGAAGGAAGGAAGGAAGAAAGGAAGAAAGGAAGAAAGGAAGAAAGAAAGGAAAAAAGGAAAAAAGTTAAGTTTTCCTGTCACTTGTTCTTTTTATGCTGAACAAGTAGGCTACATATAATGCAGACTGTTTTGCAGATTTATTTCTCCTTTATAAACTGCTTTGTGAGCAGACATTTAATTTGGGGGGAAAAAAGAGATCTAGTTCACTAATTATAGTAGACCAGCACCATCTTGTGGGTTGCCAAAATCATTCCATGTAGTTTTGTAATTAGTTTCATATATAAGACTTTTAAATTCCCTTAAATTGTTCTTTTGTGGGATTAATCTATTTCCAAAAGATTGCTGGGAATACAGACTGAACCTCTACGTATAGGACCAAGAAAGATATATCAGCTATAGAAAACATTTCATTATTTTATCTTTTGATCCACAGAAGAGTAGCGTGGATTTTAAGAACTGTACATCTACAGATAGAAGAGAATATTTGTAGCTCACTGTGGGGCCTTAGTGCTTTGGGAGCTTGGTTGTTTCTTGCAACCCTTTCATTACCAAGCTAGGTAACATCATCAGTATTAATCCTATGTCTCTCACAGACTAGAGCTTGAGGATGGGGGAAGGGGTACAGCAGTTGAGGTATCCTGGAAGATAAGTGGTAGTAACAGTAATTACCAAGGCAGGAAGGTGAACTATGATGTGTAGACCAAGAGGCTTCTGGGAGATGAGTTTTGAGACTTCCAGCCTTATACTTTATGAGCCCAGTTATGCTATTATACATCATAACAAAATCCAAGCAAAGCAGGACACTACAAAAGACAAGCTTATGCAAAAAAAAACCCAAAACACCCTAGTTATTTGAATTAGAAATTCAAAATACTGAGGAACATCTATTCAAAAGCACTTTTCACATTCCAGCAAACAACAACAACAACAATAACAATAATGATGATGATGATGATGATGGAATGGACCTTGGAGGTCATTTAGTCCAACCCCCTGCTCAGGCAGGAAACCCTATATCATTTCAGACAAATGGCTGTCCAGTCTCTTCTTAAAAACTTCCAGTGTTGGAGCATTCACAGCTTCTGGAGACAGGTTGTTACACTAATTAATTGTTCTGTCAGGAAATTTCTCCTTAGTTCTAGGTTGCTTCTCTCTTTGGTTAGTTTCCATCTGTTGCTTCTTGTCCTGCCTTCAGATGCTTTGGAGAATAGCTTGACTCCCTCTTCCTTGTGTCAACCCCTGAGATATTGGAACACTGCTATCATGTCACCCCTCGTCCTTCTCTTCATTAACTTAGACATACCCAATTCCAGCAACCTTTCTTTATATGTTTTACCCTCCAGTCCCATAATCATCTTTGTTGCTCTTCTCTGTACTCTTTCTAGAGTCTCAACATCTTTTTTACATTGTGGTGATCAAAACTGGATGCAGTATTCCAAGTGTGGCCTTATGAAGGCATTGTAAAGTGGTATTAATACTTCACGTGATCTTGATTCTATCTCTCTGTTAATGCAGCCTAGCACTGTATTGGCCTTTTTGGCAGCTGCAGCATACTGCTGGCTCATATTTAGGTGATTGTCCACTAGGACTCCGAGGTCCCTCTCACAGTTACTACTATTGAGCAAGGTACCACTTATACTATACCTGTGCATTTGGTTTTTCTTGCCTAAATGTAGAACCTTACTTTTTCACCATTGAATTTCATTTTGTTAGATAGTGCCCAATGTTCAAGTCTGTCCAGATCCTCCTGTATCTTAAGCCTATCTTCTGGAGTGTTGGCTATTCCTGCCAGCTTGGTGTCGTCTGCAAATTTGATGAATTCCCCATGTATCCCCTTGCCCAAATCATTGATGAAGATGTTGAAAAGCACTGGGCCCAGAACAGAGCCCTGGGGTACCCCATTACCCACTTCCCTCCATGTAGATGCAATTCTATTGAGGACCACACGCTGAGTACGGCCCGTCAGCCAGCTACGAATCCATCTGGTAGTGAAGTGATCATGTGTAATTCCTATATATTCAGGGGAGTTCTAATTGTAATTCTAAATAAATTTATTGGGGAATACATCTAATAGAACACTGCGATTTTCTTGAGAAAGAAAGATTATATTGTCACTCTCTTATAAACTGGAAAGTGAGCAATACCAGCAGAATTTTATTGTAATTTATAATATAATCATAATAAAAAGTGTTTTACCAAAGAATGGTTTAAAATTTACTCAACTGCTCCTCTAGTACCTTCAATCCTAATTTCCAATAGGATTTTCCAATGCATGCCAAATTTATCCCTTGATGACAAAGAAAATAATGCTTTAAAAGAGAATTATTTGAAAAATTTTTTTTTATCATTTCATTCCATCACTATATGTGATAAACGCTCAAAGTTAACAGCCATTAACGAATTATACTTTAAAACGTATAATACATGCCTATTTGATTTGCGTATACCAATAATGGAAAATAAATTTTTTGCCCTTTTTTTAAAGAATGGAATGCTGCAATTTATTCAACCTGGTCCATTCCACAATGGTCACACGCATAGAAAGAGTAATATACGTCATGTGATCAACTAAGAACAAATAAAATGCCACTTTTGCAGTGACCCTCTAAAGCCCATTTAGGATGCTGGATGTCAGCTGTGACTTTAAATAGAACCAATCTTGTCAATAATATTTGAAACAAGTAGAATGGAGGTGGCGTCCTCTTTATTTAGTGGCTGAAGACAATAGCCACAATCGGCCTCCCTAAGCTTGATTCCATTTGACACATCCACCCTTCTATTATCAATCTTACAAGGATATCCCACTTGTAAGGGTGCTTCACATAAGATCTACTTTCCTAGTGTCATTCAGATGCAGCAGTCAGAAGGCTGGAATTAGTAGCTCCAGGCAGATGCTTTTTTTCCCAAATGTTTTGCTGTCAAGCTACAGGTCATCAAAGGAGAGCAATGAGTTTCTTCTTCTGCCAGGTGGATTTCCAGAATTCGACTGAAAAGAAGAGAAACTTAATATTTTATGCAAGGAATTAAAGGCAAAGAATTATGGACTGATTTAAGGACTGATTGTAAGAGCAAGAGACATGAGAGGGTGATTAATGGAAGATATATATTAAATAGACTAAGAATGTACGTGTTGAAGGGATGGGTGTATCGACATGAAAATTATTAATTTTAATAAGATGACTTGTTTGTTTGATGTACAATGGATAGATCTGAAAAGAAGTGAAATTAAAAAAATTTAAAATGTAAGTTGGCTTATAGTTAAACTTTGATATACGGAGTGAAGAAGGTCTACAAATTTAAAATGATTGTATTAAGTTGAATGGTTTTAACTTGAATTTTTTCTTTATTTACATGTAAAAATGGATATCTAATAATAAAAAAAAGCAAAAAAAAGGAGAGCAATGAAAGTAATATTCCTCCAATGTACAATATACAATTATTTTTCTTTTTTATAGAAATATTTTGAGTTTTTAAAAATTGTAATTGCTTTTTTGGCAAAGTACTCCATTCTAATAAAAACTATGACATTCATTCGGAGATCATGTCAATATTATTTTAGAAAATATTTACTGTTTTTTCTATGTGGCAGATACACCACAAATAAACTGTAAATGCCTAATCTTCTTATTACAAATGTCTGGATCCATACCCGTTTATTCTATTCATCAGGATTAACCAACTAACAATCATTTTTATTTTTTTTATCATATAATGAAATACAAATAACTTCAACATCAATAAAGTAGAAATATCATAACGGTTATAAAAATAAAAAATACATACATACAAAATGATAATTAAAATAATTAAAAACTTAGAAGAAGGGAGAAAAAACTAATTTAACAAAAATCCATATAATATCGTTTTGAATAAATATAGAATTAATTCAGTCCTTAAATTTGTCATTAAATCTAGATCACATGGAAACATTGCTTCATCTTCTCTTTTTAGAACATGAAGACTTTTCAATAAACTGATAATAGACTCTTATTCTGAATCTTTAACATCAGGAAAATAAATTTTTGTATATTCACCTGATTATCTTCACTGCCTTAACATAAGAACATAAGAACATAAGAAGAGCCATGCTGAATCAGGCCAAAGCCCATCGAGTCCAGCATTCTGTGTCACACAGTGGCCCACCAATTGTACATGGGGATCTTGAGCAGAAAGAGAAGGCAAAACCCTCCCTTTCCCTTGACCCCCAACAAATGGTACTCAAGGGAATCCTGCCTGCCTCAACCAACATAGAGGCGGCACATGGACATCCGTTTTAATAACCACCGATACACTTGGCATCCATGAATCTATCTAGCCCTGCCTTGAAGCTGTCAAGGCTGACAGCTGTCACGACCCCTTCAGGAAGTGAATTCCATAAATCAACGACCCTCTGGGTGAAGAAATATTTCCCTTTATTTGTCCTCACTTTCTTAGCTATGAGCTTTAGGGAGTGCCTCCTTGTCCTGGTATTGTGTGATAGAGAAAAGAATTTTTCTCTATCCACCTTTTCTATCCCATGCATGATTTTATACACTTCGATCAAGTCACCCCTTAAATGCCGTCTTTCAAGGCTGAAGAGACCAAGGCGTTGCAATCTGGTTTCATAAGGGAGGCGCTCCATTTCCTTGATCATTCTTGTTGCCCTTTTTTGCACCTTTTCCAGTTCCATTATATCCTTCTTGAGGTGCGGTGACCAGAACTGTACACAGTACTCCAAGTGCGGTCTCACCATCGATTTGTACAGAGGCAATACAACACTTGCTGACTTGTTTTCGATTCCCTTCCTAATCATGCCAAGCATGGAATTTGCTTTTTTTACTGCTGCTGCGCATTGGGTTGACATCTTCACCGAGCTGTCCACCAAAACCCCAAGATCCCTTTCTTGGGTTGTCTCAGAAAGTTTGGTCCCCATCAGTTGGTAAGTATAATTGGGGTTCTTTGCCCCGATGTGCATAACTTTGCACTTGTTTAGGTTAAAATGCATTTGCCACTTTGTTGCCCACTCACACAATTTCGAGAGATCCTTCTGGAGCTCCCGACAATCAGTTTCACTTTTCACAACCCGGAACAATTTAGTGTCGTCAGCAAACTTGGCTACCTCACTATTAACTTCTACATCCAGATCATTGATGAATAAATTAAAAAGTAAAGGTCCCAAAACTGAACCTTGGGGTACACCACTTCTCACTTCTTTCCATCCGGAGAATTGTCCATTTATTGCCACCCTTTGCTTCCTACAATTTAGCCAGTTACCAATCCAGGACAAGACCTGTCCTCTAATTCTGTGGCTGGAGAGCTTTTTTAGGAGCCTTTGGTGAGGAACTTTGTCAAAAGCCTTTTGAAAGTCAAGATATACAATATCAACTGGGGCCCCTTTATCTATGTATTTATTTACACCCTCAAAGAATTCTAACAAGTTAGTAAGACATGATTTGCCTTTGCAGAAACCATGTTGACTTTCTTTCAGCAATGCCTGTTTTTCTATGTGCCCTGTAATTTTATCTTTAATAATGGTTTCCATCAGTTTGCCTGGAACTGAGGTTAGACTGACTGGTCTATACCGGTAGTTTCCTGGATCAGAGCTAATAGAGCAAAAGCTTTTCAAATTTTGTTAAAATAATTAACATTATGTTTATGTTTTATTGTATTCATATCTTTAAATATTTTATTAGATTTATATTTCTTTCCAAAATTCTATTAATACATGCTATGATTTGAAACCAAAATGGTATATAGCTGAATATGTTAGAGACTTAAGAATTGATGCCAGCACAACAAAACCAACCATTTAAAATATTTTGAAGGAATCCTTTTGCTATAAATTGAAGTTCTGAATATTTTAGAAACCTCTGTCGCCCATATCAGGCTGCTCACATTTATATCAACTCTTTTTTTATGTCTCAGTTATGCATTTTGGTAGTCACAAGTAAATCATACAATTTCTTTTGTATGATTTAGTGTGAATCTTTTTTTTTATTTGGCATATGGACAATTTTGCCGAATTTCAACAAAGAAATATAACTTTTTGTATACGTTAATGTACTGAATCACACCAATATTTGATTTTTTTTCAATAAATGCTAATTACCTGTAATTTTGCTTATACTACGGAAACTAGAATTTTTTTCAGTACAATTTAATTTTTTAAAGAAACTGCTGAGACTATCTTTAAAACCAACTTCATAATAAAAAGAGAAGACCAAAAATGCATGCTATACCTTTATGTTCTATATATATATATATATTATGGATTGGGTAAGAATTGAACTCTGTTTGAAGTAAGCTTGAAATTAAAAGATACATAATTATATGAATTATATTTTCACCATTAAAAAAGTGAATTACTTTTGAATTGTGTCTTTGAAATAATCCTATCCATTTTTCTAAATAAAGTAAATGATTTTATCTTTATTATGCATACCTTCCTCTTAACAAGTAACTGACATATAAGAGAAATGGACTTTGTTTGAAAATTCAAATATTGCTATTTTACTACAAATTACAACAGTTATCATTATAGCTGTATATTTAATTCATTATATATATTCCAGGTCCAATTCTTTAAAAATCAAATAAGAATAGTAAAAGCGTAGGACTACATCCAGAGTTAGCTGTGACTTTCCGAAATCTTGATTGGACTACAGGTAGTCTTTGTTCAGCGACCATAATTGGGACCAGCAAATTTGTCAATAAGTAATGCAGTTGCTAACTGAAACTGCAATTTATGCTTATGATCTTTCTAAAGTTTTCCTTTCCTTTACAAACCTGTGAAGGTCATAAATGCAAAGATTTGTGATGAAGTTAGTTTTCCATTAAAGTCATCACTTCTAAACAAGGCAATTATTAAATAAGGACTTCCTGTACTTTGATTCCAGTTGCATTCAACGGGGGTAATTTAATCATCATTATCCTAGGTAAAGATGCCCCAGAACACATGAATACATAATCGACATATTTATGCATAGTCTCTAGTCTTTAAAGCCCAGTTAGATAAGGAAAGGAAATGATATACAGTGGTACCTTGATACTCAACGGCATTGAAACTCATCGAATTTGATACTCAATGCATTTTGATGTGAAAATTTTGTCCCGCTACAAGATAGAAAAATGCGGGGTAGACAGCACCACCACCAGATGGATCCGTAGCTGGCTGATCGGCCGTACTCAGCGTGTGGTCCTCAATGGAACCGCATCTACATGGAGGGAAGTGTGTAGTGGGGTGCCCCAGGGCTCTGTTCTGGGCCCAGTGCTCTTCAACATCTTTATCAACGATTTGGACGAGGGGATACATGGGGAACTCATCAAATTTGCAGACGACACCAAGCTGGCAGGAATAGCCAACACTCCAGAAGACAGGCTTAAGATACAGAAGAATCTGGACGGACTTGAACACTGGGTGCTATCTAACAAAATGAAATTCAATGGTGAAAAAACTAAGGTTCTACATTTAGGCAAGAAAAACCAAATGCACAGCTATAGTATAGGGGGTACCTTGCTCAATACTGGTAACTGTGAGAGGGACCTCGGACTCCTAGTGGACAATCACCTAAATATGAGTCAGCAGTGTGCTGCAGCTGCCAAAAAAGCCAATACAGTGCTAGGCTGCATTAACAGAGGGATAGAATCAAGATCACGTGAAGTATTAATACCACTTTACAATGCCTTGGTAAGGCCACACTTGGAATACTGCATCCAGTTTTGGTCACCACGATGTAAAAAAGATGTTGAGACTCTAGAACAGTGGTTCTCAACCTTTCTCATGTTGAGACCCCACTTGCCCCGCCCATGCGCGCCGCGACCCCGACCCCGAAAAAAAAAATTAAAAAAAAAAAAAATTAAAAAAAAACAAAAAAACAAAATGGCGGCCGCGACGGGCATGCGCGGATCCGCCTGTCGCAGCCGCCATTTTGTTTTCTTTTTTTGATTTTTTAAATTTTTTAAATTTTTTTTATTTTTTTAATTTTTTTTTTCGGTGCGATGGGCGGATCTGCGCATGCGCGGATCGGCCCGTCGCGTGCGCCGCGCATGCGCGGATCCACACATCGTGGGCGCCATTTTTTTATTTTTTTAATTTTTTTTATTTTTTTTAATTTTTTTCCCCGGTGCGACGGGTGGATCTGTGCATGCGCGGCGCGCGCTCCAAAAAAAATAAAAAAATAAAAAAATAAAAAAATAAAAAAAATAAAAAAATAAAAAAAATAAAATTAAAAAAAACAAAATGGCGGCCCATGGTGTCCGGCGACCCCCGTGAAATGGTTGTGCGACCCCAAATGGGGTCGTGACCCCAAGGTTGAGAACCGCTGCTCTAGAAAGAGTACAGAGAAGAGCAACAAAGATGATTAGGGGACTGGAGGCTAAAGCATATAAGAAACGGATGCTGGAATTGGGTATGTCTAGTTTAATGAAGAGAAGGACGAGGGGTGACATGATAGCAGTGTTCCAATATCTCAGGGGCTGCCACAAGAAAGAGAGTGTCAAGCTATTTTCCAAGGTGCCTGAAGGCAGGACAAGAAGCAATGGGTGGAAATTAATTAAGGAGAGAAGCAACCTAGAACTAAGGAGAAACTTCCTGACAGTTAGAACAATTAACCAGTGGAACAACCTGCCTCCAGAAGCGGTGAATGTTCCAACACTGGAGGTTTTTAAGAGACTGGACAGCCATTTGTCTGAAATGGTATAGGGTTTCCTGCCTGAGTAGGGGGTTGGACTAGATGACCTCCAAGGTCCCTTCCAACTTTACTATTATTATTATTATTAGTAGTAGTAGTAGTAGTAATCATTTGTTTGATACACAACCCATAAGTTAGAACTTGTCTATGTCAACTGCCTTGTGATTCACTACATTATTCCTTATGGGAAACATTTGGTACTCATCGTTTTTGGTACTCATTGCATCTCCTGGAATCAATTAATGATGGCTACTGAGATACCACTGTACATTGTCAGAAGTGGATATAACAATATAACAATATCTGAATAAAGAATTATTTAAACGTTTTCCAGTTTTCAATATTGTTTCACATGGCAGAAAAGTTTATTTGGGGCAATCCTTTTTTATAGATACAACTAAATGTTACTTCTATACATACTAGAGACTGCTAACTTAGGCCAGCTTGATTTATAATGAGGGAAGGGTTGGTTAAATCAGCATTCATTGTGACATTTATCTTTTCAATTTAGTGTTATTAAATTGTACAGTATTCTTTATTCACATGACAGGATATTTTCGTTATTAGAAATGTGAATAAATGGAACTACAGTATGATATTACTGGTAGTAAACTATTTTCTACTTCTGTTTCACCTATTATACTTTTCAACTTAATTTTTAACATATTACAATTTATATCTAGCAATGTATCATCATGTAGCCTGAATATATTATTTTCTCCCTTTGTTCTAATTCCTCAGAAACCATACACTTTCGACTTCCAGTTCCGGTTTGCAGTGTTAATGGTCATGCGAAGAGAGTCGTCTCTTTGCCGGTAGACCCTGAAAACGGTTGAAAGTCACCCTGGAGGGGCGGCCACCAATGAGGAGGCTTCTCATCAACTGCGGGAGGGCAGCAGCTCCTCCCACAGCTCGAGTTACTCCTTAGGGCCAATGGAGCAAAGATCGCCCAGTAAGATAGCCGATCATACAGGTGCACCAGCCGAAAGTCATAAGAACATCTAAGCCTAAAGAACCATCATGGATGATCAGGGTGAGACCTTCCTTTTCCTCTCTTTACCCTATTTTTTTCCTGTAAAAAGCCTCCCTGCATTTATTTCCCTGCTTTGAGAGAGCGGCGTCTGTCTGTGTGGGAAAAGAAGCTTTGAATATGAGGAAAGATTAACTAACTTCAATGACTATTTTTATTTGTATCTACTCTGGGGTCCTGAAAAAAACTTTTATTACTGAACTTTACTACCTGATTTAATCTATATGTGGAGAATATTATTTTTCCTATTTTTTAATGTTATTTTATTCGTGTCTGGAAAAGATTGTATTGGTTAACTGTTATTAAATATAGCCTCCACTAAAAGATAAAAGGACTACTTCTAATTATTACTGAAATGGAGAAACCCTATTTACAACTTAACTATAAACTTATACTGGAAAAAATTCACGAAGCCACTGAGCAAGTATGTGCCAAAATAAAAGAGATTACTACAGAAATAAAAATCAGAAACCCTACTCCAAATTTACAAACTGACCTCCAGACTTCAACTGACTATCCTACAGGCCAAAAAAACAACAGAAGAGGAATCAATCAACACCAAAGAGGACTTTATGCCACATTATATACAACCTATTGAGATTTTTGATGATCAGAAAGTAATTTTAATTAAACTATATATAATTTCAAAAGCAACAGGAATTGATGTACAAATATGATTTATTGAGAACTATGACAACTTTGATTACCAACTACTAAGCACAAAACAGGATACAACTGAGTGTGCTATTCAGCTGAACCAAACATTGACACTTGAATTTTTAAAGCAACAAGGGACTAACCACAAAGAAATCAGGCTCATAAAACAGAGGATGGGATGTTTTCCCTTGACCCAAATGATATCACAAAGAATAAAGAGAGACTTATTTGTTGATATCGAGGCCTTGTTATGGAAACCCGCTTGGCACAAAAAGAAAGCCAGAATAAGATTTAAAAATGAGGTTTAAAATTGTATGTAATGGGTTAAAAAGGCTTCTTAGAGATATGGATTGACTTAAGGTTTAAGACTTAGACTTATACGAGAGAAGAAAATTTTCGGTTAGTAGAATAAATATGTGAAATAGAGTAAGAATGTATTTTTTGAAATAAAATGTTTATTTTATGTATGGCAACTTCTTTGTAATGGAATGAGAATAAGAAAATGGATTGTGCTAATAGAAGACATGGTATTAGTAAATGAGGAGCTAGTAGAATAAGAAAAGAATATGTTTAAGGAATATAAGAATGTAATTGTGAGAATAATATGTTTATTTTTAGATATTATAATCATTATGTTATGAAAAGAGGGAAATTAGGGATACCCGAAGTACAAATAATATGTTTATTTATGGCTAAATTGAAATATGGTAACTGGAATTTTGTAAAGCCTAAATAGAGGATTGGGATCTGTATAGTTAAATTGTTATTGATAATTTTATTGATTGATTGAATTTCATTAGAAATGTATTAATCTGAATATGGTATACTATTTGAGGGAACTAGAGAAGGAATTTTTAATGAGTTAACCTGAGCTATATACAAATGTCTTGGTTTTTGGATAATTGATTACCCCATCACCACGCTATTTCCTAAGCACCTTGCTGTAAAAATTGGAAAACTTAATAAAACTTGTATTAAAAAAGAAGAAGCCATACACTTTCATATATATACAATAACTATACTGATTGGAGTTATGGAACTTGGCTAGTACATTTGGGGGGCTCCGGGTTGTAAAAAACTCTGAAAATAATGTTGTAATTAGTTGCGAAGTCATGTCCAATCCATCGTGACCCCATGGACAACGTTCCTCCTGAAAATAATAATTGTGTTAAATTATTATAGCTACAATTTTTATACAGTTCTGTATGTGATATTAAGTGCTACTTTTAACAATATCAGCAACTGGCAAAACACTGTTCTAATCATATCCAAATTGTTCAAAATGGGATCTTTTATCCTATTTTATTATTTTTTGCCTTGCTTATCATTATGGCTATTGTTAATAAAAATGTTAAGTATCTTCTCTTTTTTCATGCACTTGTTGAACCAAGAATGAAAAACACACTGATGAAAATGATGCTGATATATACAAAATAATGTATATTTTAATCAATATTTTCCTTTGAAAGTATGAGAGTGTTAGAAACAAGACTACCTTAACAGCCTTACCAAACTCTAAAGGAACCAAGTAAGCTATAGAGTGCCCTCTAAAGATATTATTTTGACAATGCATTCAGTTTTCCAATGAGCAATAATTTTATAATTATTATACTTGCATTTCAGTGCCATATTTATGTACAAAAGGGAATAGCCTATGATCTACTGTAGAGTTGGTCTAATTTTTTTGCATGCTGTACTTCTAGAGATAAATAATAAATACTTCCCTAATCAATACCTCCATGCCAGATAAATTGAAGGAACTATAAATCCAAGATATTAAAGGAATAAGGAAAGAATTACTTATTCTAGGACCAATAAATTAATCTTCCTAGGAATTTATTTCTATACATATAAAGAGAAACAAGCTGTAAAAGTATCTCAAGTGGGAATTTAGAGACTACTGTATTATTATACAATTAGCCATGATAAACATTAAGAAGCATTGGAATAACACAGTAAACTCAGTGGGGGAGAGACTAGAGCAGGGAATTTGAACTGGTGAATATTTTGCAGGAAAGGAAAAATAGCCTCCTTCCCAAAATATTCTGTTTGATAACACTGAACAGGGGTTCTCAACCTTGGCAACTTTAAGACTTGTGGACTTCAACTCCCAGAATTCCTCAGCCAGCTTTGCTAGTTTTTCTTAAACCTTTGTGAACGAAAAGCACTTTCAAGGCTTTCACAGCCTTGTTATTTGATATGACCAATTCTGGCTGTGGAATTCTGGGAGTTGAAGTCCACATGCCTTAAAATTGTCAAGGTTGAGAAACACTGTGTAAGATAAACCTTCATGGATTCTGTAGTTACCAATTTTGTCCAATTTATCCTTCATTTTATCTGTTTGCTAATCTTTTTACAAAAATTCTCTTGTTCTCTTTTGTAATATATTACCATTTTGCTTTTTAAAAATATATTCTCAAGTAAGGATCCAGGATGCAATCTTTACTATAATATATAAAATTTATATTACAAAGTAGGAGGGAAAAAAAGGCAATAACATTTTTTCTGTGATTTTGCATTAATCTTCGTTACGTTTCACTATTTTTTGTGTGCAACGTGTGCATTAATGAGTACAATTAATATTACATTGAGTGAATAGTTTTTCTGGGTTATATGAGAAGGGTTATAACTTCATTAAAAATGAAACTGAGATTTTGAAAGAATTGTTGCCAATCTAGTGATTAAACAGGATAAATAATAACAGTTAGATTTACCTCCACTAATTTTTAAAGGAGAGACTTTTTTTTTAATGGATTACTTCCAGTACAAGGGGAAATAATCATACAGTAGACTGCCATGAATAAAAACTGCCATGAATGTTCATTGTTATCATTTTAACTTGTTTTTAAGTTGGATGTACTTTTAATAGCCCATTATAATAAGTTTGTACTGTGCAGAGTGACTGAGATCAATGGGCTTGGCATTACTGAAATAATCCATTATCTAGCTTCATTTAGTATTAATTAATGGAGTCTGAACATATACATGCACACCCCTCTTACCAAAATTAACCCACTTAATATGTCATATGACCACGCTGTCTGCATGGTTTGATTAAATGTTGTGAACACAATCATACTCATTTGAGATTCAGATAGATATTTTGTTATTTTTCATAAATGCCTGATTGATTAAGCATTTGTTTAATAGCGTAAGTGAGGAAATTTCCTTCCTTTTCCCTTTCACACGTACACACTCTTCATCTGTACCAGTCTCATAAAATCTAGTGCAAAGAACTGGGATTATCTGTTGAAAATAGCAATGCTTCTCTGCAAGAAGCAAACATGGCTAGTTTGAAGTAGGTAGAATACAGGTGATAGTAGCAAATGGCTCCCCATCCCATCTGTTCCTAAAACAACTCAAAACATCAGCATTTTTATCAGCAGGGGGAGCTCTGGTATTGAAAGGTATGCACAGACCTTAAATTCCTAGTGCAAGTAAGGCTTAAAGCAACTGAGATTAAAAACCATGAATAAGATCCAGATAATTGAAGACTATATAGCAGGGGTCTTCAAACTTGGCCCTTTTATGACTTGTGGACTTCAACTCCCAGAATTCCTCAGCCAGGCACACTGGCTGAGGAATTCTGGGAGTTGAAGTCCACAAGTCATAAAAGCGCCAAGTTTGACGGCCCCTGCTATATAGTGACATCTTCTCTAAAACACACACACACAAATAATCACCTTTAAAGGTTACTTTTTGACGCAAACATATGCACATTACAAATCTGAACTGACAGTATAGTTTTGCTAGCAAAAAATCTTCCACACAGGTTTATGAAAGTTATACAATCCAGACATATAGGAATATTAGTAATAGTAATAGAATAAATCAATATGACACCATCAACAGCAATACATGTTTTACACCATCAGCATATGACTAAATTAAATTTCATATTTCATTTTATTGAGAAACATCTATGCAATACCCACTAGAATTGGTTTAACTGTGTGGCTTATATACTAATTTTTATAACCCCTTCTATTCATTTATCATTATAATGACAATTATAATAATTGATTATGGAATCAATAATCAATAATGTACTATAGGATGCATTGTAAGCATTTTTGAACAGATGACAAATGAGGGGGAAAGTTTACAAGTGAAGAAGATAAGTCTCTTTATAAAAGTGCAAAGAAAATGATTATGAATCAGATATGGATCTGCTACATCTATACCAAAACAGACAGCTCTAGATTTCCAGAATAGGGATGTTGATAACGAAATGTCTTAGAAAGATGGGTGGTTGGAAGATGGGTGGTTGGAATAATTAGATAAAAATAATAAATAATATATAAGTGGCAGTTGAATGAGCTAAAAAAAATGAGCTAAATTTAACAATACCATAAGAAACCATTGAACGTGCAGGCACTGACCTCTAAGAAATCCACCATACTGTAAGGAAGGCCTTCTCTTGTGTATGACTGTTCAAGTATGAGTGCCATTAGAAAAAATAAATAGAATTGTACTGAATTCAGATATTCATGGCATGCTTGAAGTATTCACTATTTACCCATAACAATCCTATAATATAGACTTGATCACTCTGACACATCTGCAGATAAGATGATCTCAATAACTTTCTCCAAATTGTTGCCCTCTAAATGCATTTCAACAGCCATAATTCCAAGTCAGGTTTACATTAGCCTGTTGAATCAGATGAAAATCAATGAAGGAGGAAAATAAGGCAAGAAATGAAAACACAGATAGTCCTTGACTTATGACCACAATTCAGCCCCAAATTTATGTTGCTAGGTGAAACATTTGTTAAATGAGCTTTGCCCCATTTTATGACCTTTCCACAGTTGTTAAGTGAATCACCACAACTGTTAAATTAATAACATGGTTGTGAAATGAACCTGACTTTCCTATTGACTTTGCTTGTCAGAAGGTCACAAAAGCTGATATCATGACTCCGGACACGGTAACCGTCATAAATATGAACCAATTGAAAAGTATCTGAATTTTGACCATGTGACCATGGGGATGCTGCAATGGTTGTAAGTGTAAAAAATGGTCATAAATCACTTTTTTCAGTGCGGTTGCAATTTTGAATGGTCACTGAATGAACTGTTGTAAATCGAGGACTATCTGTAATTTTAAATAATCCCATTGATTAAAGGCACCTATTTCTCAAGTCTCCTATCCTAATTTTCTACACAGTCCTAGATTCAGATTTGATGTAAATATCCATTGCAAAGTGTTTTAATAATAATAATAACAATAATGATAAAGTTGGAAGGGACCTTGGAGGTCATCTAGTCCAACCCCCTGCTCAGGCAGGAAACCCTATACCATTTCGGACAAATGGCTGTCCAGTCTCTTTTTAAAAACCTCCAGTGTTGGAGCATTCACCGCTTCTGGAGGCAGGTTGTTCCACTGGTTAATTGTTCTAACTGTCAGGAAATTTCTCCTTAGTTCTAGGTTGCTTCTCTCTTTGGTTAGTTTCCACCCGTTGCTTCTTGTCCTGCCTTCAGGTGCTTTGGATACTTAATTTCATCCAGAGTGTATGAAACAACTAAATCTCAGTTCTGGGGATTATTTTGCACTTGGTGATTATCTTTAAAAACTTCAGGGGTTAACTTTCAGTTTTTATTTATTCTTATTATACTGCATTCTTACCTGAATAATTGACTCACACACTAATTTTTTCTTGGGTGAACCTAGAGTAATGTAACAGAAGAAAAGCTCCAATAAAACAAATAAGCCATGAAATGAACTATTTTGTCCTTTGTTTACTCTACATATACTTGAGCAAGCAAATCTAAATTGCATATTCTGTAATAATGTATATTGATCATATATAGTGGGCTACAAAAATAATTGAAAATATTTGTATAATTGTACATATGTACACAGTCCATTCCAAAATTCGAGCAATATTTTTTGCAGTATTAATGAGGATTCTGAAGTCAGCTAAATAAAGCCTAGTGACTAGTCAAAGCTTCAAAAATTCAGCCTGGTATTCAACATATCTGTAAGGTATGCCATACAGTACAACTGTCATGTATTCACAATGATGATTTTTTTTAAAATACAGGTCCCTTTATCTCCATTCAACATACTCCTTGACTGTTGCCTCTTCCTCCTCTTTACTTGCTTCACTTCTACAGAAAAATAGCTAGCATGGGGGTGGGGGGGGAGAATCTGTGCCCTCTTAAGTAGCCTTTCCAAAACTAATTCTCTCCAGATGTTTAGAAACCACAATTTTCATCAATCACTCTGGCTATTTTTTTTAATTAAAAAATTATTTATTATTAAACATTTATCCATGTAAACAAAGAAAAAATTCAAGTTAAATGCCATTCAACTTAATACAATCATTTTAAATTTGTAGACCTTCTTCACTCCGTGTGTCCAAGTTTAACTATAAACCAACTATTTATAGGGGATTCTGAGAATCGTACTCCCTATATATCTGAAAGAGAACAGGTAAGAAAAAGCTGCTCTTACCACACACAGACATCTAAGAAAGTGCAAAAAGTTCATTTCAAAACTGCATGGTTGTTTTCTTACAAATGTCCTCTTATTTCCAAGACAAATTCTAATAGCATGAAACACCCAACGAGGAATGCAAAAAGGCTTAATAAACCAGGTATGTGATTTATTTAATTATTAATGAAGGCTTCCAGCATTGGTCCTGGTTGTCATGGCAATTAGGGCTGCTGCTAGCTTCCAGAAAACATAAAAGAACAGCAAGTGCAAGGCCGCACATTCCTTTTAGTCTTGCTGATTAGCCAGGCTGTCAAAAGAAAGGAAAGGAAATCAACAGTTAGAAGACAAGATCTACAAAGAGAAGAAACGTACAGCGAAACTGCTCACACGCTGCAAAAGTAAGTACCCTTTATTTTAACAAAAAAAGTGTACATTAGTTATTTCAGAAAGAGAGAAAAGAAATGTCTGGTGCTAAGAAATAAGCTGTTCCACGTCAGCAGCATTGCATCACAGTCAACCAAAAACCTCTGTTGTCAATGGAAATGTAATTCTGAATCTTGAGTTTTGTGCTGCTTTACTATGAAAAGATTTATAAGGTCTTCTAAATAAGAACAAGCTTTTTCACATCTAGATGTAGAGCCTTGTACAAAATAAATGGCAATCCAGAATTATTGGTGTAGGATGTATGTATCTATGGTTGTTTAAGATGATTTATAGGAACAAAAACCAGTATCCCATCACCTCTCTCCTGTAGTCAACTGCCACCCCAAAAACACTTTTTGAAATACTATGGGATATGGAGAAAGGCTGCTGGAAGAAGAATAAATGGGAAACATTTTTTTCCATTAACTTCTTTAGCAGTCTTCTACAGATTTAGCCAAAGAGATCACAGGCTGATGGGTATCAAACTGCAATTGTCTGAGGCTCTAAGCCTGATTTGATGTGTCTTGTTTTATTCTTGAGGAACCTGCCATTTCTTATCTCACCTTCTTTAGAAAACCCCTATCCTGACTTGTAGAAGCACAGATGTAAAAAAGGATCTCCCTAATCAAATAGTAGGATTATAGTTTGCTTCACTTATACAACTTCCAGCTCTATGTAATATAGTCAAAGGTGCTATTCTATGCCGTTATTTGGCTCTAAAATGGCTGTAATTAAAATGAATATTTTATAATTTTTTTGAAAAGTTACAAAATTGATTGTAACAAATAGAGATTTTTATAAGTATTTTTCTGGAAGAAAGTCCCTCTATAGTCAATAAAACCTATCATGGACTAATTTGGACTGCTTTCAACAACATGAGCTTTAAGTAGGGTTGTGCTATTACTTTTTCGGTCTGTTTAATGGATTAAGTTAATAAGAATATGACCAAAATAAAGTTGGTGCCCTGTTAAGTGTGCCCTGAATAGATGATAAAAAGTAAGTATATTATGCAATAAATAGATTGTTTTCTATGGTATGATTTCTATGGCATGATGTGATATTTGTGTCTATTGAATAGACACAAGTATCACAATGAAATAAAATTAATTCTGTAAGAATTATTGATACCATATTCCAGTTTTAGAATATTTTTAATGTTGCTTTTCTTAAATTATTTGCCAACTGGTAAATAAATCCTTCAAACAACATGAAAGAAAAAAGCAAAGTAAAATTGAAATATATTCCAACTGATTGCAGAACAGAAGGAATTCCCAGCAAAACTCAAAGTGTCATTTTCACCTTTCAAAACTTTTTCCTACATACTGCAGTGAAGGTATATCGATGGAAATCAGTTATGCCAGTTTAAGCCACAACTACAAAAACTTAGAGCTGCCAGATTTGGGAAGGGGGGGGAAACAGGGAGGGAGGTTTGTTTTCTTTGTCTGTAGATAAATGTCTTGAAGAATTACTAAGGAGGCTCTGTTTCTTGCCCAGATGAATTTAGCCTATGCTGTCAATACACAAGGAACCCAAATGTAGGATTTCAAACTTCGATGAAGTTCCTATGAGAATAGATGCTGTGCTAGCCAGAGTTCATGGAATACACCGAAATTTAGGATTAAATTTGAATATAGTTGCTGTTTACTTAGGGTATTAGATAGATAGATAAAGGTATACAATTATTGGGGATAGCAGATGACGCTATACTATTGGATAAATAGTATTTAATATAACTAAACTGTGAAAAGGCAGTCCAGTTGCAGTTTTTTTTCAACATCCAGAAACTCTGTACCTACTAATTTAAAATTTTATTTCAGTAATCTTCTGAAATAAATATTTAAGATTTATATTTGTTGGCATTAGCAATTAACCCTACACCAAGCAATTTTTAAAACGTACTATAAAAATATATTTTAAGGCCTATTGAAGGATACCTTGTTAGGTGTTGCACTTCACTATACAATAAGTTAGTTACCATTTTTGCAATATGCCGTTCAGTGATGAAAGTTTCCTGGCATTTTATATTAAATCTTTTAATTTTGAATACCTAACTTGCTCAATCTCAGCTTAAAAGTCTTCCAGTATCGGTACAAATATTTTGTGGGAGTGACAGACTGCTATGATACCACATGCTTTAAAACAAACATTGGCATTTGCAAGTTTATTTAAAAGAAAACTAATTCCAGGAACTGAATATGCGGCCTGTTTTTTCCTATATATCTTATCTAATTTTTAAAAGAATATTATTTTAAAATGTTTTTAAGCATAATAAACTATTGTGTGATTAAACTATGACCTAAGCATCTATATCAAAAAGCATAGCTATGATTGCATACTGTTTTAAAAAATAACATTCCCACTATGATGTCACTATGAGGTGGGCAATAGTGTAAAGAAAATGAAGAGAATATTTTAAATGAATCAAAAATATGTTTTACTTTTCACCTATGGGTCAGGGAGGAGTGCTAGGGGTCAGTATACTTAAGAAGGGTGCATGGGGAGGGTTGCAAGAGTGTGTAAGAGGTGCTGCCTGGCTTGGGACAGCATGCCTGGAATGCAAGTCAGGAAAGGTGCCTGGGGGTGTGCAAAAGATGCCATGTAGGTCATGGAAGGTGCAGAGGAGGGAAGGTGTGGAGTGAGGAGGTGCGCAAGAGGTGCTGCATAGGTTGGGGAAAGCACGAAGGGACAGTGCAAAGCGGAGTGGGTGAATAGGGTGTGCATGATAGAACAGAATAATAATACATGGGATGCTGCTTGTTTGGAATAAGACTGAAGTTGGTGACCTCCAATCTCAACTCCCTTTTAAATTCTCTATACAAAGTTTACAAAAGAGTTGCAAAAACTGCCTGCAGAAACAATGAAAATCTGTCTATCTCATGAAAGCTTTTGGACCAGCCCTCATCCATAAGTAGAAGACTACCCTTTTTGAAACATCATTGTAATGGGAATAAGTTCTGATTACTAGAAATTTGCCTGTAGAGGCAAAATACAATTCCAAATATTTCAGTCAAAAACTATAAATCAAGGATGTCACTGCTGTCTTAATTCAGTTAGTTATTTTCCAGCCATGTAACTTTTCAAAGAATACATGGAAAATAAGGTAACAGAATGTTATGACTGTTTTAGAAAATGATTGAATGGGGTTACTATTGTACTTTATTTTTTAAAAAGCTGCTGTGTAGATATTTGGGTTTCCTGGGTTTTTCCTGGGTTTCTGTATTTTCTAATGGGCTAGAGAATTCTACTAGTCACCAGCCTGTGAGAAAATCAGCGCAACTACCATACTATTGATACAAAACTGACGCCTAGTGTACATTGTCCCTTGCTCTGGGTCTGAAGTTATATTTTGCAATCCCCTTATAGATTACATCTTTATTATTATATTTTTGATTTTAGTTTTTAATGCATTATCTTTTCTTACATCCTGCCAGCCTGGAATGGAGTAGCATAGAGATTTTAGTAAAAATAAATAAATAAAGCTTATTTGTTTTTCAGATCCTCTGAAGTAGCTGCATATGGCCCTTACATAAACCTTATATAAGACATGTTTCACTATAACAGTCTTTGAACATCTCTGGCCATTACCAGGCAAACAGATATGCATCAAGCTTAACCTCAAGAAAAGTTCTGGAAAATTGGTTCCAGGCACATCTTTCATCTGATTATTATATTTAAGCCTGCAAGAGAGTTATACTGAAACCGACAAAGGAAGGAATACAGCTCTGCATTAATATTTGGACATATCCAGCCTTTTTTTTTAATCCTTGCAATGATCTTATCAATTAGATCACTCTTTCCCTCAAATTTACAAAATGAGAAATGAAACTAGAAGACAGTGACTTACAGTCCCGATGGAAGCAAAAATGAAAAATGGAAAAATTCCATTAAAGAAATAAGGATTTTGGCTTGAGTTTAAATCCATTTCTGTGCTGTAAAGAGGAGTTGAAATGTCCCCTCCACTGATTTAAGTAAGTGAGGGTCCTAGAGCTAATCAGCGCCACAAGAATTATGGCTTGTTCAGTTTACAGGAATAATCTCTTTTTGATTGGTCTGTTAAGCTTCTGTGTAGATAGTTTTATGTGCAGTGAAAAAAATAACACACTTCTTTTTACCAAAGAAAATACAATTCGTAAGTGCATGTGTCCTCCTGATACGATTAATGATTGTGATTATAGCCTGGCAAATCTAATTTGTAACTGTAAGACTGTTTTGCCCTATACAGTAGACAAAACCTACTACGATAATTTGGTAATTTGGTTCACTGAAACTGATACTTTGAGAATCCTGTTCAATGTTACATCTGTGCACAATCTAAAACTCTCACTCTGTGGCACTATTCCTTTGACGACAAAATATTTGACTATTTGGGGATTACAAAAATTACAGATAAGAAGTGAGAATAACGGCCAATTAAAGCAGCAAAGTTTAACAATCTCTACTAGCTGTGACAATGGAGCACAAGGCAAGTTGAAGATGTCATACAAAGACAAAAACACGATTACTCATGTTGCTGTTTTAGACACATCTCTTTTCAGTGGCAGTGGCCCATTGAAATCATACAGTGTAGAAAATATTTCCAACATTTCAGACCAGTTTCCGCATTTGGACAACTTTTTTACTCCAAGTAACAAAAGTTGTATCATAACATTCATTTATTAACACACAAATCTTGGCCATTTCTATAATGTAGGCATTATAAAATGAGTCATCCTGAGATATTGTAGAAGCTAAGCTTCTGTTGCTCTTTATATTACAAAAATAAAATAAATAAAATAACAGGGAGATAAATTACCTTTAGTCATAATAGCTCCTATTTCAGTATAATCTATAGAATGCTATAAAAATCAAGCCTTTAACTCTAATAAACAATTATTGTTCAAGTCATGTTACATTAAAAATGTAGGCTAATTTATTCCATATAGGCATATGGAAGTTAAGATTTAATTCTTCTGAGAAATGTACCTTTTGAGTTGCATACAGCCTTCCTGATACTTTCTGTGTGCCCCTTTGAGTCAAAGTTGACTTCTGGCAAGTACTCTGGACAAGACCCTGTAGTTTTCTTGACAAAATTTTGGAAGTGGTTTGCCATTGCCTTCCTCGTAGAACTGAAAGAGAGTGACTGACCAAAGGTCACCCAGCCTTGATGACTTTTGTGATCCTTTGTGTCTATAGTCAGACTAAAACTCATAGTGCTCCAGTTTCTAGCTTCGTGTCTTTAATCACAATATTAGCACTCTATTTTTATACCAGTCAGAAAAGAAATTCTTCTATTAAGCAGTTTCCTCACTGAGTCTGAATGGTTATACAATTACAGAGCAAGCCAGGCCGTTATTCCATTATTTGAGACTGACTTTATATTGTTCCAAAATTATTAATATTTGTAAGTCTGAACAGATAAGAGACAATAGTTAGTAAGCCATGTTTGTTTGTCAGCTCATGAAGGTAAAATTGGTGTGTGGCCAAAAATGTCTTTCTATGAACCTGGTTTTCCCACTGCCAAATTTGCACAATTCAATTTACTATATGTTTACAAAATCAATATATTTGATAGTAATTCCTAGCAAATATTCTAGTCCTAAAAAAAAATATTCTAGTCCTGGAAAACACCTTTGATATATCAGGCAAGACTTAAAAGAAACTATTTAAATATAAGTATACTGATCTAATAAATCCTTTAAATTAGAGAATAATATCCTTAAAAATGATTTTTTAAAAAAAGTTCTGGATTTCAACATTTCAGCAGGTTTCATTGTACATTGTAAAATGTAGATATAAAAATGGTGCTGTTTTATAGAAAAGAAAAATACTCCAGAATCTTTTTATTCCTACTGTATCACACTATGGCCACAGATGTTTATTAAAATTTCATTCTAAAATCACATAATTATGAATTTATAAACATTCTTGAGAACATATTTGAAAAATGCACAAATCTGCTTTTGCATAATGGATTGCATTGGCACATAATTAAAATGTTTGCATTAAAGATTAGTATTACTTAAAATGGAATTGACTAATATCTTCTAAAGTATAAATATAAATCAATGGCAGCAAGTATGGGAGCGAAATAACAAAACCACATTGGCGACATCATATAAAGAAAACCTGTATAAGATGGTTTACAGATGGCATCTCCCTCCGGCCAGATTAGCCAAAATGTATAACGGATATTCATCTATGTGTTGGAAATGTAAAAAAGAAAAGGGCACCTTTTTTGATGTACGGTGGACATGTAGAGAAGCACAGGTGTATTGGCATATGGTCTGGGAATGGGCAATAGAAATGACTAGGCAAAACATTCTATACAAACCTGAGGCATTACTATTAGGAATACTAGAGAAAAATGTAAATAAAGAGGACACATATTTAATTATTCACGTGGTTACAGCGGCAAGGATACTATTTGCTCAAAAGTGGAAAGCAATGGAAGTACCGAGTGAGGAAGTACTAATAAAGAAAATTATGTATTGTGCAGAACTAGATAGGATAACTAAAAGATCAAAAAATCAGGAAGAAACAGAATTTTATCAAATATGGAATAAATTTTATAGATGGAGGGGAAAAAATGGAGGTCACAAATAAAGAGATGTTAAGATAGAGACCAGAAATGTATAGTTTGTATATAGATATATTATATGTAATTAATGTACAATATGGACTGAGATGTCAGTCAAAGACGATTTACCATGTTCAATGTTTTTAATCCTTTTTTTTCTTTGTACTCAATAAAAACTTTAAAAAAATAAAATAAAAAAAATAAAAAAAATAATCTGGTTAAAAGCTAGTGTTGTATGAGTGGACTTATAAGTATACAATGAACCCTGTTACTTCTACTACAATCCCATCCTATCTTTTAAAAATGTTCATTTTTCTAATGAAAACCAGTCAGGGAAGACACGGTATTAATTGCAATACAATTCATTAGAAATTATTAAAAATATAAGTACCATATTTAATCCCACATAAAATATTCAGATCCTATGTTACAGATGCAATGTTTGCAAAGAATCCCATAATGATATGTTCCTTATTCCTGTATTGATGTATCAACCCCACTTTTCAGTCAGCCACATTAATAATATTTCTAATCAACATGTAGGTTGAGGGTGGGCAAACTCAGTTACCTGTAGTCTTCAGCCCATTAGAAAACAAAATTATTGGTTTTTATTCCCCCCGTCTGCTGGGTGGTTGCAGCAGGTTTTGGTCACTTCACATGACCCTGGGACACTGTGACCGTCATAAATATGAATCAGTTGCCAAGCATCTGAATGTAAATCACAAGATACTGGTGATGCTGCAACATTCCAGCTGATCGGTGCTTCTTCTGGGCTCAGCAGAAGCGCCAGGATCTGTGCTGCTTTCCAGCTGATTGGTGCTTCTTCAGGGTTCAGCAGAAGCACCAGGATCCGCACCAAGCTCCAGATGGACCCTGGCGCTTCCACCAAGCCCTGACAGCCCCGAAGAAGCACCAATCAGCTGGAAATCAGCACTGATCCTGGTGCTTCCGCTGAGCTCTGACAACCCTGCGACTCCAGCCATCTCTCGCTCAGGCTTGTGCGGTGCTGCCATCTGTTCAGCTCATTCCCCTCCCATGCTACCACTTTTCTAGGATGGTCGCGTACCACCTGCTAGGTGCCAATGTACCACAGGTGATTCCTGTACCACTGGTTAAAAAGCCCTAAACTAGAAGACCTCCAAGATCCCTTATTCCAGGGGTGTCAAACTCAATTTCATTGAGGGCCGCATCAGCATTGTGGTTGCCCTCGGGGGGCCGGATGGGTGTAGCCAGGGTGGGTGTGGCCTATTGGGTGGGCATGGATGGAGTGGGTGTGGCCTACTGGGTGGGCATGGCCAGCTCTACATCAAGCTGGATATGTGAAGTAGGTGAGGGCCATTTGCTGGCCACTTCCAGGCGATGGTGCATTTCTTCATTCCTCACAAAGGGTGACACCTCCCCAGCACGCACCCAGGGGGCGGGGCCGACATGGCAGGGGCTGGTTCCTCGCTGTTTCCAGATGGCCTTGTGGAGCTAAGACTGAATGCGTTTCAGCATAGATGGCCACCACAAAATTGTACATTGGCTCCCGGCCGGCCTGGGCCAGGGCCAAGGCAGCGGGGGCTGTTCCCTCACTGTTTCCAGGATGGCTTCGCGGGCCACATGAAACCACTTCGCGGGCCACATCCCGCCCCTGGGCCTTGTGTTTGACACGTCTGCCTTATTTTGTCTTAATGCATTACATTCAAATATTATTGTACTGATTACAGATAGAAGCACAGAGAAAACAATTCTATTTTAAAAGTAAGAATAAACTTCGAATTATGATTTAGATATGTGATGATCTGAACATCAGAAATTAGATTTTATACCACTAATTCTTTAAGCAAAAATGTAAACAAATAAAAATGAGCAATGTTATTAGAAAAAGGTTTAATATTTTTAATCATCATCATCAGTGAATGATTGTTTTAACTTTGTTGCATACTCCTCAGAGTCATTTGTTTTATGAGATAGACACCTACATAAATTTGAAAAATAAATAAACACCAAAGAAGTATATCCTGCCAAACTTTTTAAAGACGGGATGCCTTAAACTCACTTTATGTAATATAGTATACTTACTTTAGTAAGTAAGTAAGTAATTTAAAATGCAACGTTTTTGTATAAGATGAACACATGAATTGTATTTCCATGATTAAGACAAGTGTATATGTGCACCATATATGACAGATCTATTAACTGTAAGCAAAGGAGTTTGTTAATATGTTACATGAGTGATTGAGGACATTTAAAAATGATCTTATTGATCTATTTTAATATGCTCAATAAACAATCTAGCAGAATATATCTAAGAAAATATTTAAAAACAAAACTGAAATAAAAAGAAATATTCTATTAATTACACTTTGATATCAATATTATAAACATATTTTTTGTCTTCATAAAAAACCGAGGATATTAGAAAAAAGAAATTGCTGAGATTACGTAGAAGTATTATACAATGAAGTTTTCAGTTTTGAGTTGATTACTTAGTATTAAAATTTCCATATAATCTATGTGTGTGTGTGTGTGTGTGTATGTGTGTGTGTGTATATATAAAAAAAAGTAAAGAAAAAATACTGTAGATAAGCAATACAAATTTAACAGGAATTAAAAAAACTAAAAGATAATGAAAAAAAAATAGAAAAAAACTATTAGGTTTCCAACTATTCACTTTTTGTAGATATGATAATTTATAATATTGTAGATATTAAAAGCCATACTGTGTTTCTATTTGCCATCCTGTGTGCTGTATTATATGTACGGGAACCAGTCTTGCTTAAATTTGATTAAACCTCTATTGTGTATGTATACTAGTTTTGCCACTGCAGCATAATGGGCTGCAGCATATTCTCAAAGTTTAAGCTCCTAATCAGATAAAAATAAAAATATTCCCAATTCTATAGTCATTACTGTATTTTTTTCCCCAGTGTTAAGCAAAATGTTAAGCATGTATCTCATTAAATTATGTTTTTTTCTGAGATTATATCTAATAAAAAAGGTTGTGATTTCATTACCAATTTAAATTCCACAATGTTCTGCATTGTACTCTGTATATCTTTCCAGTGGTTTGAGGTTGTTTTACATGTATACCACATGTAATAAAGAGTTCCTTCTATTTCATGGCATTTCAAGCATTTGTTATAGTATGATTTGTCTATCTCAGGTATTATCAACAGAGTTGTATTTTATCTGTAAAACGTTTTGTACCAATTTTCCTTTAAGTTATAATTCATTGTAACGTCTTATAGATTTAGTCCATAATTCTTCCCATTCTTGTGTTGTAACCATTCTTTAAAAACAAATCATTTTATCATACAGTTTCACGTGCCATTCTAAATGTTTTAATAATATCCATTATTTACTGATTTACCTTGGGTTTCTTGTGGGATTTAACTGCAGTGTATGAAATTGTTTCTCAGACAAAGGTTTTATTTATGCTGGGGTATTTATGCTATATAAAATGCAAAAAATATTTCCAAAGGCAATCTCTAACTATACAGTTAGATAGAATTATATTTATTTCTAGATATATGATCTTGGAGTTAGGGACTTTTCAAAAATCTTGTCTGATTGCTAAACTCCTTATATGATGCTACTGTATGAAGAAGAAATAGCAGAATAATCAGCAACTGAGTTTCTACTGCTCCCTAGTAACAAAAAAACAGGGTTCCAAATGTTATTAAAGCAGTGAAAATATTATAATACGAATGGGAAACAGCAATTAATTCATTTTAAAAAACCGTAAAACTGTACTCTCCACTGCATTTAATATTGGGTAACACAGTACAATAAACAATAATGAAACAAAGTGTTTTTCATAGAAAAGCACCAGAGTATACTGTAATGTATCTGTAAATTCTTCTCTTCAGAGTTTTATCTTTAATCAGATAGGACTGTGACTATTCTTTATCTTCCTTTTTCTGTTTTCTTTTGCTAGCATGCCAGGTGTAACTTAAAACAAATGATTCATGCAATTAGATAGCAGCAATGCACTTGTTATTCCTCCTTATTGTCTCATGCATACTCTTCTTTTATATTCATTACTTTGCCATGATGTATGCATAAACCATGCATTAGAAACAAGTGGATTTTTTTCTTAAGGATTCAGCAAACAATTACCATTCTCATTTATTTTGGGGAATCAAAGCAACATAATCATTTTTTCTGTACTCTTTCATCTTCTCAATTCTGTCTCCATAGGGTTGAGACGACTGATTGGGATGTCTAGGTGAGATGACTGATTCAAAAGTAACTCCCCACCAAAAGCCCTGAAATACAAAAAGTGTGTTATAAAATTTTAAGATAACATCTTGTTGCAGAGAGATGTCATTAAAACTGACATTACACCATCTGTATTACCAAATTGATATGTATGGCAACTTTTGCAGTAAAAACTTGATATAGCAGCTATGCCCTCAATTTAATGGACATTACTCGATTAAATGAGAATGAAGTGAAAGCCTAACAGAAGCCCACTAAGCCTAGATTTTAGTATTGCACACTCCAGTAAGAAGTAATTAAGTTGTAGCTTACTATTTTGTAACCAGCAATTTGTAAAATCCCTTGCTGCTTGTCTGGAAATTTACTACAGGTACTCCTCGACTTACAGCAGCTCATTTAGTGACCGTTCAAAGGTATAACATCACTGAAAAAGTGACATGACCATTTTTCATACTTACAACCATTGCAGCATCCCCATGGTTATGTGGTCAAAATTCAGACAGTTGGCAACTGACTCATATGTATGACAGTTGCAATGTCCCAGGATCATGCACTCCTCTTTTGCAAACTTCTGACAAGCAAAGTCAGTGAAGAAGCCAGATTCAATTAACAACCAAGTTATTAATTTAACTGCAGTGATTCACTTAACATAAGCGAAGTGGCAAGAAAGGTCGTAAAATGGGGCAAAATTCACTTAATATAAATTTTGAGCTCAATTGTGGTTGCAAGTGAAGGGCTACCTGTATGTTATTTAACATATTAAACCAAAAACATATTTCAAAAATCCCCCTTTTCCTATTGGTTGTATCTTATGACTTATGATTGTATCTTACGATTTATGAGTTATCACTTTGTTGCTTATACGTATGTATACTGACAGCTTATGCACCGGAGACAAATTCCTTGTGTGTCCAATCAAGAATATTTTTCATTTCGTTATTAGTATAAGGCAATCGATTGATCACAACGGCAACTTCGCGATCCTTCGGATCTCGCTCTTCGTTAACATGACACTTCTCCCCCCGCCCCACTTTAGAAATTCTAAAGCAGGGGTTCTCAACCTTGGCAACTTTAAGACTTGTGGACTTCAACTCCCAGAATTCCTCAGCCAGCTAAGCTGGCTGAGGAATTCTGGGAGTTGAAGTCCACAAGTCTTAAAGTTGCCAAGGTTGAGAACCCCTGTTCTAAAGCCTTTCTTTCGGACATTTCTATACACTGGTCACTTTCCCGCCCTTCCACATCCGTTGCCAAGGGACCACGCACGTCACAGGCCTGCCTCCCCTTTTCCCCCACCTACGTTTTTTCCCCCAAAATGGCCGACTTCTTCAATTACCCTCCCGGCCGTGACTCTTGTCTCAGTCTATGGTATAACGAGGCGCTCTAGCCAACAAGGCGAGCTCGACGGTAGAGCCCTGTCTGATATTTCTTCCTCTGCCCATGACAGCGAAGAGAAAAACAGTCAAAAGCGGCGGCGTACGGTAGAGGGCGCTGTGATGTCTTTTAGGCTGTGACGCTGCTCTTGCTGCAGCAACGGGGAGGGAGCGAGGAAGGACTGGCGGCGTGCGCGCTCGTGGAGCCGTTGCGGTAGTTGCTTTTTCGCCCCCTCCCGATTCTTCTTCAAACCTTCCCACAGCGGTGGCAGTTTGGTCGAAGAAGAATGTTCCGCAAGGCCCGGCGCGTGAATGTGCGGAAGCGGAACGAGTCTGAGGACGACGATGAAGAGCGAGATGAAGCGTTACCGTCGCAGCCGCCGCCACCGCCGCCGGGTGGTGATGGGCCTGCGGTAGAGACGGAGCTGCCAGCCCCTAAACCGCCGCTGCTGCCTCTGCCGACAGGCTGCGTCCCTCTGGTCTCCCCCTCCGCCGCCTCCGCCTCCTCCTCCGGCGGAACCTTCGCCTTTAGCAGTGCTGAGGTGGTGGGCCGGGGAGGCCCCAGTTTGCCGGCCCCAGAATTGCAGCCGCCGCCGGCGGCCTCGATTGCGCTTGTGCCGCCGCCGCCTTCGCAGCAGCTGCCCCTGGGGAACAACGGGCACGTGTCTGCTGTTTCTAAGCTGAAGGAGCGGAAGAAGGGCAAAGAATCGGTCGCCGCGCCTGGGGTGCCCCGCGGAGGCCGCAGTCTGCTCAGCTTCCAGGACGAGGAAGAGGGTAAGCACGCGTGACCCCGGCTTTTGCAGGAGCTCCGGGCCTTTTCTTTTTTTCTCCGGGGCCTAGTGCTTCATTTTTCTTTCTTTCTCGTCCACCACCCCGAATACGAGCGCTTGTGCTGGTCACGTTAAAGCTCGATGAACTCGTTATTCAGAGGTACAGGTAGTCCTCGACTTACAACAGCTCGTTTAATAACTGTTCAAAGTTACAACGGCACTAAAAAAACTTGTCACGTTTACAACTATTGCAGTATTCTCGTGGTCACGTGATCAAAATTCAGACACCTGGCCATTGACTCATATTTATGATGGTCTCAGCATCCCAGGGCCATGTGATCACCCTTTTTGACCTTCTGATCAGCAACGTTGACGGGGAAGCCAAATTCACTTAACAACTGTATCACTAAATTAACGACTGCAGTGATTCGCTTAACAACTGTGACAAGAAAGGTTGTAAAATGGAGCAAAACTCACTTAACAAATGTCTCGCTTAACAGTAGAAATTTTGGACTCAATTGCGGTCGTAAGTCAAGGACTACCTGTATTAGATTTCTCCAAACACACTACCTCAACTCCTGATTTTTTCTTATTTGAAACTCAGTTTTTCCCCCAAGCTAAGTTTCCTCTACTTGGAAGCATTAGAAAATAGCATAATCTACATCTGTGTAGACTTTCAACTCCCAGAATTTCTTAGGCAGCCTGCTAGCAGGGAATTATGGGAGTTGATTCACACATCTTAATTGCCAAATTTGAAAAATACTGAACTACAGTATATGGATCTTCTTTCTCCAGGCAGGTGCTTTCTAAAACATTGGGCTCTAGTTCATATAACTCCCATTGATATATGTCCACTACTGGGAGATACAGTTCAAAGTATTTAGAATTGTAAAGTGTGTGAAAAAATTCTGTCATTATGCATGTGTTTAGCAAAACTTAGGATTTATTATGCCTCAGATGTATGAGAATTATTTTACAGGTGTGTGGAAAAGAGGTGCTTGAATTCCCAAAATTTCTTGGTTAAATATTGCTATTATCAATGAAAGGTCAGCCATGGGACTGGAAGGAGGATAAGAAACATATGTTTTGTTCTCAAAGAAGAGACCGAAAGTTAGCATAAATATTTGAGATGTTTTGGATTTCCAGGGAAATTGAAAAGAGCTCCATTTTGATAACTACAGCAGAATAAAGAGCTGGCCAATAGAACAGTTTTTGTAATTCTTCCCATTACAAGGAGAGAACTTAGATCGCTCACCAGTGCTACATACAGTTGCTTCTTGTCAGGAAACCACAAGACAGCATTCTCAGATGGATTTAAAGGTCTGGGAGATAAAGGAATAACCATCTTGCTCAAGTCATAATTGGTCCCCTCAAAAGGACATTGGCTTCATATACTTCCTTATCTATTCACTTTCAGAAATTGCTTATTTTTTTTTAATGTAAAAAAATTTTTTTTATTAAAACAATCAACATTAAACATAAGATCATATTAAGAAGCAATCATCATAGAACATAAAGTACAACATTAAGTATTAGTCTTTGTAAATGTCTGATTTGGTAAACATTCCTCACTCCTCACGTCAAGCCTCAACTATACGCCTGATACATTTTATTTGATTGGTGTTTCTCTTATATATAGTCTATCCACTGTTTCTAGTCTATCACATATTGTTCTTTCTTTTGAACAATCCTTCAAATATGCCAAAATTTTCGCTATTTCTGCCAAATTTATTAAATTCAGAACTAAATTAGTCTCAGTAGTAGTGCAATCTTTTATGAACCCTAACAAAAGATCCTGAGGTAGAAATTCTATAACCTGAGGTAGAAATTCAATATGCTTTTTCAATATTAAAGCAATCAACATTAAACATAAGATCATATTAAGAAGCAATCATCATAAAACATAAAAATACAACATTAGGTATTAGTCTTTGTAAACGTCTGATTTGGTAAACATTCTTCACTCCTCACGTCAAGTCTCAATAGAAATTGCTTATTAACTGCTTTTTAGTTATTAGGAACTGTTGTGTCCACAAGTTAGAAAATGGTGTGTTTTCTTCAATCCTTTGCAAGAGAAGTTTTAAATACAGGTTTAAGGTCTTAAAAATATATATATTTGGAATAAATAGCAAAAGAGAGATTAAAACTTCGATTTTGGAAAGTTACAGAGTAAGTTACAGATAGATTTTAAATAAGATTTTGGAATCACAAAAATCCTTCCTGTGGGAAAATGTTTTTGTTTTGAATTCTTTAAAAAAAAACATGATAGGATGAGACTTTGAAGGTGGGACACTAGAGGCAACCAGAGGGAACGAAATATTACAATTAAGGTAGAAAAATGCTTAAATTTGATTTACTAATAACACAGTGATGGAATGTGCACCTGTAGGAATATTGAGGGAAAGTTTTGGCAACACAGCTTTCCCAGAGAGAGGCCTAAATCAAAAGGCCTTCAATTCTGAACTGGATGGGGAGAGGGGAAGAAGTTCTGGGGAGCCACACCCTAGAATCTCTCAGAATATATCTTTTGGTTAGATGGTTTAGTTTGGCAAGGCAGTTGAATTTGACAAATTCTATTAGATGTAAGCAAATAAACAATTGAACTTGATCGGATTTTGCTTTATTGTCTCAGGCCTGACAAATACAGATTGAAGCAAAATATTTTAACATTGGACATATTGAAGGATATTTTTGAACAGTGGGCCCAAGAGTTACTTTTAAGAGTGCCTGCCTTTATAGACAGAATGTTTAAGATGTAATGGAAGAGGAACAATTTGTAACTGACAGGACTGAGACTGGTCTGAAAGTGGATTTAAAAATAACAGGCTGCAAGAATGCTACTGAAAAAGATATTACATTGGACATACAAAAGAAACCAGCTTATATCTTAATTATTAAAAGAGATAAACAAAAATAAACCAAGAGAATGGCCTGGGTAATTTTCCTATATTGGATTCATAAAAGAGGCTTGTTAAAGCTTTGAAGAATTTTGTGAGAAGGGATAAAGAAAAAAAGGAAAAGAAATCAAATTCTAATCTAAGCCATTATTTGAAGGGCCTAAAGATCAAGATTGTTAAAAGGAATATAAAGTTGGCTTATTTGATCAGCTTAAAATAGATATGTTGTTATTTCTGGTAATCCTCAATGGATTTATTGTCCTGGCTTATGTACTTCTCATGTTTCTAGGCTTTGCTCAGTAAAGTTATGTTAGATCTGATGTTTTCATATCGCCTGTCAGCAACCTGATATAATGTTCTCTACATTCCTTAATCTCTTTAGGTTAGACAAGTAGGAACTGAAGAACTGACCTTTTTTGATACCTCACTGTTGTAGGATCCATTTTAAGAATCCTGTTTCTGTATTGTAAAGAATGTCCAAAATCATCTAAATATTACATTTTTTAAGCTATATAATTTTTGGTGGCTTGTACTAAGCAATAAGAGGCAAAGGAATTTTTAATAAATTTTTCAATTCTCCAGCATGAGTGGAGAATCCACCAATGAGTTAGCTTCGTCTTCTGCCCATAGAGACTAAGTCAGCCAAGTTGCCACGCCTCTCTCCCTGGACCAGGAACCCAGTCACGACTTAAGTCTTTCGCCCAGGTGGACACGTTTCTTGGCTCTAGGCTTGAGAAGTCACCGTGATCAGGTCGTATTTCTCCTTATTCCCTTTCATTTTCTCTTTAAAAGAAAGAAAGGAAAAAAAGTGATAAGCTGATCGTTTGCAGAGGCGCACAGCCGCTCGGATCCCAGCATTCCGGCAGGCTTCAGCTGAAGCCTCAAACCGGTCACTCGCGGCAAGTTAAACAAAGACCGGTCACCACTTTTGGCCACCGTGTGGGTTTAAATCGGTGTGTGTGGGGGGAGGAATCTCCTTCACGAACATAGGAAGCCAGATTAACCACCTTGCTACCGCCTTACCCAAGCAGCAACAGCGAATTGCCTTGCCTAAGCAGCAACAGCGAATTCTGTGCCACACAGCAAAGGCGGGTAATTTTAAAAGGACATTTGCGGCTGCCATTTTCCTAGCCGCGAAGTTCAAAAAAACTGGATTGCCGACTCCCTTCGGGATACCGCAGTGGGAAAGGATCCCTTTTACAAGTTGTGCATCAGTGGCAAACTGATTCGAGAAAACGAACGGCAGATGGATTTAAATTTAATTTTCCTTCAAATAAGCTGCGTCCGGAAAAGCGAGTGAGCTAAAAGTTTACTGGTTGGGGGGGGGATCGCCCCTTCAGATCAACCCCCACATCAACTGAATCACTGAGAATCTCTGCACAACTTACCTGATTATTGTGCATTTCTCATGCAGTTTTTTTTAAAAAATAAATAAATTATAATAAGGAAGGCCTACAATTACAAAAATAATCTGAGCTGTCTGCCTACCATATCGTGTGCAGGTCATATCATTAAATTGATCTCGCCGCCACCAACAAAGAACCAACAAGTTGGTCACTAAGTGGATCACAGAGGTGCGGGTCGTACCATTAATTTGGTCTTGCCACCTCGACCTGTTCTCAATTGCTACAGCTTTCTGTACTGGTAATTCCATCAAATTGCTCTGTAGCCATACCTGACCTATTACCAGGCCTATCACTATGAGATCCCTCTCAGTCACAATACTGAGATATCTCTTATGGCAATGGCAGACACCAACGTTCCTCAAACTTCACAAGATACCTCTGTCAGTCCCCCTGGACGTAAGAGGTCATCCAACCAGGAGGCAATGGGGAGGATCAAGGCCAAAGCAATCTCTGGCAAGAGATCCTCTAAGGCAGTGGTTCTCAACCTTGATCATTTTAAGGCATGTGGACTTCAACTCCCAGAATTCCACAGCCAACAATGCTAGCTGTGGAATTCTGGGAGTTGAAGTCCACATGCCTTAAAATTTTCAAGGTTGAGAAACACTGCTCTAAAGCCTCTGACAAGGAGGCAAAACGAAGACACCAGGCCCTAGAGAAACAATTCTCCAGAGCTGAAAAGCGACAAAACACAGCAGAAGACAAACGGGCATCTCCTGCTTACACAGAGGCAGAGATATTTGGCTCTCTGCAGGTTTCGGGAGCTTCAAGATCCGGGCCTCTGGAAACAGGCTGACCCAGAACAGGCGGAGAGGTCCCCCCTAAGCGAAAGGCCTGAAAGCCCAGAGGCAACCTTTACACACACAGCGGAGGGACTTCGCCTCTTGGACAGTCAGGGAACCTTATCATCTGAACACTTGCAGTCCCTGATATCTCAGGCCGTCGCAAAAGGCATAGCTTCCACAATGCATCAAAGACCCAGGGCTGAATCTGTAGCATCAAGAGGTCGATCCTATCTATCCCAAGAGGAAGATACAGCATATCAAAGATCGATTTCTCCATCTCAATCTTTTAGAAGCAGGATGTCCCTCACTGGGGACTATAAACAAACGGATCAGGGGCTGTCAGAGGATGAAGACATATCCCCAGACCCCCCAACGTTCGTAGGCCTCTTCAATCCGGCCCTCTTCAAATCCTTGTTCCGCAAGGCCAGCAGCACGGCAAAGATTAGACGGGCAAGAGACCCTTAGGAGGAACCCTCTACCAGCCAGGGTACTACTAGCAGGGTGTTCTCTGAACCCACCTTCACACGGCAACATACTCCCTGCCCTCCTCTCTTTTTTAATACAATCCAGAGACATTGGGGAATGCCAGGATCCTTCCCCTCAATGGGGGGGGGGACAGACAGGGAGCTGTTCAATATAGACTCTGCATTATCAGAGGTGATAGAGGTTCCGGTAGTAGACGAACCTCTAGTGTCATTGTTCTCACTATCCATGGTGTCAACACTGCTAATATTGAATATTCTTGCTTTGACAATATACGCAGAACTGTCTGGTATTTTTAGAGTTAAATCAGGTGACAGTGAAAGGGGAGGAGAATATAAGGAAAGCCCGGGGAAAAGAAACGGAAGTAAATCTTTGCCCTCCAAGTTAATTGGAAGATGTGAATCATGACCCCAAAATAGGGGAGGGGAAATGCCTGGAATGTTATGTGCAAAGGAAGGGAAATTCAGATCTTAGCATTCCACCATGCTGTGCTGACACTCTGTAATACTAATAAAGGCTTTTTAGGTTAAAAAAATGCCTGAAAGTTCTTTGAAGTGTTTCGTTAATCAGACACATGATACATGATATCTGGGGATGTGGCGGAGGTCTTGAGGTCAGAGGACAAGAAGGCGGAACTTACCTTCTGCCGGACCCATCAGGCCTCAGCATGGGCGATAAGGGCAGCCATATCTAACTCCTTTTTTGCCAGAACCTCACTTCTCTGGCTGCGTCAACTACAGGCCAGGGTTTCCCCAGAGGAGGACAGAATGCACCATGGCTTAAGGAGACTAGTGGCTGCAACAAAATACATGGCGGACTCATCATTACACGCTGCCAATTGTTCCGCAAGAGCAATAGCGTCCAACATCACAGCCCGCAGATTGCTGTGGCTCAGACAATGGCGAGTGGATATCAAGGCAAAGTGGCGGTTAGCAGCTTCACTGTACATAGGTGGCCGACTATTTGGTGAGGCCTTGAACCCTTATCTAATCGAAAATAAGGATAAACGCAAGGTCATAGCTCACCTCTCAAGGAAGGTAGATAGGAGAATCTCTACCTATGCCCGAAGACAGTCCTTCCGACCTGAAGCAGGATCGGAGTTCCCTTTGTTTTCCTGCTCCTTTCAGCCCAGATCATACCGTCAGGTCGATAGATCTGGCAACAGGGACAGATACAGACAACAATTCCAGTCGAAGCAACCCTTTTGAGGTGCGGGGGCCGCCCCTTTCGTAAGTCCAAGTGACAGAGGGGAGACCTCCCCCATAGATGGCAGGCTGGCCCTTTTTGCACAGAGATGGCAAGCAACCACCATGGACCTCTGGGTCCTAAACATCAGATTCGGCCTTTCTCTGGAATTCACATCTAAGCCCCCGAGGCACTTCGTTCCTTGTCCATCACCCAAAGATCTGATCAAAAGAGGCCTTATCAGGGAGGCCATTCAACACCACCTGGAAATCTGGGCCGTAGAGCCGGTACCAGCGGAACAAGAGGGGCGGGGATTCTATTCTGTTTATCGTCCCAAAGACCTCGGGGGGATGATGAGCGATTCTAGACCTAAAAAGCCTAAACAATCACCTGGCATACAGAAGATTCAAAATGCAGACGCTCCAATCTATATTGGCCGGCATCAGAAGGGGAGACCTCCTAACATCCATCGATCTGACGGAGGCATAACTGCATATCCCCATACTTGCCGGAAGTTTCTCAGGTTCTATTATGCAGGCCAGCATCTTCAATACAGGGCTCTACCCTTTGGCCTCTCATCAGCCCCCAGGGTGTTCACAAAGGCACCATGCTCGCTATGCATTTGCGTAAAATCCCTATGCATCCAGTGTTATCTGGACGACATTCTCACCCAATCCTCCGTCCAGGCGGCTCAGTCAGAATTGACTTTAACCTTAAAAACCCTCCAAAACCATGGGTTCTCAGTAAACTTCCAGAAAAGTCAAACAGTCCCGTTGACCCGCCTCCTTCACCTGGGAGCAATGATAGATACAATGAAGTGCAAGGTCTACCTATCTCGAGAATGTCGAGACAGCATTCGAGCCCTGGTCTCTCAGATTTGAAGGAAACGCGTCGCCATACTGGCCACACTCTCCCATTTGCTGGGAAAGATAATTTCATGCATAGCAATCATGCCCTGGGCACAGCTACACTCCAGAGACCTGCAATGGTTCCTGCTTCCATTCCAGAAACTAGGAACCAGCTCCTCCAGCAAAGGGTAAGAGTTCCACCACACATCCTGAAATCCCTCCAGTGGTGGGTTTCCCCAGCGGTGGGAAAAGGATCCCTGTTCAAAGAACCCACCCGGGTCATCCTGATCTCGGATGGCAGCTTATTTGGCTGGGGAGCCCACCTGCAGTCACTGCTGGCACAGGGCCGGTAGTCTCTATCAGATTTGAGACACAACATAAACTGGTTGGAGCTCATATACCTGGCCCTATGCCATCTTCGCAGCTCAGTGGCGAAACAACACGTTCTGGTTGTGGCGGCAAAAGCCCATGTCAACCGGCAGGGGGGTACCTGCTTCAGGTCCCTTATGACTGAGGCCCAGTCGTTGGGAACCTGGGCAGAGACCAACCTCTCCTCTCTCAGGGCCGAACACATCTCGGGAGAGATGAACCAGCAGGCAGACTTCCTGAGCAGGTCAACAGTAAACCACTCAGAGTGGAGCTTGCACCCAGATCTCTTCAGAGAGGCAGCAGAAAGGTTTGGTCAGCCAGTACTGGACTTATTTGCCAGCCCGGTGAATGCCCAGCTTCCAAGGTTCTTTTCCCGCTTCCTGTCACCGAGGCGGAGAGGACCGACGCACTCCAGGGGCCATGGCCCAGGGGACTGCTGTATGCATTTTCCCCTCTCTGATGCAAGCAACCATCCAGAAGATACTGCAGGAAAGGGCAGAGGTGATGCTTATTGCTCCATACTGGCCAAGGTGGCCGTGGTTTGCCGACCTCATGAGTCTTTCGGTCTCCCCCCCCATGGAAGATTCCCCACGACCGAATCTCCCTCGGCCAGGGGGTCCTGCAACATCCAGAGGCACAATGTTTCCAGTTAACCGTATGGCACTTGAACGGCGACTCTTAACACAGAAGTCTTATTCACCAGACGTGATTAACACGATTTAGGCCTCAAGAAGAGTTTATAATTCCACGTGGAGAAATTTCTGTAACTGGTGTACAAAGCAGCAGCTAGGCCCCTTTAGAATTATTATTCCAAAGATTTTGGACTACTTGTGGGAGGGTCTCAAGAAGGGCTTAGTGCCCAACACAATCCACAGACAAGTGGCTGCTCTGTCCACGGTCCTCATGTATGGCAACTCTGAGCCACTAGCCAAACATCCCATGGTGCGCTCCTTTATCGAGGGTGCAACCAACAACAGGCCACCCGTGATTCACAGATACCCCTCTTGAAATCAGTCCAGGGTCTTACAGGCCCTTACCTCACCTCCATTCGAGCCTGTCTGGACCTGCACCATACGGTGCCTGACACTTAAGGTCACCTTCCTAGTAGCTATCATATCGACTAGGCGCATCTCAGAGTTGGCAGCCTTATCAATTAGGGAAGACCTTTGCATCTTCCACACCGATAGGGTAGTTTTACATCTAGATCCCTCTTTCATTCCCAAGATAAATTCCTTGTTTCACAGGACGCAGGAGGTGGTGCTGCTGGACTTTTGCCCTTAGCCGCCCCATGACTTGGAACGTAAATGGCACACTCTGGATGTTTGTAGAGCATTAAGGCATTATATCAAGTGAACGGCACCCTTTCGCAAGTCCGAGGCTGAATGTTCTGTTCCTAAGTCAGTGAATTTTCCACATTCCTGGTGGAAGGTTTGGCAATTCACTTGAAACTTCACAGTTTGCCTGGAGAAATCTGACAGGTTACATTTGGCCCAAATCAGGATTTCTTCATCCTTGCATTAGTTGTGGCGTTCAAAATTTCTGTTTGTTAAAATTAAGTAGTTATTAAGTATTATTAACTAGTTATTGTTATTAAGTATTATTAAGTAGTTATTCTGCTTCAAATTTCAGAATTCAATTTTAACAATTTTAATTTATTATTTTTTGTTTTTTCAAAGAAATTGAAGTTTTTAAAGTGAAGAAATCAAGTTACAGCAAAAAGATAGTAAAGCTACTTAAGAAGGAATACAAAGAAGATCTTGAAAAATCAAAGACAAAACCAGAAACAAATTCTTCAGCAGATGGTAATCTTAGTTATATATTTTAAAAATAGTTACAGTTCTCCATTAAAGCTTATAGCTATTTCAGTCTATTGTATTTAATACACTTTCAGTGCACATTTAATGATACTTAATAAATGTAACATTTGGATTGTTCTGAATAGAAAATAATCAGCATTTTAGAAATACTTGGGGCACATAACTGTTGCTTTTCATTTGATTTATGTTGACCCGTCCCACCTTGTCAGAAAGGGAAGGTATGCTGCATACCCTGTCAGTTAAAGAATTCTGACTGATAGGGTCTAGGAAGACAGCCTTCTCTCTTGTTGCCCCCGTCCTGTGAAATATCCTCCCCCCCCACCAGAGGGATGGACTATTTTGCAAAACATTGCTCAACAAAAAATATACACCTACTAAATATTTTCAGTATATTTTCTCAAAGATATCAATCGGTGCACTGAAAATTCTCTTTTTAACCGTCCACGTTAGAAAGTTGCATGAGGCAAAAAAATATATATTTTGCTTTGCAGTTGACTGTGTTCTCAGCAATTACTCAAACTTGCTGCAATGTTCTGGTATTCTGGCCATTGGAAACAATAGTAATTTGGTATTAATTTTTTGCTCCTTTCCTTTTTGACCTCAGTGGGACAAGAAAAACCTGGCTGATTATTGATATTCAGCTGTAAGAGCCAATGAGCACAAAAGCTAATCACATTTTTAAAAATTACAAGATAAAATTGCAACCGACGGAAATGCAGTCTTATTTATTTACTGTATTTCTAGATGGGTAAATAATCACAGTTCTCTGGTGGCATACAAATCTGAAAAAAATAATATTTTGCCACCTGCAACTTACTTCTTTTACTAGCTCTCTAAATCATGGAGTAAGTAGGCTCTGCACTGAGGACAGAACATTTAACATTCATTTCGTTTTGCTATTTTTATGGAGAGGCTAGAGATTTAATAGGAGTTCTCTGGAGATCAGAAACTCCTTGGTTTTGTAAATTTTAGAGGTGAAAAGTAGCAATTGGGAGAACTGCTTGTCTCATTTGTTTTGAGTTTCCTCTGAGTTCGTTCTCTTGTGATGTTTCTCTATTCATCTTAGGATGCCATATAAGTATTTGTTGTCTCATGGGACATTCAACTTTACAAGACAGGAAAATGTTCATGATGTATTGACAGTATTTTTAAAGAGTCATGTTACTGCTGAAAAAAAGACTACAAATAAAATTTGGAATACTAAAATTGAGGAAAAAACGTATTTTAAATATTTAAAATAAAAAGTATTTCAAACTTTAAAACTATTACACTTCAGTGTTTAAACTGTTCAACAAATTGGGCATTGACCACATGGGATAATAGCATCTGGGTTTTTTTTCCATTGCATCAGTAAAGAGCTAATTCAAGCGCTAAGTGCACACATTTCTTTAAACCAATCTTTGAGATTTGGTGCCTTTCTAAGAACGTGTCTTTTTAATCCAATCACAATAGAGCCTTTGTTCATCAGTTAATACATTCCAAAATTTAGGAATATTTAATTTAATGACATCTTGAAATATTAGTTCCTTTGATAAACCCTTATTAAGAATACTGAGAAAATATCCAAGGAGGTATGCCTAATTTATACATGCCTTCAAATATCTGTGTAAACAGCAACTATACAATTTTTTCGCCATTGGAATAGATTTGAGGCTAAATATGATAAGCAGAATCTTTTTTTGTAATCTTTATAACATAGCATGGTTTTAAATAATATACTACTATAGAGGATAACAATAGAAAGGGTAAACAATATATCAGCTGCAGTATATTATTTGCAGTGAGAGATTCTAGGAATTTTTTCTATCTTTATATAATTTGAGAATTTTTATCATGCACAAAATAAAATTTCTTATGGGTTGGATCCATGTTCTGTTGTGCACTGGAAATCTCCCATTTGCTGTCCTCAACCAGACGAGTGGGGAAATAAATTATAAAGGAGAGAACACGGAATAAATTATAAAGCAGACTGCATTTCCTCATATTTGGGCATAGGCATTTTCCCAGTCAAAGATATGTCTCTTAATTAATTGCTGTTGCATCACATTCTGTCCAAATTAACTGGATCTCTTGCCCAAACTTTTCTGTAACAGACAATAGGGCAGAAGTACTGATTCTACAGTGGGGAGTAGATGAAATCTTTGGTTATCTTGGTGCATGCAGGCCCAAACAAATTTTCAGGAGAATTGAAATATCTCATGTTTGACAATTATTTCACTTCTATGAAAACATATTTTAGATGAACATATATGTGCAATGTATGCTGTTTTAATTAATTTAATGTTTCACTGTAATGAAATGAAATGTGTAAATGTAGTGTGTGTAAATAACTTTTCCATAAGGAGATTTGAAATACTGAATAGATTTGTTTCACAGATGAACAAATTGCAGACAAACTAGGACTATTTAAAGATATAGTTCAAGAAGATGGGGCTGCAAATAGTGAACAAGGAGAAGAAGAAATGGAAGTTGAAAGTGAGAAGGAAGAAGAAAAAACAAAAGCTGCAGGAGCATTTTCCAGTGCTTTGTCATCTCTAAATGTTCTTCGTCCAGGTTAGCACATTTTCTCTCATATTTTTCACGGGTTGAATTATTCTCCCTTGCTTGATAGGTAAAAATAACGTAAATCCATGCAGACAATAGGGTATTGTTAGAAGAGATACTTGTTTCCAGTTAAGAACTGTTTCTATTTCTGTTGGTATGTTTTTCTGTAGTTTTGCCCATTTTTTATGTTTTAAAAAGCTACATATTTTATTTCTTACTTTGGGTATATTTAGTTGCAATTCAAATGTTCAGTGGTACCTCATCATTAATTGGTTCTGGGAGGCACATTGAGTATCAAAATGATGAGTACTAAAATGATGAGTACCAAACAAAGTATTCCCATTAGGAATAATGTGGTGAGTCACAAAGCAGCCGACATCGATAAAGTTCTAGCTTGTGCGTTGAGAACCAGGACAAACTTTTTGTGTCAAAATGTGTTGAGTGTCAAATTCGATGAGTTTCAAAGGTACCACTGTAAATTTATTTAGCTGCTAGTCTCTTGTTTCTTCTTTTATATCTTCAAAAAAGTTACCGGTATTTTTTTCTGGACAAATTTATATTGTATATAATTTTGTAAATTTTTGTTTGTATTCAATGTGTTCAAAATTATTTTCTTAAATCATTTGATACGAAATTTTATATTTTCTGATCTGATAATATTTTACCTTTTTATGACTGTTTATTCTGCAATATTCAAATAACTTTAGATCTTTACATATCCACAGAGTTGCAACTGCTAACTTTTAAAACATAACAATTTTCCCCCTCAGGAGAAATTCCAGATGCTGCTTTTATTCATGCTGCTAGGAAAAAGCGCCAAATGGCTCGTGAACTTGGTGACTTTCTTCCCCTTGACAATGATCCTGGTAAAGGGCGTCTTGTGAGAGAAGATGAAAATGATGCCAGTGATGATGAAGATGATGATGAGAAGCGACGAATAGTCTTTTCAGTGAAGGAGAAGTCCCAGAGACAAAAGATTGCAGAGGAAATAGGTAAACTTTTAAGAAGAGAAAAAAAGCTAAATGAAATTACATTTTAAATACTTGCTATGAATATATGAAGCATTTGACACAAAAATCAAATATGGTGCTGACTCATACAAGTAGGCAGAGGAAACATTCTTTACCCTTCTCAAGTACCTTCCAAAAGCCTTCTGGAGTTAATCTGTTTCTGAATGGGTTATTTCATACCTGGTGATTTGATGAGGCTGGGTCACCAAAAATTGATTGAAATTTCCAGCTTTATAGGAGATCATATTTGACAATACGTCTGAATCAAACTATTCAAGGAGATCTAAATTTTGGTCTTCTGTTTTCTAATCATGGTTTGTTACATGGCTTCCCTTTACACTGTTTATCTATCAGCCTGCGTTAGATCCAGATATGAGAAGAATTTCTTCCAGTAACTAGAAGAGAATTGGATTATCTGTAGACCACCCTCAAAGAACCAGCCAGTTAGGGAAGTTTTAAACTTTTCCTTCAACAGTTATTCCTCCATGAATTTGTATGGTAAATCTTAGAAGACGCTCGTGATCATGGTTTATATGGAACCCCAGGTGTTCAGTAGATTAAAAGACAAGCATCATATCAGTTTACAGAATTATTTTGGTGATTATATACAAGTACATATAAATACATATATACATTACACAACACACACACACCTCTGTGGATCCTGCCATCAATGAGTTTATGACAGGACACTACAATTAATAACCCAATAACTTGCTGTAAACTTGTTGGTTGTAAAATAACACTCTGTTTAACCTGCAGTGGCTACTGGGGCATCCTGAGCCAGGCAGATCAGAAAATCAATGATTGAATTGAAGTATGGGGTGTATATTAATGATGGTAGACTAATAATGAAACATGTTGTCAGTGGTTTCTATGACTAATTTTAAAAACAGCTATAATTTCTTTATGCTTGTGCATTAAATTGTGATTTTAAGCTCCTATAAAATTGCTTGTTTTTATCTATTGAAATATTAAAAACATGCATTATGGCATTGGAAAAATTAGAATTCTGGTGGTTAGCTGAATCCCATTTCATCATATAGAATTCAGAAAGGTACTTAAGTCAGTACTCTGCACAGTGTAGAATATGAGTAGAAATTCTAGAACAGGAACCCTCAAGCTTTTGATAAGTATCTTTAGACTTTTTTGAGTGTGGCTAGTTGTTCATGTAATAATTACTCGATGAGAGAGAACTAGTAATAAAGGACAGATTTACAAAAATGCAACCTATCACCTTCCCTGGTGTTCTTTTCCATCCCTGTTTACTCTTCCCCTTCTTAGATAGTTTTGCGTACTTTGAAACAAAAGAATTGCAACTGCCTACCATTTTTATTTCAAAGAAAGTTTATGGGATGTATTTAAAAAAATAATTCAGATGAAGTAGGAAGCCAGATATGCCCTGAATAGATGTCTAGAAGCACAGTAGCAGCTCTTCTCTAGACATCAGGCCATTCTTGATATTTCGCCCTAAAAAAGAATCACAGAGACAACAAAGCTTTCAATATTTAATTCTGATAGTTTTACTAGTCTATATTCTTATACTTACCTTTGTATTTAGGTATTGAGGGAAGTGATGATGAAGCTCTGATTGCTGGAGAACAGGATGAAGAATTAAGCCGGTGGGAGCAAGAACAGATACGGAAAGGCATTAATATACCTCAGGCACGTATTCAAATATCTTAACATTCGGAGCAACAGATGGTAGTTTTAGCAATAGCTGATCCAAGCTATTGTCACGTAATCCTAGTTGCCAAAGCAAAAGAGAAAGTTGTGAATGAACATATGTAGCAGAGGGATTTTGCCCGTGAAAACTTAGGATAGACCAATTCATTTCATCCTGTCTCCTCTGATTAGAATTAGGCTTACCTGAACATAAATGTCATTGAAATAAAAAAATTCAGTGATGTGTAATTCACTAAAAGAAATTAACTCAAATTCTGTTAAATTGTATCATGTCAGATTTCCATACAGTACAATTAATAAGAATGCTGTAGGCTCAACCAGTCTCAATATATTAAGATCACACAAAGCAATAAATGTATACAATGTGTTGTAACTTATCATTCTAGTTTAAATGATATCTGTCTATCCATCCACCCATCCATTCAATATTGTGTGGGTTCATGTATTCAATATTATGTATGCTGAAACAGTGTGTTACTTGATAATGCAAAAAATCACTACATGAAGATTTTCCTGTTAATCTTGTTAGAATGGAATTTTGAAATATAAACATTTGTTTCACAACAAGCAGATATAGTGAGCTAGATCCCATGATAACAAGTTGCTTTAATGTCTTCAAATTAACTGATCATTAGTTTTAAGATGTTTTTACTCTAGTATTTTGTGCTGGTTGTTTACTATTCAGTACTAATTCTTTAGCATAAGAATCAGCTGGACTAGTCTACTGGTGAATGCCATCTGCTGCTCATTTACCAGTACATTGGCAAGAAACGTAAATAGTGCATATGATAGCAGTTCACTTTAGGTAGTACAGTATTCTTTACCCCCATCAAAGTGATACCCCATAAACTAATTGTCCCAAAGAATAGATATATAACTGAAATTTTGAAGTTTGTTGTTGCTGCTATTTTTATGCTTTTTGCTTCCTAGTGATTGTTTTCAAGTGTTGTTTTCTTTGATACGTACTGTTTTGCACAAGGAACGTAATTAAATGGTAATTTCTCACAGTTTTTCAACAAATAATCTCAGTTTGTAATAGTGTTTACAGAAACCCAGTTTTTATATGTCTGTACATATCATATGTTTCATTCCTGTAGGTTCAAGCAAGTCAGCCTGTTGAAGTGAATAACCTCTACTACCAGAATGCTTACCAGACAATGCCTTATGGTTCATCTTATGGCATGCCCTACACATACGCTGCATATGGATCAGAGACAAAGTCTCAAAAAACAGATAACATAATACCTTTCAAAGCCCCCAGTAATGAGATGACTCCTGTTACTATTGATTTGGTAAAGAAACAGCTTAAAGACAGGTAGGGCAGATCAACTTATTAAAATGTAAGACCTGTCCTCTGGGTTTCAGTCTGGGGGGCAGATCAGAATTTCATCAACGGAAGCCCACAGACTGGATCCTGCATTGTAAAACGTAAGAAAAACTGTTCAATGGGCTATTTACATTACTTTTCTGCAAAGGAAGCTTGAACCATTTTGAAGATTGGTACGTCTTCTATTCTTGGAAAAATAATTTTGTAACTAAGAAAAATGAAAGAATGATGTTTTCAACTTGCTATATAATGATTGTATAAGAATTTAAGCAATTCAAAAAGGTAAACATTTTAAATTCTATATTTTAATTGGAAATTCAAAATACTGTACAGTACACTAAATATTTGCTCATGCTTATGAATATATATAACAAGTCCTTTGTTATAGTTTGAAAGTGAACAAAATTAGTAAAAAAAAAGATAAACTAAAGGTTAACTATTTGCAAACTTGATGTTAACCTCCAACAAATTGCTTTTCATGATTTTTGTATGCTTTTCTGATTTCTACTGAAACCATCAGGAATTAAGGGTCCTGAGTACTTTGCGAAAGTGATACTCCTGTAGGTAAGACACTATATGAGAAAGTAATAGCAGAAGTAGCCAAAAATATTTCTGTCTTTAAATCATGTAGTTTATCTAAGCAGTTAAACCATGAGCTGAGAGAAAATCACTGCACGCCAAAAATCATTGGGTTGTATCCATCATAACTGAGAATAGGTGAGAGCAAAGTAGTAAATATGAAGGATATTTGTTGAATGGAAATAGAAATAACAGAAACATGTATTGAGTATATAGCTTTCCGGTTATTCAATGTTTTATAGGAACACAAATAGCCTTAAATGTCTGGAGATTCTCAGTCATCCAAGTCATGGTTGTTCCAAAGGTGCTTTTTCAAAAGGCAACTAGACTTCCTTGTTTTTCACTTCTCATCCAAGAAGCTGTTGTCTTTTGAAAAAGCACCTTTGGACAGATAGCCTTAAAATAGCAGATATGTGATATTCTACCATGAAACTATAGTTTTCCTGTGTCAGAAAGCTCTCCCCACAATTAATTAGTCTTTCGTGGGGTCCTGTTTTATTTATTTAGTAAAACAGAATAAATCATAAAAGTTAATTAAAAAGAAAATTGCAATTAAAGCAAGATAAGTTATAAAAATTTAATCTTGAAGATCCTACAAGATTCTTCATATAAAAAGTTGTGATTCAAGCAACCTACATGACAAGTAAACAAAACAAATTTGTAATAGAAATAAGGAATGTGCTTTGTCGCCTGAAAGCAACTTAACCTTGTCATTGTTAGGATTGTTTCTTGTTGTACAAATCCCCCCCCTCCCCAGTGCTGTATATACTGTAACTTATACTGTGCTTTTGGATGTAAACATGTCTTCTTGACCTTTAGGTTGGAGTCAATGAAAGAATTTCACAAAGCGAATGAACAACAACACGAGAGGCATCAGCAAAACCGTGATGATTCTACTAAGACAATTGAAAGATTAGAAGGGTCTTCTGGGGGTATTGGTGAACGGTATAAATTTCTGCAAGAAATGCGAGGGTATGTCCAAGACTTGCTTGAGTGTTTCAGTGAAAAGGTAAGAATGCAAAATATATCCCACCTTTTTCAGTAACGAAGTTTACTCTGTGCTCAAACATGTTGTCTTATACATGACAGTGAAAGCACATGTTTGAAGATTTGGCTTTAAAGGTCGTAAAAAAGCATAGTAAGTTAACTTTTGGAATAGTTCTTCAAATCGAAGATAAGCTTTTGATATCAGCTTTATAATTCTTAGAAGATGTCTTCTTCCAGAAAACCATTATGAGTCACAATTATGCTCCAATCCTTTTTTAGTTACATTTTGCAGTTTTTGAGGCATCACAAGGTAATTACAGGAAAACATGGGATCCAAATAAATGGTGTATGAACCAATTATTTGCAATTAGAATTAGTTAAGAACATTGAAATCAGTCCAATTTTAGTTTTTATGCTGAGTTCTCATGCTGCTTTCCAAGGAGAGTTATAGATTGTAAAATAAACAATTATCCTGTGCCTCTTGTTCTAAAATCTGAAGCTTTGTGTCAAATACCATCCGACTTTTCCAAAACTTGATTTTACCCAGTTCAGAATATATATATACTGATTACTTGATATTGCGGTTGTTGAAGGATGCCTATTTGTCAAAGTTCACAAGTATTTGCACAATTGTGTAAATCCTATTACATATCATTTACTTCTGAATAAATAGGCATAGGTTTGCACTGTTAAGTATAGGATGGTTTTCTTAAAGCTTTAAAAAAACAAAAATTAAATTAAAATGATTTTTTAAAGAAGTCCTGCTATGAAGAAAATGGGAACCTGGTTAAGACTTTAACCTGCTTATGCAGAGTCCTATCTAATATGTGCGCTATAAAATGCATAATATATAATTTTGTGTGTCTGTGTATACACACACACATTCATATACATGCACACACGAACGGTCTCTCACATGATGGAATAAATAGTTATATAGGTAGTCCTTGACTTACAACTGGTCAAAGTTATGGCAGAGCCCCCAAAAGCTAGTTATGATCCGGTCCCAAAGTTATGGCCACTGAAGTATCCCCACAGTTGTTCGCTTTATAACCTATTGCAGGGATGTTGTAGTGCTCCCCTGTCTTATCTCCCCTGCATCTCGCACTGGGTGCCACAGACCTTAGACCTGCTTCCCACCCAACTGAGCCTCAAACTCTCTTGTTCACCTTTCAAAGCGTTCCTGAGCTTGGGTTAGGGAAGGACAGGCTACTCTGTTGCTGGAACACTGCAGAGCTCTTGTTAGGAAACATAACAAGTGGCTCTGTTGCTGAGCCATGCAGTGCAATCCTGGAAGCAGACATCATTTTCTGAGCAGCTGCATTGAATTATGGTTGCTCAGAAAATGGCTTCTTGGATTGCATCTTATGGACTAGTAATGGAATGGCCTGTCCTTCTTCCCTAACCCAAGATCCAGAGATCTTCAAAGGTAAATGTGTGAGGGGTAACAATAGGGAGAAGGAAGGAGTGAGGCCCGGAGGGTGGGAAGCAAGTCCAAGCCTACGGAGGCCCAAAGGGCAGGAAGCAGAACACAGGGTGCCTCGGGGTAGGGGAGGCCTTAGAAGCCCGGAACAGGGCTTGTATTAGGTCTCCCAAGGCCTCCTTGTGGCCTCTGAGGCCCCCCATGGCCTGCTTAATGGCCCACACATTCATTTTAACAATTCCATTAGGGAGAGCATGCATGGGGTTGTAAGTGAGGCAGTCACATTCATTTAACAGCTGTCATGACATCAGTATGTTGTGGGCAGGTTCCATTATAGTCATGAATCGAGGACTAGCTCTCATCTTTTTATTATACAAAAAGTATAATATATATTATACTTTAGCATATATTGTTTCAGTTCTTTTCTAGTACAAAATGAAAAATCAGTTTTCATCTTTGTATCAAATCTAATACTTTGATTTTCTTTGTGTAAATTACCTCATAGATATTAGCACAGTTCCCTACTGGGAATGCTTGCACTGCTTAGTGTTTGTGCAATTGCTAGCTGAACATGTAACTGCTACTGGAACATTTCTTTATAATTAATTTTAAATCAGATACTATTTACTGTGATTTGATTATGTGTTACTGCAGCATACAGTTTATACTGCAAATATAAACATTTCTTATTTCAATAATACACAATCAAAAAGAGTAAGATTTTTTTTAATTTTTATCTCTGTATTAAATCTGTTTTTTCTGTTGAATTTATTATCTTGGTTACGTGCATGGGCAGTTCAGTCTAACATTTGTAGTTAGGGGGAAAATATATCAATGAAATATTTAAATCACAACAGATTTAATAACATTAGAGAGTAAATACATCTATAACAAAGGCTTTGGGCATAAGAATACAATTTATAAGTCATTCTCTTTAGTCTACAAATGGGGGGGGTTCCCCCTCCCTCCAATTTTCCGTGATTTCTCTTTTCTTACCTTAATTCTGAGCCTCACATGTCTTGCTGTTAGAAAACATCTTTAAAACCTTTCGAGAAAACTTTTGGGAAATTGAGAAAGAAAGAAAGAAAGAAAGAAAGAAAGAAAGAAAAAAAGAAAGAAAGAAAGAAAGAAAGAAAGAAAGGAGACAACTGCTGTGTAAATGAAAAATAGATGCATGTGTAATGTAATTTATAAGATTGGTTTAGAAAGTAAAACCATTCATACAGCAGGAGCCAAAATATAAACAAAGCAAAGAAAATTTGAACAGTCAGCTCTGTTTTTTTTTCTTCTAATCAGATACTCAGTATTGACTACATTGATGTTTCTGTGTGAACATGTATATGATTATGGTATATTTTTTCCCAAAAGAAGAATCAGCAGGATTCTATTTTGCCCTCCACATCCAGATTTATATTATATTAATTTTACAATTATTAGTCTGTAGTTTATAGATTTTGAAATAATTCTTTTGCTGTAATTTAGTTTTCAAATCTTTCCAGAAAATAAGAAATGGGGAAAAAGGAGAACATGCACATAATCAGACTATCTGCTTAACAAAACGTATTGTAGCTATCAGTAGAATTTACACTGGTCCTGAAAAATATGTGTTATTTAGACTGTTTCAGTGATACCTTTTTCAGATAAGTTCTTTATACATCACTATTGTGCATGATGGATTGTGAGGTGCATATGGGACAGAGTTTTCTCACAAAAAGTATTTCTATATATGGAACAATAGTGAGTTATGCATCAGTTGTGCTGCTCTCTTCTTTGTGCCCTCTTCGCATGTTTCTTTCATTTTCTTTTTACTTGGATTGGCAAAATTCAAATTGAGAGGCAAGGAAAGAAATCTTAAATTATTTCTGAATTTTAAGTCTTATTCACACCAAATCAGCAAGGGTAACATTTGTGAAAATATAAAGTATATCCATGTGATTTGGATTATTTGATAACCTGTTTTAGCAGATCGTATTTCAGTTTCTAGTGTCAACATAGATAAGAATAGACTACTAATACTAAAATAGTATTAAAGCAACAGTGAAATCCTGTGATCTAGTGTGAACACTAGATTTGGTAGTTACTTTTTGATTGATGGTAATTGTAAGTGCTCTTTCGGGGTTTTGCATTTAATCAGGTTTCTGGTTTCTTAAAAATATTTTCACTGTTTCAAATATATATTTCCTTTTTTAAAAAAAGTTCACTAATGAAAAAAAGTTCTTTGTCAGAGTGAGAATTTTTTTGTATTCAAATTCATGTTTTACCCATTTTCTTGGGTAAAATGTTGTTTTTGCTACTTCCTCTTATAACAAAATCCTTCTGTGTTAATAACTAACTTTCTGAATTCTGATATCAAATTCCATGCCATAATAACATGTTTGTAACATTTGAAAATATTGATTGGGTTAAATTGATAGAAAAGAAGAAAGGATTGATTCAAATAACAGAACAGAGGTGCTTATAAAATTTTAAATGTAGTGTCTGAAAACTGAAGAGTATTGTTTCCTTATAAAAGCTTACAGAAATAAATTCTAGTTCTTTCAGCAATTTTCAACAAACTAAGAATCGTACTGATTTTTCTCACATTTTCCCCATCTCTCCTTTTATTTTTAAATTCTATTATTGAAACTTCATTTCAATATTAGAAACTTTTTTTCTCCACACCAGTAGTGACCTACAGAGGAATATCGGTTTCCAAATAAATGTCACTAAAAAGAAATAACTTTCAAATAAGTATATTCAAATCCAGGTATTAGATTGTAGTCATGCCAACTTTAAGTAAACTTTTCCTTCAGTAGTGCCTGAAAGCTGCTGATAAACATCCATGCATTTTTGGGTAACTGTAGAGATGTGGTTTGCCTTTTCTTTCTCCTGGGAATTCCTTTTTTTTAATTTCCCAGTGTTGTCTACAATCTTTAGGATATCATGTTGGTCTCCCATCCAAGTACTAACTAGACCCATCACTGCTTAGCCTTTTGAAGTTCAGCCATGAGCAGATATGTTTCCAGGGGTGGTATATTATGAGAGAAGACCAGGGAAGTTACAGAATTGACAGATCCCATTGCTTGATTTGAGGTAATGAAACCTGATTGGAAGCCTAAAACCGGGTAGAAAATCGATAGGAGACATTTCAGAGTATTTGGAAATCCCAACAGGCTTCTATAATGCTTTTTGTTTGTTTGTTTACAATCAAGAAAAAGCTTCTAAGAGACTTAAATTTTATTATGGTTTGCAATCTGTTTAGTCATCTAAAAATAATCTGTCCATGTTTATATAAAAAAGTTTTGGAAACTCTTTTTTCTTTCAGACTATTCCAAATTAACCATTGTTCCAATGTGGCAGATATTGAGGGCAAGCTAATCAAAATGTGTGGTAGCTTTATAACTTTTCTGTATTTTTTTTGTACAGGCTTGATAGTTTGCTTCTAGTTAGGGAACTTTAGTATTGTTTTTTGCTATTAAATATTCAGTCATTAAAAAATTAATAGTAAACTGAAAGTGCAGCAGTACACTTTGGAATAGTGTGGCATCCCATACAATTAAACACTTGAAAATATTTTTATTACGAAGTATTATATTTTTACAGGTGCTCCTGATTAACGAACTTGAAACAGCAATGCACCAGCTGTACAAACAGCGCGCCTCCCGCCTTGTCCAAAGACGACAAGATGATATTAAAGATGAATCTTCGGAGTTTTCAAGCCATTCAAGTCAGTCCATCTTGAAGGTTTTTATTATTCATTAAACAACCTCGTTTACATAGTTCAGTTATAATATAAAGTGAAATTTCAAAGTATGTCTTGGTTTAAATCTGATAAAAGAAAATCAGATTAAAGAAATCTAGCTCATACTTTTAAAGTACTTTTCACAGAGTGTCTTGCCGTGGCTAAAAATAGGAAAAATTATTTACCAGTTAGTAACTGATGTGACAGTATACCATCTTATTCACTTCCTGAAAGTATTTCACAGAAAGGTATCTGAACCTGAAAATGGTTAAGGCTATTCTGCTAGCAGTTTTCGTTTCAGTAATACTGGTTTCTGATGCTTTAAAACAAACACAACAGGTACAGTTTGTCATATCTTCCTATTTTTTAAACATTAGAGCTAACCTGTTTTGTTTTAAATACATTTATATTACACAATTTTGCTTGGACCAATTCGTAAAATAAATGCTGCAAAATTTTTAATTTCCATTAAAAATGAATGTAACCTCTCCTATGAAATCTCATGCTTTCATTGGTAGAAGACTATGTTGGGTAAACTACATTCACCCAAGAATCCTCCCACATTTCAGACCTTTTATTGCTTTCACATGTGGCAAACATTAGATATCAAGTTGTATACTATTTCAATACTAATTGCCTTAACCTCATCTGAAAATGTATTAATTCCTGTTGCTCATTAATGTCATTCAGCAGGATATGGAAAAACCTATTCTTTATGAAAATGCTGAACAGTATTAACAAAAATACAAACGTAGACTTAAAAGTATTGTTAAATATTCTATTTACCATTTAGAAGTTTTAAAATGGTGTGAGAAAACATTTCAATCTTTGCTGATAATATTGAAGACAGTCCAATATTTCTAGTATCCATCCAAAAATGAAATTCACTTGACACCACTTTTTCTATATGTGAGCGGGTAAGAAGTAGTATAATCAAACTGATCAGATATATGCACATATATTGACATTTGTTGAACACCTATGAAAATGCAATACACACACACATAATGCTAGTACTTTTCCTTACAAAAGATGCAGTCCTAATTTCAGTGTTTGTGCTCTTACAGATAAAGCACTGATGGCACCAAACCTTGATTCTTTCGGGCGAGATAGAACCCTCTACCAAGAACATGTAAAAAGACGGACTGCAGAAAGGGAAGCTAGAAGGTAGGAAAGCATTACGGGGGTTTTAAAGGGTGATTCTTATGGTCTAGTGCAGGGGTAGGCAACCTTGGCTCTTTTATGACTCGTGGACTTCAACTCCCAGAATTCCTGAGCCAGCATAGCTCAGCTTGGAAACCTTCCGTTTCCCCTCAGCATGGCTGGCTCAGGAATTCTGGGAGTTGAAGTCCACAAGTCATAAAAGAGCCAAGGTTGCCTACCCCTGGTCTAGTGTTATCTGGAGAATACTTCCCATTGTTCTTGATCATTAACTAACTCCCATCAGCTTCAGACAGCATAGAAGGGCTGCCAATTCTTCTCCATTATAGTATACAATACATTTTGCTGTTTAATTATTCCAAATGGTAACTTTCTTTAAAAAGAGTTATTTTTTTTCCTTTTGAATTTGCAAAATGAGAGATAAATGCACAATCAAAATTATGTGCCAGGAGCCTCTTAGTTGGAGTACTGTTTGCACAGGGTAGTATTGAAGCAATTGCTAGGGATGGAAAATTACAGGTTAATATATGAACTGTCTCAGACTAAACGAAAAGGGGGAAATAATGAAATATTCAAGGTTTATCATCGCATAAAAGGAAGACACAATCTTTTTGTGAGCCTTTGATTGACATCCTAGAGCCACACTTCAGAATATATTGGGGGTAGAATAAAGAATTAGACAGAACATGTCAAAACTTATTTTTAATTAAATTTCTCTTGGAGATAGCTTTAAAAATCTGATTTGGTGGCTACAAAGGCTTTGAATGGCTGAAGGTTGTATATCCCATTTCACTTTACGATGGGTGGGTTAAGTATATTTCTGCTTCAAATGAAAAAAGTAAGGCATATTTGCCCATACAATATTACACATCCTTTCTTATTAGGAAGTTACTTCAATTCAGCAACCACTCATTTATTCTTTGTAACAGAGCTCGTCGTAGACTTGCTAGAGAGCAGTCTGGGAAAATGGCTGATCACCTTGAAGGTCTTTCTAGTGATGATGAAGAAACCTCAACAGACACAACAAACTTCAACATGGAACAAGGTTAGGCGATTCATATTAATGATAGAAATTGTATTTTTCTGAAACTGTGTTTTGTCGAAAAACTTTTGAGCAGATTAATGGCATGGTTTAATATAATGTCTGAAGGGAAAAAAATATTCTAGGTTACTATTATTACTTTAGTTTTGGGTTGAGGTAATAGCTGTCCTTGACTTGATGAAATATAGGATAGTGTAGGAAATGCTTTTATTCTCTTTCGTAAGTGATCATGTAGGGAGCTAAAAATACTCATTCCACTTGGCAGTAGCAAAAACCAGATTTATAGAAAAGTACCTTTCTTTTCTTCATCCTCTTGATTGAGTGCAACTTTTTGTGAATGATTGCAAGAAAAGTAATGACAGGATATCTATAGGCCTTCTTTGGAATTTGTTACATATTAAAAATAGGATATGTGGTTTGTTAAAAATATATTTGCTTAGAGAGGGAACTTAGAACTTTGCTTCTATGAGGTGGTCTTTCAGATCATTATCATAATTATTTGACAAGTAATTATCCATACAAAATAAATCACCTGACCTATTCACAAATTTAAACAGGCAAGTTAAATATTTGTTTAAAACCAGCTGGGGAAAAACCCTAAAATATAATTAAATATATAGGGACGCTAGAATAAAGCATTCAAGATAAAAAATCTTTTGTTACATTTTCCTTACTTGATTGATGATAAGGATCAGTTCAAGTTTTAGATCTCTGTTTGGGCAACTTCCAATTAAAACATAAATGCCAAAACAAGAGCAACCATGCAAATAATACAAAACAAAAATATGAAATGCTTCATGAATTTGATATGGTTAGTATATTAGATTACAGAAATACATCCTACATTAAACCAGAAAAACAGGAGATATTTTTTTAAAAAAAAATAATTTTTAAAAATTTCTATCCTAGATCGCATTTTGAAGGAGTCCAGCAAAATTTTTGAGGATGTATTAGAAAACTTTTCCTCCATTGACTGTATTAAGTCACAGTTTGAAGCCTGGCATTCTAAGTATTTGTCTTCATATAAGGATGCTTATATTGGCCTTTGCTTACCCAAGCTGTTAAATCCTTTAATAAGACTTCAGTTACTTACCTGGAATCCTTTGGAGGTAAGAGCAAGTTAAAAGTGTATGCAGTCTGTTTAACAAGGTAGAATGTTATGTAGAAATTAACATCATAATCATATGAAATGATTGTTAATTGACAAGTTGTTTCTCTTGAGTATTAGATTGGGCCTATAGTGGATATTGCCGCTTTAATGTTGATGTGCCATTTTAAAAGTATCATTTTAATAGTTTGATTACTTGATAAATGTCAAAATGGTATGAGGTGTAATATTTTAACAGCTTCATCAGTGTATTTTGAAAATATTTATAATATTGCAGTGAAGGAGATGTGCATCAGGACAAGATTGGGAGCTTCTACAGTTTCTGATTTAGATATATTAACAAAATAGTTCAAGGAAGGGGTGTGTTGTGGAAGACTTCTAGCCTTCCAGATAATGCTGAATTACAACATCAGTAGCTCAGCCAGGAAGCCCAGTGATGAGGAATGTAAGATAGTGGTATCATAAAAAAACAGGTGAACAAGTAATAAAGTCTACCAATAGAATTTGATGTGCTGACATTCAAGACATCCTGAGAGTGAAGCCCACAGCCAAAAGATTTACCTTGTGAATGGGGATAGGAGTGTTTATACATCTTAAGCTTAAACACACACTTGACGTAAACAGCATTTATTTTTTTAATAGGACAAATGTCAAGATTTTGAAAGTATGCTGTGGTTTGAATCCCTGCTATTTTATGGGTGTGAAGAATATGATCAGGAGAAAGATGATGCTGATGTTTCGCTGTTGCCTACTATTGTTGAAAGAGTGATTTTACCAAAATTAACAGGTACTCTATATTATTTAGTTATTTTTTTATTTTTCAAAGTACAATTTAATTGAATTTTGAGAAGTACTCATTTTCTTCTTTGTTAGTGCTGGCTGAAAATGTATGGGACCCCTTTTCTTCAACCCAAACATCCAGGATGATTGCTATTACCCAGAAACTAATTAATGGATATCCTACAGTAGTACATGCAGAAAACAAAAATACACAGGTGACAAAAAAATTGCTTAACTTTTTTTGATTCATGACTTCCTCTATATTGCTTCAATTACTACGGTATTACTGAATTAGAATTTTCATGAAGCTTCTGTATCTTCAAAGACCTAAATTCAGATAGGATATATTCTTGCTTCATATATGAGTAATTTGGGGGGGGAAAATAGAAGAGTAACTTAGTGGTTTGAATCTTAACATCCATGGAAAAGAAATAGATTGCAATTTCTCTATATGCCCCCTTGAGATCCAGAAGAAAAAAGTGAGATGTGTGATGCGGTGCTAAGATACTGCACACCCACAGATGAAAACTCGCTGGGTGATTTGGGCCAGTCCCTCTTAATAAAACCTACACAGAGTATTTGTTGGGAAATTAGAAAGAGGAAGTGCTGTGAAAAGTGGGATATAAATATTTTTTTTTCCAGATTCGAGTGACTTGCGTCCAAATGTACCACCTTTTTGCTGCAGTCGTTAAGGGACTTATGTGGTCATTAAGTGAATCTGGCTTGCCTCGTTTACTTTGCTTCTTGGAAGCCTCCTGGGAAGGTCCCAAATTGTGATCACATGACCCTGGGACACTGCAACTGTTGTAAATATGTGCCAGTTGCCAAGCAACCAAATTTTAATCATGACTGGGAACGATGTGACAGTTGTATGTGTGAGGACTGATTATAAGACTTCTTTTCAGCACTGTTGTAACTTTGAGCAGTTGTTAAACCAATGGTCATATGCTGAGGATTACCTGTAGTGAGAACAAGTGCCTATCTTAGATGACATCTCTACTAATTTCCATGAACAACCTTAATGGAAAATACTGTTAAAGCGAGTTCTTCATGAGAACAATGTACAGCTAATGAACAGAAGAATATTTGGTCTAGTTTGTGTTAAAATGCATTATAAAATATTGTTTTAACATAATTTATATTAACTTTCAGACATTACTCAAAGCCCTCTTACTTAGAATGAGGCGAACACTAGATGATGATGTGTTCATGCCACTTTATCCCAAAAGGTAAACTTTCTAGTCTAGTTTGTTTATTTCGTTTCAGAATGATTTACCTTTGTAATAATGTAACATGTTGACAACTCTTCTATACTTATTGAAACATCTTTTTATATTTCAGTGTTTTAGAGAACAAGAACTCTGGTCCTTACTTGTTTTTCCAGCGCCAGTTTTGGTCTTCAGTTAAGGTAAACTAACAAAGAAATAAAACTAATCCAACTGATTTTTCACAAATGAATTAGTTGATTTGCTTGATATTGGAGTGAAGTGGATTGGAGCCCCATTACTTTTGAGATCTTGTATCACTATGAAATTTAGCTAATCTTTAGTATGAATTATATCAAAAGGCTGTGATTCTGTAAACCTATGCACGCAACTGAAGCTTTCTGAATTGCAGTTTCCCATCACGCAATGAAAAGAGCAATGAATCAATGTTACATATAGTTTGATTGAGAATATTGCATAGGCAAAATAGATGGATTTGGAAATGACATTCTATACCTGAAACATGAAAAACTAAATATAAAAGTATTCACATTCAAAATATATCACATATAACCAAAAAGTAAGTCATTTTTACAAAGTAGAGGATATTTGTAACTACTTTTACACAATGAGTTACCTGGAACACACAGCTCCTTATTTATCAATTGTAGATGTTTATACATTTTTTTAAACTTTTAATTCTGGAAATCAGTACTTAGGTTGGTATTTCCTAGTAGGAATAAATTACTGATTTAACCAGACTATATAATTTTAAAATTGATCATTAGAGAATTACGAATAATTCAAATTAATTTACTACTGTGTTTTGCTAAGCAGATACTGATAATATTTCATGTTTAATAGCTGACTATTTCACATAAACAGGTTGTTGCTGGGACATTGTCAATTAAATTGTAGCACATTGCTCTCCTTTCAGACAGCTTTAGTTTTGGCTGTTAGCTTTTATACATTCTAGAAGAAATATTTATTTTAAATGTTTGTGTTAACTACAAATAATAGCAGCAAATATTGATACAGCTCTATTGCTTTGCTATTTATATTAAAATTTTCTATTTCTATAGCTATTGGGAAACTTTCTGCAGTGGTATGGAATATTCTCCAACAAAACGTTACAAGAATTATCGATAGATGGTTTGCTAAATAGATATATTCTTATGGCTTTCCAGAATTCTGAGTATGGAGATGATAGCATTAAGAAAGCTCAAAGTGTAAGTAAATATGTTTTAAATTTCACTTCATTTTTTAAAAATTCCTTTTTAATCTGTTGCCCATATACTCAGAGGCAGTGTATAATAATAGCTACAGTAGCAGGGATTTGAATATGAATGTATTCAAATATACATGTAACAATAAAGTTCATCTTCATCAATTAGCCCAGATCTTGGATGGTCAGCTTAAAATTCAACAGCGAGCCCAGTAGGTCCTATTTTCTATCACTGCAACAAGAGCAAAACAAAACCAAAAAAACTAAACTATTTTACAACAAAATTTCTTGAATTTCCATTTCTATTCTAGCACTATTGTTAATGGGCGGCATGGTGGCTGCTGGGCTTGTTGGTGGAAAGCCAGCACACAAGATTTGAGACCTAAATACCATGTGATGAGATGAGCTCCCATTACTTTCCCCAGTTCTCCGTGGCATGCTGGTCACATGACCACGGAAATGTCTTCAGACAGCATAGGCTCAAAGGGTTTGAAACAAAGATGAGCACTGCCCTCTATAGTCAGCAACAAATAGCAGAGTAAAATACGTAGAGACTCCTTTCTTTTTTTTTTTATAAATTTTTTTTTATTAAAACAATCGACATTAAACATAGGATCATATCAAGAAGCAATCATTATAGAACCTGTAATACAACTCTAAGTATTAGTCTTTGTAGCCGTCTGACTTGGTAAACATTCTTCACTCCTCACTTCAAGCCTCAACTATATACCTGTTACATTTTATCTTTTGTGATCCCTAACCAAAAAAATCCTGAGGTAGAAATTCAATAACCTGAGGTGGAAATTCACTCCGCTTTGTCAATATTAAAGCAATCATCATTAAACATAAGATCATATTAAGAAGCAATCATCATAGAACACAACATACACGATTAGGTACCGGTATTAGTCTTTGTAAACGTCTGGTTTGATAAACATTCTTCACACCTCATGTCAAGCCTCAACTATATGCCTGTCACATTTTATCTTTTATGATCCCTAACAAAAGATCCTGAGATAGAAATTCAATAACCTGAGATAAAAATTCAGTCTGCTTTTTCAATATTAAAGTAATCAACATTAAACATAAGATCATATTAAGAAGCAGTCATCATAGAACATAACATACAACAACAGGTATTAGTCTTTGTAAATGTCTGGTTTGTTAAACATTCTTCACTCCTTGCGTCCAGCCTCAACTATACGCCAGGTGCATTTTATTTGATTGGTGTTTCTCTTGTATATAGTCTATCCACGGTTGCCAGTCATTCAAGTATTGTTCATTTGAGCGATCTTTCAAGTATGCCAATATTTTCGCCATTTCCGCCAAATTTATTACTTTCAAAGTCCATTCTTCTATAGGTGGTATGTCTGGGTTCTTCCAATATTGTCCCACCAGCAATCTGGCTGCTGTGATCAGGTTTAAAAATAAGGTCGTTTCTGGGGTAATGGAATCTTTTATGATCCCTAGCAAAAAAATCTGAGGTAAAAATTCGATATGCTTTTTGAAAATGGTTTGGAGTGTCCACCATATCTTCCTCCAGAAGGCTTTAATTTTTCTGCATGTCCACCATATATGAAAATATGTAGCCTCCTCGCTACCACATCTCCAACATTTCGGCTGGGTGGCTGGGTAGATGTATGATAGTTTTTTCGGATCTAAATGCCATCTGTATAACATCTTGTAGAAGTTTTCCCTTAGTTGTTGCGCTTTCGTGAATGCTACGTTTCTCACCAAGATGTTCTCCCACATGTCCATTGCAATAGGATGCCCAAAGTCTCTTTCCCACTTTACCATACAGTTCTTAAATAGCACAGATGCAGAGTCTATGTCTATCAGCTCACCGTATACTCGTTTGATGTGCATGATCCCCTGTTCTCTAATCTGTTTAATTAGATTCTCGTCAGTCCAGGATAAGCCCTTCTTCCTGTCCTTTTGCCACCTAGACTGCAGTTGTAAATATGATAGCCAGGTACCTCCTATTCCTTCCTCTGCTAGCGTTGTTGGTGGCTTTAAAGAGAACCCGTTTTCTTCTGCTAGTACTAGTTTACTGTAGGGCACCACACCCTGCCCTTGGGATATGTTTATGTCCCCAATTGCGTGTTCGGGGATCGTCCATATGGGGATCTCATCGTGTAGAAGATATTTATATTTCTTCCAGACCCACAACAATGGAAGTCGTAGTGGGTTCTCCTTGAAGTTCCTGTCAGCTTTTTTGTCATACACCAAATATGCGTGCCATCCAAGTAGAAGGCCATGCCCTTCGATATTCAGTATTCTTTCATTCGTCATGTTAATCCAGTCGCTCAACGCCACCAGTGTCGCTGCGTGGTAGTACAGTTTTAAATTGGGCATTTTTAGCCCCCCTCTCTTCCTTGTATTTTGGATGATCTTTAGTTTTACCCTCGGTTTCTTGCTGTCCCAGATGAATCCAGTAACGCCCTTCTGCCAGTTGTCCAAGTCTACATCCTGTTTGAGTATGGGTAGCATTTGAAAGAGGAATAAGAATTTTGGCAAGACGTTCATTTTTATCGCTGCTATCCTGCCCAGCAGAGATAGTCGTAATGTTTTCCATCTTTCCACGTCTGCTTGTATCTTGTTCCACAGCACTTCGTAGTTATTTTTGTATAGTTTCGCGTTTGTTGTTTCTATCTCTATTCCCAAGTATTTCACTTACTTGACTATTTCACAGCCCGTTATTCTTTCCAGGTCCTGTTTTGCTTTGTTGTTTAGGTTTTTAACTAACATCTTCGTTTTCGATATATTTACTTTAAAACCTGATACCTTGCCATAGTCTTTCATTATCTCCATCAGTCTCATCGCTGATTGTATTGGTTGCGATACAGTCACCAGCAGGTCGTCTGCGAAGGCACACAGTCTGTAGTCCTGTTGTCCAATCTGTATGCCCTTTATGCCCTCTGCTGTTCTTATCTTGTTCAACAGAATCTCCATTGTTAGGACAAATAGCAGAGGTGACAGCGAGCAGCCCTGCCTCGTGCCTCTTTCTATGTTGAATGGGTCTGTTAGTTCGCCATTCACAATGATCTGGCCTGTTTGTTTCTGGTAGATTGCCATTATGGAGTTGAGGAACTGCTGTCCCATTTTCATCTCCCGGGCCAAGTTCGTCAGGAATGGCCAATTCAATCTGTCAAAGGCTTTTTCTGCATCCACAAACATGAGGGTAGCTGGTACCTGGTTGTGCCTTTCCAAGTACTCTATTATGTTCAACAGCTGTCTCACGTTGGTTTTCATCTGACGTCCTTGTATAAACCCCGTTTGATCCGGGTGAATTATTTTTTGTAGTACAGTCATTAGTCTGTTGGCCAGAACCTTTGTGAAGATTTTGTAGTCTGTATTCAATAGTGAGATGGGCCTATAGTTTGCCGGTTGCGCATTATCTTTTCCCTCTTTGGGAATTAGAGAAATGTAGGCTGTTTTCCAGGAGGGTGGGACTTGGCCTCCTTCTTGTATGTTGACAAATAGCTCTCTGAGGGGTTCTATCGTTTCCTCTTGGAGATGCTTGTAATAGGTAGCCGTTATCCCATCCGTCCCGGGTGACTTTCCTGTTTTCAGTTGTTTGATCGCTGAGTGTATTTCCTCCTTTGTGATTGGGGCGTTCAGGGCATCTCGTTGTGTATCGGTGAGTACCATTAGTTTTTCGTTTTGTAGAAACTTTTCTATCTCTTTGTCCTGTATCTTCTCCTCGGCGTATAGTTTTGAGTAGAACTCGGTGAAAGCTTTCTTAATGATTTCCTGTTTGAATTCTTCCTTGCCTTTGTACTCTATCTTTTCAATTATGCGGGCTTTCTGTTTCTTTCTTAAGGTGTAATCCAGCCACCGCCCCGGTTTGTTGGCGCTGCAGAATGTCTTGTGTTTTGCATATTGTATATTCCTTGCTACTTGATCCGCCATCAGCAGGTCAAATTGTTTTCTTACTATCTTAATTCCTTCTTTTGTGGCTTTGTCCTCCGGTCTTTTTATTAATAATAGCTCTTGTTTCCTTATCTCCTCCTCTAGCTCCTTTCTTTTTTGTTCTTGTTTACGACGGTGCCTGGCGTTCATGTTCATGAGGATCCCACGCATATATGCCTTGCTAGCATCCCAAATCATTTCAATGGGTGTTTCATTGTTCATATTTATACTGAAGAATTCCTTCATGGCACTTTTGCATTCAGCCACCCCTTTCTCGTGTCTAAACAGGTTTTCATTAATTCTCCAGGATCTCTTGGATTTCCGATCCTGTCTTAATTCCATCCCTACTGGGTTGTGGTCTGTTAGTACTTTGGGTAGGATTGAGACAGCGTTTAGGCGAACTAGCAACTCACTAGATGTCAGGATGAAATCAATTCTGGAGAACAACTGATGCCTGTCGGAGAAAAAGGTGAATTCTTGCTCTTTGCCGTGCCGTTCCCTCCAGACGTCTGTCAGTACAAGGATTTCCTTCATGTCGTAGAAAGATTTAGGCAACTTGGAGTGCTTTTGTGGTTTAGGTTTTGTCTTCTTCTTGTCCAAGGCAATCTCTATGACCCCGTTCCAATCTCCCAATATAATACATGATCTGTAGTTAAGTTGTATTAACTTCTTGTGTATCTTTTTGTAGAATTTTCCTTGTTGTTGATTTGGTGCATATATGCCCATCACTAGAATTTTCTTGTCGTCCTGTGTCACTTCGATTGCTAGGTATCTACCCTGGGAGTCCGACTCTATTAGCTTGGCTATTACATGTTTCTTCACGTATATAACAATCCCGTTCTTCTTTCGTGGCGCCGCTGTGACAAAATGTGTACCTAGTCTGTTGTTGATTAAGTATTTCTGGTCCGCTGCTCTGATGTGTGTTTCTTGTAGGCAAATTATGTCGTTTCTTCCTTGAAACAGATAATGGAATATCTTTCTCCTTTTCTGTGGGGAATTTAGTCCGTTAACGTTCCATGTCAAGTATTTAGTTGTCATTGTCGGTTTCAGAATACTCTTGCAGGACCGCTTCTGTTCTATCTCTTGTGTTCTTCTTTGGTCTCGTTCCCATGGTATCCAAGTTGGTGCTCATGTTGTGTAGAGGGGTCGTGCCTTGCTGCTCCGTGCGCTTGGTAGTGGATCTTAGTATTCTGCTCTCTGCAGTCTGTCCTGTTTCCTTGTTGTTGTTGCTTTCTGGTCTCTGTGTCATCGTGTCTCGAGTTGGTCCTTTCCTTTCTCTTGCTGCTGCGTCGGTCTGTATTTCTAGGTGGTTTGCTCGTTGTTCTCGGTCCCTTCCGCGTCCCAGTGGCCCTTCTGCTTCTTCTCTCGTGATGTGCTGAGGCCCACCTGACGTCAGTTCCTTTGCAAGAAATTCTCTGGCTTTCTGGACCGAGTTCAGGTAGCATCTTTTATTCTTATAGAGAAGTGACATCCCCGTTGGGGCTTCCCATCGAAATCGCATGTCGCGTAATCTCAGTTCGTCGACCAAAAATTGGTAGTCCTTTCTGTCTCGCAGCATCGTTGGGGGGATCTCTTTCAGTACTTTCACTTCCTGCCCCTCTATGTATAATTTCTTGTTGTAAGATGTGGCTGAGATGAGGTTCCGGAACCCCTGCGTCACAAAATGGATAACCACGTCCCTTGGTCGACGCCTGTCTGTTGCCTTCCATGCGCCCACTCTGTATATTCTGTTGAATTGCCCTACGATCTCCGTGGTGCTCTTTCCCAGAAATGTTGCCAGGGCTTCTATAAAGGTTCCAAGCAGGCCTCCTTGGGCTTCGTTTGGCTCCTCTTTCCAGCCTCTAAACCTGATTGCAGACGCCATCTGCCAGTATTGCATCATGGTGGACTGGTCTTGAGCCACCCCTTTCATTTCTGCTATCTGTCCCTTTACATGGTTCTCCCTGATCTCCTGGAAGTTTTTCTCCATTTCCTCCCTTATTCCCTTGTAGTGTGCTTGCATTGCCTCCTTCATTTGGTCCAGGTCTGCGGCCATCGCCCTGCGTTGCTCTTCCCATTTTCTCTCCAGCTCCCTACCTTGGTTTATCAGCATTTGTTTTATGTCTTTGCGACTTTCCTCCATCTTTTTGTCCATTCCATCCATCCTTATTACCAGCATCCCTATTACTTCTTTTAATTCTTGTATTATGTGTGCTGTTGGGCTGGCTTGTGTGCCTTGATGGGTCTGGGGATCTGCCGTTGGATGGGAGGGTGTGGGGGTGGGTAAGGTACTTCCTGGTGGTTTAGTAGGCTGGGCAAGGGAGGATACAACTCCCATCGTTTCTGTCAGTTTGGTCTGTTTAGAGGCCATCTTGAGGTTATCTTCCTGTTGTCCTGGCACTGTTTTGGTTTCCAATTTGGACCAAATTGGACACTAGGTTGTGATCTGATGATGATCCAGTAGTCTAGCCTTTCAAGGGGGGAGGCTTCAGGGTTTAGGCAGTGTAGGGGTAAGAGCCTATATTCAGGCAGTTCTGTGTTCAGGGAGCCTATTCAGTGCCTTTGCCTTGGCTTCCTCTTCACTCCCCTCTGCCAGCCTGATCCTTCTCTTTGTTCTTTTCTGGCTCTTTCTTGCCCCTCTTTCTCTGCTGTCTTGCCCAGGTCACTTTCTCCTGTCTTCTGGTAGCCTGCGTTTACAGATCCCTTCTGCCTGTCCTTAGTAGCGCTCCAGGTTGCCTTCCAGCTTTCTTCTTCCTCCCACCTTCTTCCCTGGTAGGTTCTGCCCTTTTCTGGGTCCCTGGGGCTCCCTTTCTGGTGGGTCTGGGGCGCAGCGCGTGGGGTAACACTCACCAGTCCCTCTGCTTGAGTCTTCCCCCGCTGTCTGCTTTTTAGTCGCCTCCTTCTTTTCAATACTGCTCTCTGCCGGCTCTACTTGCCTCCTCCTTTGTTCTCCGGACCTGGCTCCTTCTTCCGTTCTTCCAGCGCACTTTTCCTCCTTCTGCTCGTCCGGGGGTCGTTTCTAGGTCCGGAGACCCTCCTGGCGGCCTTTGCTGTATTCTCCGGCTTCTTCCTCCTTCTTCTTGTCCCCGCTCGCACCGGTCTCCCTGGCAGCACGGCAGCGCGGTGTCTTCGGGCCTGCCAGCCGGCCAGCTGGCCGCCGGCGGGTTCCTCGGCCCCTTCCGCGGCTCTCTCGGACCCCTCGGCGTCGATTTTTACCGTGCCGGATCGGCCCGGGGGTCCTCTTCGGTTTTTTCTTCTCCTCTGGTAATTCACTCCCCCGATGGCCCGTTGCTTTAATTTTAAAAAGCGCGCCGTTCCGGAGCTGTCGAAGGATGGCTCCGGTCCGCGTGACCGGAACCGGAAGTCAACCCTTTTTTTTAAACTACTATAAATAGTACAAAAACTAAAATCAATGTATTATGACTTTACATCCATTCTCTGTTATTTATCCAAGATTAGTTCCCAAATGGCTTACAATAAGATCCACTAAAAATTTCAGTACACTAGCAATAAATAGAAATATCCATGGCAGATGTCTGATCTCTGGCAGTTGATAATCTAGTCCATATTTCCCTGCTAAGTTTATGGAATTGTTACCACATGCATATAAAAGGGGCCAGCTATTGCTAAATTACTGGGCCATGGGTGGACAACTTTTAAGCAGTAATAGTAATTTGTTCTCCAAAGCAGCTGGAAGATGACATGTGATATCAAAGAAAAAGATGGAGTCCCCCCCCATTATCTTTTGCATGGTTTGGAGGGATATAATGAGTAGAAGGAAGTCTCAGGAGCCAAAATATTCCTTTTTTTTCTTTGAAAAACCTCCCCAAATTACCCAAGATGATATTGACAAAATTCAGTATCAAAATAGTCAAATTTCAGCTCCCTGATATTAGAAGTGCTGAGTGGGAGACAGGGGTATTTAAGAGTGGAAAGCGGAATGTTTTGCTTCAAAAATTTTGTAACTGAAAATTGGCCGTTTGCTGTAAAACCTCAGCAGTGCTGAAATAGAATGTTACATACTGCTTGCAATTAAATGGTCAGTTTTTCTTCTTCCATCCTCTAATGTAGTGCTTTATTATACTGCTAGTTACATGGAAATCAGCTTACAATTAGTATTTTTCTTCCTGTTCTGTATATATCAAAGATTTAATTAATTGAGGTGAACACAAGTTGACATTTCAAAGTGTTACATTAAAGAAACAATTTCAGTTTAAAATAAGATGGCAGATATTGCCACAGACTAGTATCAAACTTTATAGTTAGCCATACTTTTTTAAAACCTTGCCTTGTGTACTGTACAAACAACCAGATATTATTTTAAGTTTACAATATTGTTTTCTATATAGGATTGTTGTGTATTAATTTTATTTTTAAAATAATCTTTTTTTAGGTGATTAACTGCTTCCCTAAACAATGGTTCACTAATCTTAAAGGAAATAAGACAGTATCTCATTTAGAAAATCTCTGTAGATACCTTGTTCACCTTGCTGATACAGTATACCGAAACAGCATTGGAACCTCTGATGTAGAAAAAAGAAATGCAAGGTATTCTACTTTAAATAATGTTTTGTTGATTGGAATCATTCGATATAAGCAACAATAGTATTTAAAATGTTCGTTTATTTGTGTCAGAAGCATCACAATTAAAATAAGGCATACTATATGACAAAATATAAAATATGTACAGATTAAACATGTTGCCTGGAAACTACAACATTAATTGCATTCTGTTGCACTGCCACAAGGTGTACACTGGTCAGGGCATAAAGGGCAGGTATACACACGTTGTTTAAGTAAACATTAAAAAATGGTTAATTACATTGAAGCAAGTTATGTTGGAAGTTCTATAGTTTGCAGCTTCTAACTTATTATAAGTTAATTAAGGCAGCAACTACTTTGGCCGAGTAGGTATAATTCCAGGCTCTCTTCCATCCAGACAATGGTGCAGGATTTTTAAGAACATCTTGGTGTCAGTGGAGAGAAAGCGGGGCATCATAAGAAATTGATTCAAACCTAAAACTCAATTACACCTTAGTATTTCCTATAGATATTTAAACAGAGTATTGTAGACCAAAGGATTGAAGAATAGTCTTCTTTCTAGGAACACTGTGCCACATACAATCAAGTGCAACACTCCCAGGTCCCATTTCCTAGAAAGGTAGCATGATCAATGAATCTTGCAGCTAGCAGCAACATAGGCAGTAGGGATGCGCTTCTCCTATTTCACTGTTATATGATCCAAAATGGGCAAAGAAAATATATAAAATCCCCAAGAGCCATGTTTATAATGATCATTTATTCTCTTATCAGATTTAATAAATTTACAGTACAGTATAACTTCGTGTAGTAAAACCAGAACACAAAACATTCCAAGAACATAAAGGATTCAGCAAACTCAAAGTACCAATATCAATAAATATTTTGTTATTTTTTTATTATACTCTTAATTCATGGCAACATAAATTCATGGCCCTCTAGAAAGGCTCGATTTTTACCAACTTCTGAAAGCTGTTACCAGGGAAACCAGTCTAATTTACATTTGAAGATTGTTCCAGAGTATTGGTGCCATGAAGAAGGGGCAGTACTTTCTAGCCTCAGTCCTGTCATCTAATGGAAGTGTGGCACCACCGGTAGTTTTGGTTGGAGGGCTATCCTGACAGTTGACTCAGGATACAGTAGGTGGCCTGCAGGTATATGAACACCAAGCAATACAGGAATTTATAAGACAACTGCTTTTACTTTGAATTGCACCCAAAAAGCTACTGATAATCAACATAGACCCTTGCAAGATGGGTATAATATGGTCATAGTGCCATGCAGCAGTCAACAAGCTGAATGCTTATTTTTGACCAAGTATGATTTCTGGGTGGTCTTCAAACCAATTTCATGTAGAACATAAAAAAGACAGACAGTGTCAAAGGTATTCTCCGTTTGGTTGACATTTGTTTGATAGGTGATAGTATTGCTGATGCATCACATGTCAGCATAGCTGTCCTTTTTCTACATTATGTAATTGTTTTGTGGGCATACATTTAAAATAAGTTAGGGCAAACAAGCATGTTTAAAATTCTAAACCTTTTGGAACAAATTGTTGCTGGACGTATAATGCTGAATCTATTCTGAATTATGGTCTCCATGGTCATTGTAGGGATGAGGCTTTGTGAGTATCTTAAGTACTGTTTTGCACATTTGCCAAATACTGTAGATATGTCTGTACTTTGCATGTTTTTTTTTAACAATTTTGACTTTTTTGTCCTTTCTTTTTGTAGGGAACATATAAAACAGATAGTAAAACTTCTATCAAGTATTCGAGCACTGGACCATGCTTTTACAGTAGCAAATGATCATAATGTGAAAGAGTTAAAAAACTTAGGTGATGGGAAATAAAATTTTGTCAATTAATACTATAATATAAAATCATTCCTGAACTGTAATTTTGTATATATGTAAAGTTTTCTTAAATTGTAAAAGATTGTTTTTAAGACAAAGTGCATTCTTAAATACATCATATGTTATTAGTGTTGATTGTGTGAAAAAGTGAAAAAGTGAAAGCCAAGATTTTTCACATTTTGTTTACAAACACTTTTGTATCCCATGATGGCCATCTATTCAGTTAATTTCACATTAGGAAAAAAATTCTGTAGGATAAAATGAATTGATGATTTCAGATATTTATACCTCCATAGTTATGTGTTTGAAAATGCTACCTTTTAAAGTAAACTTTTTGTTTGCTGGAATTGGTCACAACTACATAATGTGTATGGCCTTGAGTCAGTAAACAAGCTTCCCAAATAATTCTTTGTTGTTAAAAATACACATATTGATCATAAAGTAATATTCTTAAATTTTAGATAAAGAACTTGCAGTCACAGTTCCACTTACCCAATAAATTATATTTCAGGTGAAATTATTTGTGCCATACAAGTTAGATTTTTATTTTAGGAGGAACACTCCTAAATTGTATTTTTTTTTCCAAATTAACTCTTTGGAATGTGTTTTCTCATAACATGATTTTAAACCCCACAATGTCCATAGGATTTTATATCCTGTGATCATTAAATTTTCCAAAGTTACTTGGATTGTTTAAGACTAACTTTTTGGTTGTCATGGCTTGCTCCTAAGTTTAGTTTGAATTGAGAAGAATGTTGTCATTGTAGATATCCTTCTTGATCTTATCTTGATATGTAGTCCTTTGTACCTGAAAAAAGAAATGGACTACCAAATTATCGTACTTTATCATGGTCTTGTCATGTGATGGAAAGAAAATATTAAATGTACAGTTTGCCTTTTGGACACTAAATTATTTCTGAATTCCTTACCATGCTTATTTTCAATCATTATCCCCAAATGGTGTCAAGCCTTCAGACTTACATAGTAACACCAAGAAATTGCAGTTAATATCACCATATTGGCGGCAGACATCAATACAATGCAGTGTGGGCAATTTGCAATGATTTTCCTCTATCTTTCAGAGAGGAAAGGTAAGGAAGAAGTCTGTTTCCATATTTTTTTATGTGAATAAATAGAATTAATATACATGACAATATGAAAAAACAATCTATATTGATAAATTCTTGGCATTATTTATGTTGGGATGTCATGCATATTAGCAATATCTGTTTACTAAGCCTCTTGTAGAACATTGAAAGGGAAGGAAAACTTTTAGCAATTAATTTGAAGGGTCCTTGGTGCTCTCTGAGCTTGTTTGTTTTCTTGCAGGCATTACCCAAACTAGGTAACATCAGCAATTAATTTTCTTTGCAATGCCAGCAATGTATCCAATGTTATTCAACAGCAGAGTTTTGCCACTGGCAGGCAAATATCAGGAGGGCTGATATACAATATTTCTGTCCCATTTCCATTGTACAGTGCTATTAGAAGTCATCCGAGTACAAGTCTAATTATGCAGTTATATACCAAATTCTGTTACGATAAAAAAAGGAAGAAATAGGGCACATTCTTATGTAAAACTGAATACAGTAACAAATATTTTTACTAAAAAAAAAACAGTTCACGAGCTAAGACTAATGTTGAAATTTTGGAGGTAAATTATATAAAGAGTTTATTAAGCTAGATCTGAAAATGTAATCCTGTTAGAGAATTTTAATTTCTCTGTTGGTGAAAAAATAAATCAGAAGCTCTCATAGTTGACTGCATTCAGCTGATTCAAATAAATTTCTTTATATTCATATCAAAATATTTACAATACCATACATTCTTCTTTACAGCAACATAGCTTAATGAAGATTTCTTACAGAGAGATACAGAGACAAACCTGAGACTGAAAATTCAGCTCCTAACTCAATACCCTTTTGCACAGACTCAGTAGCACTTTCTTCACATTGGCTGACTGAGTTACCTCATGACTCTTCCTGCTCATGAATATTCCAACACTCCTCCCTTCATGACAGGAAGAGACATCAGATCTATTGACTTAATATATTCTCCATAGTGAACACTACCCAATGGTTTAGTCATCATGTCTGCCAAATTATCCTCAGAAGAACAATGATGTAAACTAATCAATTTTCCTTTTACAGCTTCCCTGACATTACAATACTTAATGTCTACATGTTTAGTTCTGTTCTTCACCCTGTCATTAGTTGCCATTTTTATACAGGCAGCATTGTCTTCAAATACCTTTACAGATTCTTTTACATTAATATTTAAATCTCGCAACAACTGTACATACCATGTTATTTCAGAACACAATTCAGATAAAGCAATAAACTCTGCTTCCGCTGTTGAAATAGCAACAGTTGTTTGTTTTCTGGATTTCCATTCAATCAGAGTCCCTCCAAACAATATTATAATCCCAGAATTTCATTTCCTTGTGTTTATGTCATTTGCATAGTCACTATCGACATAACACTTTAATTTCAATTCCTCAGTAATCTGTATTTGAAGACCCAAATTTATAGTTCCCTTTAAATATCTGAGAACCCTTTTTACACCCATCCAATGTAACTTTGTAGGTGCAGCAGTAAAACGACTCAAAATGCTTACTGCGCAAGCTATGTCTAGTCTGGACCACTGTGATAGATATAACAAACTCCCTATTGCTGAGTGATATATTTCTTGATCACAGGTTTCACCTTTGTCCGCTGCCAACGCCAGTGCTAATCTTATACTCTCACTTTTCACAGTTGGCGCAAATACTTCATCGTAGTGCACATTCTTTGATTGTGAAAAACCTTGTGCCACTAACCTGGCCTTATGCTGTACATCATTATTTGGCAATACCTTTTTCTTATATACCCACTTACAATCCACAGCTTTGGTTCCCTGTGGCAAAGTCACTGATTTAAATACTTCATGGTCTCCCATGGATTTCATCTCTTTATTCATGGCCTCCTTCCATCTTTCTTGTTCAGCTTTTGGTAATGCCAACACTTCTTTATAACCTCTTGGCTCATACCACACATTGCAAACCTTTACTTTGCTGGCAGAATACCTGTCAGGCGGAATTCCTTTGTTACATCGCTCTGACCTACGTGGTATTAACTGCTCCTGTATCTCAAGTATTTCTGGTTTCATGTCTTGTTCAGCCTCTCCTCCCTGAACATTGACATCTTCAATAATCATTTTTTATCATTAGATGAGTTATTGTCGTTAAATAGATCACCGTCATTAAGTGAGACATACCCAGAATTTGCATTCTGTCCCAATTTTGTTCTGCAAAATTAGCAGCCCTTGAAATTACAATTCTTTTACTTCCATCGCTAAAGCGATATCCTTTTGACCCTGACTCATAGCCCACAAACCTGAGCTTTCTTGCCTTTTGCTGTCCCTTTCTTCTGATTGCTTTCAGAATATGTACCCATGCAGTACTTCCAAAAATTCTCAAATGTGCCAGTGATGGCTTTCTCCCATATAGAAGGGCATATGGAGTAGTATTAATGGAGGAACTCCACAGCCTGTTAACTATATAATTGGCAGTCAATATGGCTTCTCCCCAATATGACCTCATACCAGAATCCTCCAATAATGAATCTTTCATTGTTTGCAAAACACCATTCCTTCTTTCAGCTACACCGTTCTCTGCTGCTGTGTAAGGATTTGTACATCTGTCGTATCACCAACTGCCCCAACCATTGTTGGAATTTAGTTGACATAAATTCAATACCTCTTGTCAGTTTCCAACTGACACACTTGTTGTCTGTACCTTCTCTCTACAAAACTTAACCACTGTTTGGATTGTTGTAGCACCTCTGTCTTTCCTCTAAGCAAGTAGCAAAAACTATACCTGCTATAATCATCAACAATTACCAGTGCATATTTTGCTCCTCCCAAACTGGCTTGCCTAGGTCCCACCAGATCTGCATGGATCAGCTCTAGAGCTCTTTTTGTTTGTCTTGTGCTATATTTACTAACTGGGAATGCCTTTGACTTCGATGCTTTGCATACTGCACAGTCCAAATATGTTTTGCATCCCTTCAAATTTAGCCCTTCTGCAAACTCTTGCATTTGCTGCAAAACTTTAAAGCTTGCATGGCCAAGTCTTCTATGTAGAAGATGAACACACGAATCATGCTCTGCAACTTTCTTAAATATATGGGAACATTGAACCTTTTGTCCCTGCAATACATATAGATTATCTTCCTTTATGCCTTCTGCACAAATATTCCCATTCCTTTTGATGAGACACTTCCCATTTACAAAAATGGTCTCAAAACCTTGTTTGTCTAAATTAGACACACTTAACAAATTATGTTCCATCTGAGGTACATAAAGCACATTGGTAAAATTTGATTCCAAATATGGAATTTTTACATCGCCTTTTCCGATGACTTGCTTTCTGGCCATTTGCCAAAGCTGGCAAATGTTGTCATTCCACTCTATGTAAATTTGCAATTTTTGAAGTGTTTTTGAGTAGTTCGAATTGTTTTTTCTGAAAAATAATATATTAGTATTATCTAGAGGCCTTTATAAATTTCAAAATACTTTCATTTTGAAATACAGTAAGAGTAATTGTGCTAAAAGTTTAATATGTAATGGCTTTATTCAGCTGAAAGATTAACAAAACTAATTGTTTAAAACAAGTTATTAATCTAAAATTCCAACAATTTATTTGCTCAAATGTGCATATATATGAATGCTCATCTGATCCTAGCTGAAATAAATAGATTTATAAATAATTCAAAGTCATTAAAACAAATATTCCTTCTTAAAATGAAGAATTTTTAATTCTTCCTTAAATTGTAACTACATACGGTATATTTGACCCTCTTTACTAATATGAGAATAACACAATTTCTCTTTCATTCAATATGGCTTCTACTTTAATTCTGTAAATATGAAGTAACTTAGGTTATCAGTTAACTGTTAAAAGATTGTGATAATAAGAGCAATATAACTATAACACACAGTCAAAAACTACTGAAATAAGTAAATGCCCTAATCTCACCCTGATAAAAATATTTTGAGAAAGGAACTTTGCAGCAGTCAATGTTTATAAGAACTTTTTTTAACAACATATCCAATAACATGCAGTACTAAATTTATTTAAGACACACCTTTGCAATGTTGTACTGAATATATAGTGCAGGATGCTAAGAAAAACAAGTTTATAAAACTCAACTTTGCTTTTAAAGGTTATTTGGTTTTTTACATCAAAAACGATTCTTACAATTCTAATTACTGTATTTGTCTCAAAATTGTGGGGCAGATAATTCAGTGATAGTATATGTATAAATTAATTCCACTATATACTCTCTGCACACTTCTTACCATTTTTCTCATATTTCAGTTCTTAAATATGTAAATATATAAAAACACATTCTGAGATAGTTATGTAAATTAATAAACTTTTAAATAATGTATTGAGAAATATCCAAAAATAGAGCAAACCAATGGTAGCAATACTAATTTACCAGGAACTTTATGCTAATATAAAAAATAACTGTATTCTAATATAAAAAATACTACTGCAGTAAATGCTGATTCTTTAAAAAATAGCATTATGCCTAACTGTCAAAGAGCTGAGCATTCAGCGGAAATTTTTATTTTTGTTGGGATGTCTGTTGGTTACCGAACACTTTAAGGCAGACATGTCAAACTCGTGATGTCATGTGACATCGCGCAACGTATCTGGACGGTGTTGCCATTGCCAGCAATGGGGTGAGTGCGGCTTCCAGATGACGCGTCCGGCCTGCAGGCCGGCAGTTTGACACCTCTGCTTTAAGGCACAGGTGTCAAACTTGCCATGTCATGTGACATGTCACAACGTATTGCGACATTTCGCATTGCCGGCAATGGGGTGGGTGCAGCTTCAGTATGATGAAACTGGCCCACGGGCTGGCAGTTTGACACCCCTGCTTTAAGGTAAAAGCCAAAACCGTGGAGCCGTAATGGCACAGTGGTTAGAATGCAATACTGCAGGTTACTTCTGCTGATTGACAGCTGCCAGCTGTTTGGCAGTTCAATTCTCACCGGTTCAAGGTTGACTCATCCTTTCCATCCTTCCCAGGTCTGTAAAATGAGAACTCAGATTGTTGGGGGCAATATGCTGACTCTGTAAACCACTTAGAGAGGGCTGTAAAGCAGTGTCAAGCTGTATATAAATCTAAGTGCTATTGCTAAAACAAGTTTTAGAATAACAAGTATGTTTTGAATAGAAGCATTTACTATTTCAAAATCTTTTACATGCAAGAAGTGTAGCATTTTTTAAAAAATAACTGCCTTAGACTGCCTGGAATGATAAAATAAACATTGGGGATAAGATAAACATTAGTATACACATACAATCCCTTGCCTACTTTCTTGTTGTGAGTCTCACTGAAATTTCTACGTAGACCTGCATAAACTGCACCACCTAATTGACAGTGGATTTAGTCTTCTGAAGGTAATATTATAAATCTGTTGGCGTCTAAAGTGCAAATTTGTTGGAAATATAGCTTGGCCTGGAGATCAAATATGCTTAAAATCTTTTTTAAGTATTTCAATCTTTAAAAAAAATGGTAAGCGTTTTTTACTTTTACCATTCAAAATAACAAATGAGGCAATATCCTACAATGAAGGCATATTTGAAAACCTAAGTTAAGTTTAACTGTATAAAAAAAGAAATTGCGACAACAAAATTAACTGATCAGAAGGGTTTTTAGTGCTCAATGAGCTGGCTTATTTTCTTGCAGATGTTTCTGCAACGTCATCAGTGCTAGCTAGGAAAATAGTCCAAGAAAGTGGGCAAAAAATGATATACAGCTCATGATCAAAGATACACACCTCAGATTAAACAAATATCTGCACACCAAAGCAAATCTCAAAGAACAGTTGGAACAGATCATCACATCAGAACACATGGAGAGACTGGCCACTGCCAACATGAATGCGTCCCAGAGATATGCTGGGAAAAGAGAAACCACTGATGTTACTTAGTTTGTGTAATGAAACGTCTGCAAGAAAACAAGCAAGCTCGGAGAGCAACCCTGAGCTACAAATATTCTCCTTTATCGGTACTAACTGATCAGCTCCTTTTTTAAAGTGTTTTGGTCGCCAAACCAAACAGATCGGTTACTTCACATATAAGACGGGCTGTGAGCAACATGCGTAAACCTGCACTCAAAAATGGATGGGGGAGGATGAAGGTTTGAGGAATGAAATGGTCACCTTCATTATTTGCATGGTTTGCTAAGCTTATCGCTTATGAGTCAGGGAAAAACAAGCCCACAGACTTAAGGGGGACTCACTGTCCACTAGTGGTGCCTATTACCGCCTTCTGAAGTACTAAGAGCCGAAAGCGGGGGGGGGGGGAGAGACGCCTATGGGTCAGAAGCAAGACAAGCGAGACACAGAAACGCCCGCCCCCTTGCGGAAGCCAGCATTTTGTTGCCCGCTCTCCCTAGAGTCCCGCCCACCACTTCCGGCGAGAGGCGGTATAATGCGGAAGTGATGGCTCAATCACAGAGGAAGTGAGGCAGGTGCCTCAGGCAGCGGCACCGAGAAGCTCCGTCGGAGGCGGTAAGGCACATTGAACGGAGAGGTTGGCTTGACCTGTTTGGGGCTCCCTTTCTTCTTCCTCGCTCTCATTCTTTGGCGTGCCTTAACTGTCCTCAAGAACCGGATCCATGTTTTCCGGAGTGATAGATTTCTAGAGGTGTGAAGGGAAGTGGTGTGTCCTCGCACAAGATGGAGGCTTAATGAACCGCGGTGACACCCCCGTATATCTGTGTCAGCCTATCAAGGGGGGGGAGGGTTGACTCGGCTGCTTCTTTGTTTTTATTATTTTCTTTCGCCTGGGTCTTTTAATTGATATTGCTTTGGTAAGGCTGGTACCTTCTTGCAGCCTCTCTCACAACCGCCAAACTATAACAATCCAACGAGGGAAGTCTGGTGGTTGCAGTATAGCCTGTTCTAATACGAACCCCGGAGACCTCTCTTGCATTTGCTTTACCCCAGCTGACCAAATAGCTTTTCTGCTCCTTTCCTAAGTCTTTGATGCGGAAATGCCGGGGGGTGGGGATATTTGGTGAGCTAAGCCATCTTCAGTGCGGCTACCCAACATAGAGAACCTGGAAGGGGTGGGTAGTACAGACGGAAAGGGAACTGTCAGTGCATATTGCTTGAGAAAAAAAACATTTCTGTGCTGCCTCTTTTAATACCATAAGGTGCAGCTTTTGTTCCTGGAAGTATTGCGGGTTTTAGAAAATCTTTTACATCCCTTGCTTACTGCTACCATTAGTAGTCAGTTTTCTCTTTTCGTGCTACCTTAAGAAATCAGTTTTCTTTTGGAAAAATACTGCACCTTCCAATAAGAAGGGATAAATGAGATACTGAAATGCTACTTCATAACAGAACCATTGCTTTATATTCTGCTGTATCTTTTCCTAAATAGATGTTTTTATGTATTTAAAAGCAAAATATACCTTTTTCGATATAAGCAGGAAGAGGAATTATACATAAACCAGAGAATAGTTTCAGTCTCTTTCATAAGATAGATATACGATATAAAATTTTATTTCTAGTTGTCTGTAACAGTGATTTTATCACTACGTACAAATTGCCTGTTACGTTGCTGGTACTGATCTGATTTATATTCTAGTCTACATATTTGATTACTCTCCTCTCGCAGGTGACAGTAAAAGCAAATTAATTTGTGTTGTGAAGCTGAGTCAGATTATCCCAGCTCAAGCTAAGTCCTAAATGAACGTGAAATACTAAGTAGTAATTAGAATGATGTAAATGCATCACCTTTGAAAATAGCCAACTTCATCTTTACTTTTGGATATGATAGGATGCAAGTTAAAGTAAATGTCACTTATTTCAATTTTTAGTTACTAGGCCACAGATGATAATTACTGTTCTATTTCTAATTGTAATGGCTATGGAAATGCTTCTAACACATTTGCAGTTATATGTTGTTGCTTGCAAGCTTTTTGGAGTCAGACAACTGAAGTGGTATAGAGGAATCTATTATATATTTAAAATATGAATAAAAGAATAGAGAAGCTTGCTGGTACATTTACTAATATGCTTTCTCTGGCTTCCCTGTTTGGGATATTATGGAAGTAAGAACATATAAAGAAGTTGGCCAACTTGCTAACTACTTTAACAGGTTTTAGCACTTGTAATACTAATATGCCAGTGAGAATTGGAATGGCTATCATTAGTAGACCAGACTATAAACAGCTTTTCATTTATTTAGCTTGTCTAATATAATGTTTTTTTATATCTGTACAGATATTTTAATTTTATATGAAAAGGAATATTTCTTTTGCATCTTGTGATCTCTTAGTTCCCTACAAATTTGGATGTGAGCCTTAACCTGGAATGCATCGCAGAATAAAATATTTTGCTTACATGCATCAGGATGTATTTTGTGTAAAATGTGCTTTGGCAGATATATATTTTCACCCATACTGAAACAATTAATTTGCTTTAAAATGTTTTGGTATTTCAATGTGCATATATGTGACTCTTCTTGTGAAACAATCAGTCGGTGATTTTTTTTAAAAAATGGATTTTTTTATTTAAATCGGATTTTTTTTTATTTTTATCAACTTTATTTTAATAAAATGCTTTTGGAGTAAAAATCTATCTAAATATAGTTTTCCATTTAAGATAATAATTTAGTTTATTCAGCATGAAATAGAGCTTAGTTATGTAGCATGAGGCTGTATATTCTGCAATATTTACATTTTTGGTAAACTCATTCAATGAATCCAAGCTTTGCAAACTGACATAACATGCACTGCATTGATGCATTCACACAGTTTCACAGTAACTATGAGATAGATCATAAAACAAAGTTCAGGAATATTTCTTTATCCCATTGTTTTGCAAATCTATGTACATTACAAACTGTATGTTTGAAGAGAAATGCATATGTACTAGGCTCTGAGTGTTTTAGTTAAATAAAAGAATTTGAGTAGTTTTCCAACTATATGTGATTAACCTATTAACCTAAAATTGGTTCCGATATTGCTGTTTTACTAACCTGAAGCTTATTATTCTAAATAGGAAACCTTCATTTTGTTTGGAAATAATTTTAAAGATTCTAACTACCAGCAAGAATGAGTCCTTACATTTAAAGAGCACCTGTCATTTCAGATCCATCCAGCGCCTGTTAGCGGGCATCCTCTCACCTGCCCGCCATATCCCTCACCTTGTGCCACTGCCGCATCACCCGCCATCCCATTAAAGTGAATGGGACAGTGGGTCAGAGGGAGCTGCTGTGGGACAGAGATGACCTTTGCTCTTTAAAAATTATAATTTAAATCAAGTTGATTTAAATCGATCCTTTTTACTAGTGATTTAAATCATGATTTAAATCGTGATTTAAATTGACTTGATTTAAATCAAATCCACCCTGGAAACAATATTATAAAATATCATTTTTTTCAAATGTTGATAGCTTTTAAAATTTAAACTATAGAAATATATAAAACTAATATTAGCATAAAAACAATCCTTTCAGATGTTTAAAAAGCAACATCTGAAGGAGCTTAGTAAAAGTTTGTTTTAGATACTTAAAAGATGAGTAGCAGTAGAGGCAAATAGCCTATCTTCAGAAAAATTTCCATTGTGTTGGAACAGTCACTTCAAAGTTCCTGTGTAGTTTTTAAAGAAGGCATAAAAACATGTAATAGTAATCTGAGCTGAAAGTAATAATTAGGGTAGATAAATGTTTGAATAACATAATATTAAGTAACAATGGTTATATTTATTAATTACTTTAGATCATCAATTGAATCTTATAATGATGTGATATCTTGCATTAATCAGGTGAGTATAATGATGAGTTAAGTGCATATAAATTCAGAATAAGTTCTATTAGTTGAAATGACATTAACTTAAGATAGTTTGATTATGAATATCTCTAAATATTTAGAAAAATCTTGTGTTTTCTTTTTTGACTTTGCTGTACAGTTCTGTCTTTGATAACGAAAAATGGCATTCAGTAAAGGCTATCGTATCTATCATAAACTGGACCCACCACCATTCAGTGTAATTGTAGAAGCCAGAAACAAGGAAGAATGTCTCATGTTTGAATCTGGAGCTGTGGCTGTTCTCTGTAAGTTGAAAATCACTGTAGATATAAGCAGATTGCTGATAATATGTACAAAAATAAAAAATTAAAACAGGCAGAACAAATGGTGTTGAGTCACCATTTGTGTTGGGCTAGTAACTTCATCTGTCTAATGATTTCTAATCTTTTTATTCCTTCACATTGCAGTTTTCTGATTAGCATATTTTATTAGAATAGATAGATCGAAAGACAGAAGAATTAATTAATTAGTTAGTTAATTTTTGGACATTGTGCTAAATGTAGTCTACCAGATATGACTGAAACATAATTCCTAATAGACCAGCCAGTATGGCTAATAATAATGCTATGAATTATTATTTTTTATTATTTTGGAGAGAGAGAATAGCTTATAGGTGGCATGTTCAATTGGCTTGCAGTTGGGGATCAAACTGAACACCTATACCATACCCAACCTATGACGACTTCTCACAACAAAATAAATGCAGTTGAGAATGCTAGAGAAGTAAAATCCAAACCATCCTCTCCACTGGTCTGCCACATCCAACTTCCCAGTTTGTGCTGATGATTTTCTGAAAGGCTTGAATCTGCAAACAGATACAAATATTGCTTGAATTCAAATTTCCATACTTAGTGGTTACACTGGCCCAATTCAAATTCAAAAGCATACGAGATAAATTACTCTGATTTTTTATAAATAAGCTACATTAATGAATCTCCCTTTAATAAAAAAAATGTTTTTTTCTTTTTGAAAAGAAAGATATAGGGTTTATTTCTTTCTATTTGATGTAATATAAAGTGATATAAAGCTGCTTTTAACTTGTCTGGGATATGTTGTTGATGCATTGTTAGATGTTGCAACATCCACTTCTGCTTCTGCAATAGCTGCTGAAATGGTTAGCAACTCTAAATACGAATTTTTGTTTTAAACTTACTAGATAAACTTATCTAATATTTGCATGCCAGTCTCAACCCTAGATAAATGGGGATGGTTGAGATAAAAGCTGGCGACTTACCTCGTAAAAACTTTGCCAAGAAAAAATTATGGAAAGGCTTTCAAATTAATCAGAAATGGTGCCAAATGGAAGGATCCCTGGGCCACACAGTATGCAACAGGCTAGGAGGGAAGAGCAAGGATCTGCAGTGAGTAGTCAAAGCATTAATAATGTGCCTGGGGTAAATCCAGCAGGAATCCCAGCTATTGAAGCAGGCATAGATGAAAGCAAGGATCTGTGCTGTACATTGGCATATTTAGTGGTATCGTGGAATGTCTGAGGAATGAGCCAGGATAAATCATCAAACAGAAGATAACCTTTATCTCCTAAGCATTAGTGAACTACATTGTATAGACGATATCTATTTCCAGTCTGGGGACTTCACTATATATTACTTGGGATATGACATCAGAAAAATGAATGAAGTGACCTTATCACAAGCAAGAAACTTACCCAAGCAGTGTAAAACTTCCCAACAGTTAATCGTCACATTTTTTTATCATCCAAATCTGCCAAACTCCTCAAAATCATAGTTGTCCAGTCTATGCCCCAACGATTGATGCAATGGAGTTTAAAATAGAGGGTTTCTGCACCAGCATTGAAAAAACTGGTGGAATTCATTGGTTCAGTTTTTCCAGTTTTTTAATTTTGAATTATGAATACCTGGTTCAAACAGCACCAGTGTGCTTATACACTTGGACCTCACCAAATAAACTGCACTGTGATAAGATCAACTGTGTCCTATATGGACTATCATTGGTCCAGTTCAGTTCTCCCTGTCAAGATATACCCAAGTTCTGATTGCAGTTCAGATCATGAATTGGTGGTAGCTAAGATCAGAGTGAAATTATGCAAATCAAAAAATACAAAGTCCCTGAAGAAGTTTAACATCACCAAAACCTCTTCTACACGTGCAATTGAGTTAAAAAAATAGGTTTGAACTGCTGGATGTTGCTGATAAGATACCCAACAAATTGCAGCAAAAAAAAAATTGACTATCCTTAAAACAGCAGTCCAACACATACCATCCAAGAAGCCAGAGAAAAAGTGTAGGTAGCTCTCAGATAAAACCAGAATGGCCAAGTGAAGAAAAGTAGCCAAAGCAGCGGTCAAATAGGAAGAAGCAAGGAGATTGAATGTGGATTTCTAAGGAGTAGCAAGGAAAGACAAGATACCAGGACAACTGTTACAAGCAGCTAGAAAGGAATGCATGAAGGTAGTTGTGCAAATGCATGAAGGTAGTTGTGCAAGTAGAATGCAGGAAAGTAGTTGTGCAAGTCAAAAGGATTTGGGCACCATTTATTGCTCATAAAAGCATCATCAAAAACAACTGTCTATCTAATAGGGAGACAGATGGTGAGATAATACAGAAGAGTTTTATGGCAGCAACAAAGTGGCTCAGACTCCTCAAGGTGATGAGGAAGAGGAAGCAGAAATAGAACTAAGGAGGAAAAGGAAGCAGAAATAGAACTTATTCCTTCAGGAATAGAACTTATTCCTTCAGGAATAGAACTTATTCCTTCAGGAATAAGTGTGGGCAGTGAGCCAACTGTCAAAGCAACAAAGACCCCATGTGTTGATACTATCTCCACAGAATTACTGAGGTCTATATCATCCACCACCATCAGAGCCTTGCGCCAGAAAATTTTGCAAACAAATGCATAGCCACAGGATTGGAAACAATTGGTTTTCATTCCATTGCCAGAAAAGGGCAACTCCAAGGATTGCTCCAATTAGCAGATAATTGCCCTCATCCCTCACGCTAACAAGATTCTCTTTAAGATCATAGAACAAGTCTAATGCTAACCATTGACAGTGAATTATCAGATGTTCATACTGGATTCAATAGGGGTTTTGGCACTTGTGACATATTGCAAATTCATGGTGGATCATGGAAAAATCTCAATAATATCAAAAGTTCATCTACATAAGCTTTATTGAGTACAAGAAAGCTTTTGATTATGTTAAGGACCGGGAGTCACTCCTCATAGTCACTCATGCCCTTGTCACCTCGAGATTCGACTACTGTAATGCTCTCTACATGGGGCAACCTTTGAAGAATGTCCGGAGACTGCAGGTAGTCCAGAATGCGGCTGTGCGAGCTGTCTTGGGTCTCCCAGTTCTCACTCCAGTTCTCCGTAAGCTGCACTGGCTACCAATTGATCTCCGAACACAATTCAAAGTGTTGGTTATGACCTATAAAGCCCTTTATGGCAATGGACCAGGTTACTTCCGGGATCGTCTTCTGTCTCATGAATCCCAGCGACCGGTTAGGGCACATAGGGTTGGCTTCCTACGAGTCCCGTCTACTAGGCAGTGTCATCTGGCGGGACCTAGGGCAAGGGCCTTCTCCGTCGTTGCCCCAGTCCTCTGGAACCAGCTTCCCACAGAGGTTCGCACTGCTTCCTCCCTCCTAGTTTTCCGGAAATTACTGAAGACTCATCTATGCCGACAGGTTTGGGGCGTATGAACTGTACTCTGCCCCTAGGCCTAGGAATGTTTCCCCATCACTGATTGTATCTTGATTCTGATTGTATGTTGTATGAATGTGTTTTAGATTAAATGAAATGTGTTTTAGATTAAATGGTTAATTGTTATTGTTAAATTTCTTATCTGTTATTGCATTATTGCTGTAAGCAGCCCTGGGTCCCAGGAGAAGGGCGGCATAGAAATTAAATAAATAAATAAATAAATAAATAAATAAATAAATAAATAAATAAATAAATAAATAAATAAATAAATAAATAAATAAATAAGCTGTGCGTAAACCTAGAAGATCCGAGTGTGCCAACCCATTTAATTATTTTCATGCAATCACTATGCACAAATCAGGAGGTCAGTGTGCAAACACCACATGGAGACAGAGATTAGTTCAAAATTTTATTTTTTTGTAAAATATATTAGCTGCCCATCTTACCACAAGGTAACTCTTCAAAATAGAAAAAGGAGTATGTCAAGGTTGCGTTCTTTCACCTTTCTTATTCTACCTACGTGCCAAAGTGATCATGGTTGGAACTTGATGAATCAAAAATCAGTGTCAAGATTGAAGGAAGGTTCATCAACAATATTCCATATGCCGATGACACAACTTTCTGAAATTAAGAGGCCTGAAACATCTGGTCAATAGGATTACTGAAGACAAGAAATTTGACCTCTTCCTAAATGTTAAAAAGACCAAGCTCATTGCATGTGATGGAATGTGCACTTGCAGCAGCAGAAGGGGAGGATCAGAACTTTCTCAGAAAAAAACCTGGATCAAGAGACAGTGTAGTCCCAAGCTGGGGGAGTGGAAGAGGTTTGGGTAACCACACCATAGAATCTCTCTTGATTCTATCTAGTAGCTTAGAAAGTTACAGCTATAATTTGGCAAGACACAGTTTAAAGCACTCCATAGAAGTCTTTAAGACTTCTCTGTTTTAAATATGCAGTGTTTTGTTACTTTATTGTTCAAATATTCTCCAATTCTTTGTATATTCACATGAAAATAAACCTTATTCAATATAGTCAGCATTAATCCAGAGAAGCAAGCATACTAGTAGGCTGTAAATGGTTGGAAAGAATATTCTCAAGTACTGTGTTAAATGGGAAATTCCATCTGACTATTGGTTGTAAGCAAATAAAGAATTGGATTTGATTGGATCTCACTGTTTTGTCTCTGGACTTAAGTCTGATATGACCACCTCAAAGAATGGAAATGTCAAAGTAACAAATGACAGTGAAGAGATCAAATGCATGCATGAATTCATTTTCCTTTGATCACAGATTGATTAAAGCAGTGAATACAGTCCAGAAATAAAGCGTCAAATCACACTGAGTCACACAGCAGTGATGAGCATGAATCGAATACAAAAATGGTAGAACATCAGCCTAGCAATGGAGATTAGTCTGTACTCTTGTGTTTCCCATAGCTATCTGCAGTTGTGAAAACTGAACCATGAAAAAAGTAGATACCGGTAGGAAGAATATTGAATAATTCAAGCTGTGGTGTTTTAAATGGCTCCTGCACATTCCTTGAATGGCAAAAGGGACAAGCAATTACTGGCCATATAAAACCAAGCATATCTCTGAAATATAAAATCTCAAAATTGCACCTTACTTTGACCATATCATGCAGCCATCTCACTAGAAAAGGCAATTATGCTTGAAATGGTCAACAATAAAAAAATCATGGGGCTAAAAACCATCAAAACTGACATCAACAAGAGCATAAAACAACTGAAAGAAGCCATAGAAGACTGGAAAATGTGGAGAAAACTAGTCCATAGAATTGCTGAGAATTGACACAATTGAACAGATAAGATAATTATGTCTGTTAGCAGATATTTAATGTTTTTAGTCAAGAGATTTAAATTAAAGGATATAGCTAAGTGAAAAAGAAAGCTTCTAAGAATAGTTTCATTATACTTGAACCTGTTCAGAAATGAATACTAGAGTTTATAAATTAATGCAGGATCAAGCAATGTAGAATCATACACGAATACCATGATATCCAGAGATGCTATCCACTGATTATTACATGAGATCTCATGAGACTTCAGCCATTTAAAATAAGGGAAAATACATTAAATTGCATAATAGCATCATTGCTTGTAAAATGTTGTAGTATGTAGTAGTATAAAAGAACAGTTTTCTCTTTTTTTTGGCATTCAGCAATTAGAATTTGCTTCAATTCATACTGTCTTTTGTATTAAGAAATATGTTTTATTGCTGCCATGAAATAAAACATATTTGGTCTTGATGAAATAAATGGTTATCAAAGCTGTTAGCAAACCCATTATTATTGTAGTATAGGCCTCTTCCTCCCAATTCTTGGGTTTAGTATGCAAAACATTATGCAAATGATTGGCACATTAAAAAGTGATTTGAATTGCTTAATCTATAGGTTGTTTTTTTTTAAAAGTAACTTGGAAATACAGCAGTTACAACATTCAAAATTCCTCCTGGCTCAATCCAAGCTTTTCTCCTTGCTTATTCAAAAAAAACCCCCAACACCCCTCTTTGGATCTCAACCATGATACATGCTGTAACCAAAGTATTAAAATTTGCTTAGAGTTGCTATAATGAATGCTTGTTGCATATCAGAAATTGGTATATTCTAACGGCGGGTTAAAAAAACTTCCCACAATTCTTGATCAAGAGGCATAGTAAAAGACCCCTGAGCTTCAGCACAGTGTGAAGCTGCAGCTTCTGCAGTCCAGCCACAGCCTCTCAGGAAGGTCCCAACAGCATGGGGTGAAGATGAAACATCCTGGGAGGGTCTATGACAACTCTCCGCTGCCAACTCGCCATAGCCAACTTGTTGCAGCCAATTTGCTGTGGCCAACTCGCCGTGGGACAACTCACCCTGGCCAACTTGCTGCAGGACAAGAGTTACATTAATATTGAACAAATAGTGGAATAGAATCATTAAAGAAAGGATGCCAAAGGAAGGGACACAATGAAAAGTGAATGACAAAAATTAAAATATTTTTTAAATTAAATTGAACTGTTGAATTGTCCCATGAGTTGTCCTGTTGCAAGTTGGCCGTGGAAAGTTGATTGTGGCGAATTGGCCCACGGTGAGTTGACCGTGGCTGGTTGTCCCATTCCGTCCCAGGAAGCCCCAACTGCCTCAGGAAGCTCCAGTAGCACAGCACAAAGCTGCAGCCCAGTAGCATAGCCTCAGCTGCTTTGTCGCCCTGCACTCTGCCATCCCAGCTGACCTTTGCTGTCTTTTTGCTCCTACTGCTGATAAGATGTGGCTGCCCTGACCCTTTGCAAGGCAGCTTGCTGGCCACACGAGGCCATCTTCTCCAGTTGGTACAAGGAAACTATCATGCATGATTGTGGAAAGAAAATGTGCAGCCCACATGGCCTCTCAAAGAACCAGACCAGTTGTGCTTGGTCATAGCTGGAAGAAGACAATGACGGTCAGCTAGAACAGCAGGGGCCATGGCATGTACGGGCCAAAAGAGCATATATGGGGGAAGTGGGTGGGGAAAGTTGAAGTGCTTCTGCAGGCTTAAATTGCCAAGTTCCTGAATTTTGAACTTGTGGACAGCAGGGTTGCTGCAATGGCTGTAGCTTTTAGGACTTGTTCAGCACCATCATAACTTTGAATAGTTGTTGAACTAAAGGTCGTAAGTTGAAGACTATCTGTAATTTCTCATGGAACCCCTCAGGTTCTTGCAAAATCTTGCAAGAGTTCTGCAAAACAGTTTGATAGCTCTGTTCTAAAGCATATACATTCATTTATTTTCTTAAGTATTCGATCATATTGTCAATTATGCAAATTCAGTTGCTTATTTTGAATTGTAAGTACTTTGAAGCAAAATGAAGAACTTTAGAATGAATTTCTAAACAAACTTTTTGGCAGATGTGTAAACTTTGAACATTTCTTTAAACAGCATCTGCTGAGAAAGAGGCAATCAAGAATATGTACTCTAAAGTAATGGATGCATATGGACTTCTAGGAGTATTAAGGTTAAATCTTGGTAAGTACCTTCTGTTTTTTTATTTGGGAAATTGTCTATTTTTTCACTTCAGAAAAATAATGGTTGTTAGCATTTCTTTGAGATTGCTCTTGATGTCTTTTTGTAAGTTAGTATTTTCACATTTCAGAGAAGTTAAGTAATTTTGTTTGTACACCAAGATGTTATTGAATGAGTTGAAAATCAGTTACTAAAAATTTATATACTGAGTAATTATTTTAAAATAATTCAGTTCTGTACTGAAAGAGTAAAACAACAAAGTATTTTTTCTTGAAGTATAGTAATCAGTTACTTCATTTATTACAGGAGATACATTACTGCATTATTTAGTACTTGTCACAGGATGCATGTCCGTTGGAAAAATTCAAGATTCTGAAGTTTTTCGTGTTACTTCCACTGATTTGATATCACTAAGAACTGATCCTTCGGATGAGGAACGTGTCTCTGAAGTGCGCAAAGTCTTGAATTCAGGAAACTTTTATTTTGCTTGGTCTTCTACTGGAGTCAGTTTAGATCTTAGTCTGAATGCTCATCGTAACATGCAAGAAGAAAGCACTGATAATAGGTTTTTCTGGTGAGTTTTGTTTTAAAAGATCTATTCGTTATGTTAGGTTATGTAGCTGCATTATGAAATGTCTCGTGATTTTTACATATCCTCTTTTTAAAAATTGTCAATTTCTTTTTTCTTAAAGCAATATATTATTTTTAAAAAATCAGATCTTGCAGTGATAGTTGAAGCAAATTTTCTTGATCATTTAGTCTCTATATATGGAGAGAAACACAAATCTGAGTTTAGAAATGGGTTTTAAACATTCACCCAAAAAATTACAGGCACAGTTTAAAGCACTCTGCAGAAGTCTTTAAGATGTCTCTGTTTTAAATGTGTAGTTTTTTGTTATCACTTTATTGTTCAAATATTCTCCAATTCTTTGTATATTCATATGAAAATAAACCTTATTCAATATTAATATATTCAGTATTAATATGGAGAAGCAAGCATACTAGTAGGCTATAAATGGTTGGAAAAAATATTCTCAAGTACTGTGTTAAATGGGAAATTCCATCTGCTATTTTCATTTAAGCTTTCTCTGTAAGTTTTCATTTGAAATGCCTAATGAAATTTTTGTAAACTCTGAAATTTGTTGAATGTAATTTATTGAGTCTAATTTATAAAATATTGTTTGATGTAGAAATATCTGAAATGTTTTGAATTTCATTCAAATGTATATTTTTAAGTCTGAATGATTTTTATACTTTCCTCCTATTTTCCTAAATTCACATATTGGAATTATTTTTATACATACTTGGTTTAATTTTAATTTTGGAATTAAATTAAGTTCCTTAATTTTCTGATAGGAATCAATCATTGCATTTGCATCTGAAACATTATGGAGTGAAGTGTGATGACTGGTTATTACGACTCATGTGTGGAGGAGTGGAGATTAGAACTATTTATGCAGCTCACAAACAAGCAAAGGCTTGCATTATTTCTCGACTAAGCTGTGAGCGAGCTGGGACCAGATTTAATGTTCGAGGAACAAATGATGATGGCCATGTAGCCAATTTTGTTGAGACAGAGCAGGTATGATAAGGGTTTAATTATTCATTAATTTAATTAGAGTATGTAAATTGGGAATTTTTCTGTAGGTGATAGCAATCAAACTATATCTGCAAAAGACACATTGCATGATTTTGGTCGTAATAGTATGGATTTGAAATCACAGGGCATAGAAACAAAATCAGCCTTATTATTATTTTTAGATTTCTGTATAAATTTGCCCTTTAAAGCAGGGCTTTTCAACCTTTTCACCCATTGTACCACTTTTAGGATATGGCAATATCCGAGTACCACCAGTTGCCTAGCAAGGTGTCAAAAACTTGATGACAAAAAAAAAGAAAAAAAGTAATAAAGTACAGGTAGTCCTCGACTTATAACAGTTCGCTTAGTGACTGTTCGAAGTTACAATGGCACTGAAAAAAGTGCCCCCCAAGCCACAGCCGAGCAAGACACCTGCCTGCCTGCCCAGTGGCGCTCTTCCTCCTGTCTGAGGTTTCCATTGTTGTGAGCATTTCTGTTGAGGATTGGCAGTGGAGGTGGATTGTGAGGTGTTTGGTTTTTATTCCCCCCATCTGCCGGGTAGTTGCAGCAGGTTTTGGTCACTTCACATGACCCTGGGGCACTGTGACCATCATAAATATGAATCAGCTGCCAAGTATCTGAATGTAAATCACAAGATCCTGGAGATGCTGGAACATTCCAGCTGATCATCACTTCTTCTGGGCTCAGCAGAAGCGCCAGGATCAGTGCTGCTTTCCAGCTGATTGGTGCTTCTTCAGGGCTTAGCAGAAGCACCAGGATCAGCGCCGAGCTCCAGCTGGAGCCTGGCGTTGATCCTGGCGCTTCCGCTGAGCCCTGACAGCCCTGCAGTTCCAGCCATCTCTCACTCAGGCTTGTGCGGTGCTGCCACCGGTTCAGCTCATTCCCCTCCCCCGCTACCACTTTTCTAGGATGATCGCAAACCACTTGCCAGGTGCCAATGTACCACAGGTGGTACCCGTACCACTGGTTGAAAAGCCCTGCTTTAAAGCAATAATTTTCAATGCATACATTAGGAAGAGAGATTTATTGAATGTATGTTGCGCAAGATTTGGCACTATAGCAATTTTTTGAATAAGTAAACAAGCCAAAAGTTGCAGCTCAGGATTGAATTGTACTTGGTACTCTCTGAGCTTGGTTGTTTTTTTGCAGACATTTTATTATCCAACTAGGTAACTAGAAGGGAATGGAATTTTGTCTCTAATACACAGCAGCTTGCCCTGTCACTGTTGATGGGAATGTTGTTTTCTCCTTGGTAGTTCTTGAGTTAGTAGTTACTTTATTAGAGTACTCTTTGTTTGTCTAGTGTTAATCGTGGTGTTAATCCCTATTTATCTGGGTGTTGATTAGTGGCAAGGAGGTGTTCTAGTAGTTTTGTTTCCTTTTTAGCTTTGGGTAATGAAACCTTGAAAACAACCAACCTCATAGAGCACCAAGGACTGCACATGGGAGAAATTGCCATAACCTAACAGAGGAGCCTGAAGAATAATGATTATCTGCATTTTAAATAACTGTTCAATGTTAATTTTATTTTAATCCATAGAATGCACTTTCTCAGTGTTAAAATTTAAATATGCAGAACTGTGGAAGAATATGTAAAAACCAAAAGAAAAACCCTGCCTTGTTATTTGTTTTAAGACAAATTAATACAATAAATATATGCCCAACAGGTGATATTTCTAGATGAATGTGTGTCTTCTTTTATACAAATTCGTGGATCTGTTCCATTATTTTGGGAGCAACCTGGCTTACAGGTATGAAGGGTATCATTTTTCCATTGCATTTCCTGTAATAATTGAATAAACTATTTAGAGGGCGGGTAGCTAATACATTCTTAGAAGAAATAATCTCTGTTTGGAGACTGCGGGAAACACAGTTGTTTAAATTGTCAGATTTATTGTTTAGGAAGACATCAGACTTGCTTCTGTCTTGCTTATTTGTACCTCAAGTGATTTTAAAAGAGCTTTCCTTTTTGAATGTTTTGTATTTTAACACCTATAATACCCAGCCAGGATTTAGGGAGCACTGAATTGGGGAACTTCTTACAAGAATCTCAAATATTGGAAAATAAAGATTAGAAGTCTCAGTCCTGACAAGACTGAGTGGCTATAGTTGCTCACCCTGTTTCCCCCACACACACACCTTCAAGGTTTTTTACCTTTGGATTTGGGTGGGCTACCACTTCCCCAATTGAGATTTGGTGTTGGAGAAAACTGCTAAGAATTCCATGGAAAACCATGAAAATAAGTCATAGAACAAATTCAGAATTCTCATTGAAGACACAATTTACTGTATCTAGCTTCAGATTATCATATTTTGGGCAGTTCATACAGTTCAATTGCAGCAAGATGGATGGACTTGATTCCAGTGGAAATGGGTAGAAATTTCAGTAGTTTAGAAATAAAATTTGCTCAATCTAAATGTTTTTCTGAATCAAGAAATGAATCCAAATTCAGAATAATTAAATCACTTTTCTGTTTCAGGTTGGATCTCACCGTGTCAGAATGTCAAGAGGATTTGAAGCAAATGCACCAGCCTTTGACAGGTAAAATTATTTTTTCTAGAAGAATGGATTTATTTCTAATTTTAATATCATGTATCTTCACAATAAGTGATTAATCTCAGTGGAACTAAAGCAAACCTAAAGATTAACTCATGCATTGTTGAACTCTGATTAAACATTTTGTAACATAATTTATATTAGGATCTTAATTGTTTAAACGCAATCATATTTTGTTTTCTGCTGAGTAATGAATCCATGTCAAAAGTAAGCTTTGTTATAAGCTGTTATAAGCTTTGCCTTAAAAGATTACAATTCTTTTGTACCGTTTCCATTTAATTTCACCCACGCAGTTGGAAATGGAAAAAAGCTTCAGATTTCTGTTTGGTAGTAGCTAAAGATTAAGAGCATCTTCCACTCAGATGTTTAAAGTTGCTAGATTTTTACCACTCTCAGAGATAACAGACCTTTTTTACTTTGCAGGCATTTTCATACTCTTAAAAATATATATGGTAATCAGATAATTGTGAATCTTCTCGGTTCAAAAGAAGGAGAGCATATGCTTAGCAAAGCTTTTCAGGTAAGAATATTCTAACTTACTAAATTTGCCATTCTGCCAATATTGATCAAGTTCTACAGTTATCAAACTCTTACATTCATAAAGGTAGAACAATTGGATGACCTTGCAACTCATTTCTGTGTAACACTTGAATAATTTTTTCTCTCTGATACCAATAAGATTGTCTTTTGTGTTTAAAAAAAATAAGTGAAACTTGAAACTTGAAAATATAAACCAATTAAAATTAGTCCTCTATTAATATTAAAACAATATATTAATAATCTAAAATTATGTTTAAAATCATGGCAATGAATTAACACTGATTTTATGGGGAAAAAATCAGATCTTAATAAATGACAGATGAAGTATCAGTAGTAATATGTCAGAAATCCCACTAAAGCATCTTGATTTTCAAAAAGTATCTTACACCAATTTTAATAGAAGTGTGGTATTTTATCTAGAACTTATTAAAATGTTCATTTACAACTATTAGTAATAAAGCCAAACAGTTAAAATAACAGTTGCTGGCAGCATTGTATTTTTACAAGATTTCACTGGCATCTGTCTACTGGTTTCAGACACTGACTTGTTTGTCTTTTCCTCTGCCATCTCAACAGAGCCACTTGAAGGCATCTGAACATGCTAATGACATCAAAATGGTAAATTTTGACTATCATCAAATGGTGAAAGGTGGAAAAGCAGAAAAGCTGCATAGTGTTCTTAAGCCGCAGATCCAGAAATTCTTTGAATGTGGATTTTTTTATTTTGATGGAAAAGAAGTTAAAAGGTTTGGTTATTTGACTTCTGTTAATTTGCAGATAGAAAATTATATTTTGCTTTTGCCATAATAATGCAGTTTATCCTGAGCTGTCTTTTTCCACTACTGCAGTATAAATGGTGAAAGTCATTGTGACCTATCACTTTTGCACAAATGCGTGTGAAGTAACACTTTACGTTTGGTGTCCAGACTAACATTTTGTGAGAGATTCTAATTTATATGCAGATTATTTAATATTCTTCTTGTGTTTGGTGCAGTTCACAGAGTGGTACTATAAGAACAAACTGCTTGGATTGTCTAGATAGAACAAATAGTGTGCAAGCATTTATTGGCTTAGAGGTAAGAACCTAATTGTATTCCACAATTATAGTTTGGGGGGAAAACATTGAAATTAATATTAATTGAATGATATATCTTAAATATTAAATCGTCTTATAAGAGAATGAATTATTTTTTCCATTTTATTTTTCGGTTTTGTAAGACAGTCATGACATACAAGTTTAATAAATTAGTCTTGTTATTGAGCAAATCGTAATACAGGTTTCCGGTCCTTTATTTTCCTTGTAGAGTTAAGTTTCCATTTCAGGGTTAATGGATCTATACAAATTTATACAATTACTTTATTGGAAGCAACAGTTAACTTAAAAAAAGTTCCTGCTACAAACATTCCTACTACTGACATTTTAGGAACCAAATGCCTACAGTCAGAGTCTGAAAATATCAACAAATAATACACAGTATAAAAATCTCCCTGAATACATTTTTCACAAGCTTATTTTTTTTGTTAACCAGATGTAATAGTACATATTTTAATTAAAATATATACGGAGGTTAACTTTTCTACTTATTTATTTGTCTCCTACATCCTATGCATACTAGCAAACACATCTACTGGCATGTTCATCGTTGTCTCAGCATTTTTTAAATTATACGGTACCCAGGTTTTTATTTCCAGATGGTCCCAATTCTTCACGATAATCTTAATCTCAAACCTTGATTTGGAATATATGGGAATACATTCTTTTTGAATGATTAATCAGACATTAATCAGAGAGAGAGAGAGAGAGAGAGAGAGAGAGAGAGAGAGAGAGAGAGAGAGAGAGAGAGACCCTTTTGACATCTAAAATGAAGATAACACTGCATATATACTTTTTTTTACCTGTGTGTGTATGTATACACATACAGACACACACCTATAATAAAGGTAAAAAAGGATATATGCAGTGTTATCTTCATTTTAGATATCCAAAGGGTTTTGTGGCTCCCAGTGTTTTGTTTTCGGTGGGAAACGGGTCCAAGTGGCTTTTTGAGTGTTTTGGGTTGCCTACCCCTGCCTTATACCATCCCAGACAAATGGTTGTCCAGTCTTTTCCTAAAGATCTCCAGCGATGGAGCACCCACAACTCCTGGAGGCAAATTTTTCCATTGATTAATCGTTCTTACTATCAGGAAATTCCTCCTTATTTCCAGGTTGAATCTCCCTCCGATGAGCTTCTACCTATACATACATCTAGAGCCTTAACCACTACCTAAGCTGGCTTGTGTTCATTCTGTCTAAAATAAATAAGGTGGGAAAGAAGAAGAATATAATTTCTGTAGGACAGGAACTTAAGCTTTTGCTCATCTTACTCTGTAGATCTTCCTGTCATTGCTAATTGTAATTATAATTACAATTATATATTCTATAATTAGAATATACTGTTTTCTATACATTTTAGAAACGGATTAAATAACAGTTTTATAAGATTGCCCAAAAGCTTTTTTTAAATTAAATTGGTCGATATTGATTAAATTAACTTTTTCATTACTTTTTTATAGATGCTAACAAAACAATTAGAAGTTTTAGGCTTAGCTGAAAAACCTCAGCTGGTTACTCGATTCCAGGAAGTTTTTCGGTCAATGTGGTCTGTTAATGGTGACTCGGTCAGTAAAATATATGCTGGAACTGGAGCTCTTGAAGGAAAAGCAAAGGTAATATTTTAATAGTAAATTCACTATTGTTATTTACTGGTATCTTAACTCTCTGGATCTTTCCTGTATTTTGGACTACTACCGGTATGTATTGTAATCCCAGTGAAGTTTTGCATTTATCCTCGAGTTAGGATATTTGACAATTTCAACCTCTTTTAGTCCTTTTTTCTGTAGTTTTTTTATCTTAATTATTTAGAAATCATATAAATGACTCTGTTATAAAAACTAATATTTGTCTTGTTTTCCCCTGTTTTTTCGTATATTTTGCAGATAATCTTATATATTTAGCTCCTTAATGTCCATGACTAACCACATTAGATATATATTTTATTAAATAGCTGTCAGAGAGCTGCAAATGGTTCTATATAATTAGAATAGTCAAATGGTTCTATATAATTAGAATAGTCAAGCTAAAAGTTTCATATAGCTTGTCTCTGCCTGAGTTGCCGGTATGTTGTATATGAAGACTAAATTAGTAGATGTATTTTTACTTATAGATTTCTATGTATTTTGTCTCTGACTTTTCAGAAACTTACATAGTCATTAAATTAAGGAAAACAGCATATTGTGTTACATTTTCATTGCATGAATGAAGATTAACTTTTTCAAGTTAAAACTTGAAATATTCTTTCAATTTTTTTCTACTGTAATCTTTCACATCTTGACTAATCTTTCTTTTGCTTTTCTCTTGGTTCATTTCTATTGCCTGATATGTAATTGGTGAGTGTAATTCTTGAATATTGTCAAATATTCTGTATTATGTTTAAAATACTTACATATACCAAATTTAAGGAAACAAAATGGTAAGATTTGATACAAACTCTTGTTTACTTTTTTCAAGGATAGCTTTCCCTTTAGGATACATTTTATTGTTTAAAAGCCAGTGTTGGATTGTTATTTCAGACCTCAAAAGTTAGCATAGAATTAATGCAGTATAAATACTTTTAGTTTAAAAAACATTTGCTTCCAATAATTTCTACTCCCGCCCAAGGATTTGTTACAAATGTTAATATGCTATATTAAAAAACATAAAAATAAAGTAATCTAAAACTTATTAGGGAAAAAAAGTTGAGATAAATGAAGCAATACAATGCTCTCTAGGACATTTTATATTGGCAGAACTATGCATGGGCAAATAACTCACAGTTGAGATTTCTCTTAATAATAAATTAGGCTGAAATGTTACAATGCCTATGCTTTCATAACTTACACTTTATTTAATTTAACAGTGACCCTGAAACATGGCAAAATATCTAGAATATATTTTTGCATCCATTTCAGGAATTGTTCAGTTGTGAAGTATAGAATATTTTGAAAAATAAATGTTGGGAATTGGAAGATGTTATTTTATCCTGCATACTGGGTAGGCAACCTGATGCCTTCCATTTCTAAAATAAATATATTTTTGTTGGATTACAATTGTCACAGTCTTTTTCCATTAGCCATGATGGCTAGGAACAATAAAATTTGAAATTAAAAAACTGCAGCTTGTTATGCTGCCTGTGGAGCAAATCATTTGTTTAAAAAAGAATTTTTCCTCTATCTTCCTTCTTTCTAAATTTTAAATTATGATTTGAACACAATATTTACAGACATGTAGATAGATGCATATGCATTACAAATGTACTGTAAATACCTATTTATTTTTGAGTTCTAAAACAGTTAAATGTATCAGCAGTGTATTGTCAGTAACTAGTGATTTTGCCATCTGAGCAGAAGAGGATAATCAGTATCTTACTCTATAATACTGCAGTTTTGTGTGATTAATTCTATTTTTAATATGTTTACAAGAAATTAATATTTGTTTAAGAAATTTGATTAGATGAAATAAATCTTCACAAAAGCAAGGGTTCTGTCCATTTATGAAATCAGAGCCACTATTTGTTTTCCATAGTTGCATGCCCCCCCCTTTTTTCTTGGGACAGAGTAGGCTCCGAGTACAATATGATATCTCCTAAAATTCACCCAATCTTTCAAAAACATCTGGGTATGAATTTAATCTTTAAAAGATAGTATTAGTTGAGATGCTACAGAGATATCCATTAGATAAGCCATTCCCTATTCCTCAAATGTTGTTCTACCTTATATGGCAATTTCAGAAATATGTAGCATTTGGAACACTGATCTTTACTTTCTCAATAATTATAAAATAACTACTAATGATACTATACAGATTACCTCAAAATTTGTTTGAGTTCCTAACAATAACTTTTCACTCAGTAATTGTCAGAATGTTTCTTATTGTGCTTATGTCTAATTGAGATTCTATGATCAATACCCACTAAACCAAGCCATCAAATTTTGAGGACAGAATTAAACACATCCATGAATAAACTATCCACGTTTATCTGATGCAGTTTACAATGTCCATGTTCTGTGCTGCTTGTAACAACATGAATTGTACATGCCCTCACAGAGTATTCTTTATTTATTGCAATTGTTTTTCAAATGTGTTTTATCTCCAAGGAGGAAGTAGCCCATCTTGGCTTCCTTTTTTTGGACTTTACACTAAACAGTTCAGTTCCCCATTCTTTTCCATGTAAATTTTCATTTTCATGTCATCTTACATTCACTGTGCTCAGTTCAACCAAACACTGCTGCTACCAGAGCCATAACTAAAGGAGTCCTACAGATTTTCATTTTTAAAAAAAATCAATTCCTGTAAATTTAGTTATAACCCTAATAAGGCACCATGATAGTTCAAAACTCAACTGTCACTTTCGACTGTACTTTAGTGATCATTTTAGAGCCTCAAACTGAAACATATTATTTACCTATTTACTATTAAAGGACTGTTCAGAAACAACGTTTTTATATGGGATGCGGAATCACTTCAGGACTTTCTTTAACTGTGGAACTTTTCCCCTCCCAAGAAAACCAAAGTATTATAAGTGGCACATGGGTTTTCTTTTGTGCAATGTAATGTTTATTTCAATTTTTGTTAATAACTTCCTCATCTTGCAGTTAAATATATCCTAAATTTCTTTTCCTGCTTCTTCTAATTTCCTGCAATATTACTTTGTAATACCAGTGCCATAGTGAGACTAAAGGTGTCCATTCTGATTGGATACATTTATTTCTTCTTCAGAAAGCCCATATATTCAAACAAAACCACTTCTGACAATATGTAACATGTAACACACTTTAGCTTTAGGTAACCTGAAATAAACCATCTTTATTCAGCTAAGCAAAAGGGCAAGAGTGAAATGAAAGATAGTTTGAGAGAACATGGAGCGTTCTCTCGGGAGTGAGGGGAGCAAGTTCACACAAGTGGGGTAAATGTAAAAAAAGGAGATGAAATACATAAAGATATAACATCACCGTGAGGGAAAAAAGTGTAATACCATTGCCTTCCTCTCTTCTCCAATGCAAGCAGAATCCTACTAAGAAAAAGTCTGAAAATAACCAGTTGCAACTAAGAAGAATAGTTTCTATAGCATATGCTAAATAAATAGCTTAGTAATAGAAGGGTATTTTACTTTTCATAAATGCAAGATGTGCATGTATGTAATTTTTGTCACGTCCATTTAGATAAGTTTTTGGTTATCTAAGTATTTTATGTTTGTCTTTGATCTTATCCCAGCATAAAATGTATTGATTTGCAAATTTGTAATAACTGAGTTTAATACTGCATGAAAACTAATTTATTTAATAGAAGACTATAAATTGGTTTAAAACTACATTATGTGTATTTGCTAAGTTTATATAAATAGCTTATAAAATATTTATACATTTTCCTCCCTACCAGGCTGGGAAGCTGAAGGATGGTGCACGTTCTGTGACTAGAACAATTCAAAACAACTTTTTTGATAGCTCAAAGCAGGAAGCTATTGATGTTTTGCTCTTGGGCAATACCCTAAATAGTGATTTAGCAGACAAAGCACGGGCTCTCTTAACCACCAGCAGTTTACGTGGTATGTATTTCTAGATTCTTAATATGTATGGCTGCTAATAAAACTGGTTGCATCCAAAGTTTCACTTCTTCATGTGGAAGATAAGCTGCCTAAAGTCAATTTAGAGTTGGGCAGCACAAAAATATAAAGAAATAAAATATCCTTTTTGCAAGAGCATTGTGTGAAAAAAAAAAGACAAAACCAACATACGTTCTTCTTGCAAACATTTTGTACAAGTATGAGAATTGCTTTATAATCCATGCACTGTATTATTTCAGTATACAGATTCATACTATTGTAGAAATTATTTATTTAAATAATTGGCTATGCTTTGGTTAGATTATTTTTGAGAATCTCAGAAAATAAAGGAACCCCACATTTATTATATCTCAAGTGTATGTATGAATAGACTATATAAAAATCCCATTTCTCCAGCAAATCTAAGTGCTATTTGCAACTCCCTGTACATAACAACTATTTATACTTGTACTTTAAAGTATAAATGTCTACATTCTGGTTCTGGAAGTCAATAATAAGTTTAGTTAATTAAATTTGCAGGTATTTTAGAGTTATATGACATATAGATTACATATTATGTGCAAAACTCTGTAAAAGATTAGGAAATTGTGTTTGTATAGTAATTTTTTCTAACTTTTAAACCTTGTGTAAGGCATCCTGGAAACCTTCCAATAAAATTTGGTAACATCTAACTGTTCATTTAATTCATTTTCTTTCCTTTCTCATTGCATCCATAGTTTCAGAGCAAACTTTGCAATCAGGTAGAGTATAGCACCCATAATTGTCAATATATGGAATGATAATCAATGTTAAATTATTTTTGGATATTTTTGTTTTCTTAAAATGCATGCAGAGTATTTTATGCACTCTTATAACCGGAACTATTTCTGGTCCATTAGTTTCAGATATATTCAGTTTTAATTTTAACATTGTCACTAGTAAAGTAGAGTGGATAGAGTATAAACTTTGGTTTTACTGTTATGAAAAAAATGGAATTGACAGTCCTCAGTTTAAAGAATGACACTTGGTTCTTAGCAATAATGTCATGAGACCTGGTGGTCTTGGGGAATATTTTACAATTAACACTTTTAAGGACAAGATAGAGAATTTGTTTGCTGCTAAATGTCAGATTTTGAAATACATAAATTTGGATTCTATGGCGCTTCCATCCTGCTTATCCAACCAAAACAGTAAAAACATCTTATGAACTGAAGTGATAAAGACATCCTTGGTCATCATTAAGACCAAGAAAGTGCAAGAAAAATACTGCTGAATCATTAGTTACTGAAAGCAGCTGACATTGTGCTACTTGCTGTAAGCAAGATCAATAAGTGCTTGTTGGCTCTCAAATGGCCATCACTGTCTTACTTAGAATTTGTTTTAAGATTCTGTATGTTACGAAGAAGAGAATCAAAGGTGAGTTTAGTTTCTCTTCTTAGCAGCAGGCAGACAATTCAAAAAACAAATACTAAACCATCTGTTGGTGGCTCTTAGAAAGCACTGTGAGGAGAACCCAAACACATGGTCAGATACAGTCACAACAAATAACAAACTTATTTTGTGTTTATATAAAATAAATGGTGAATCTGCTAATTTCAAAAAGTTAAGCAACATATCACAGATACTTAATATAATGGAGATTTTTAAACATAGCTAAATGTGATTTAAAGAATTTCTAGTTTAAAACATGCTTCACAAGTTCTTTGAGCTATTACTGTGTTTATGTAAAACTATCACTTGAAAAATTGATAAAGCCTTAATTGAGAAGTGTACTTGCTCTTTTGAATGCTTTTTTTTTTGTTCATTTATTTTTAAAGCTTAATGCTTCTGGCTTGCTGACTTGGAAATTTAAAAATTTACTTACAAAATAAAATATTTCTCTGCAAACATTGTTTTATAGCATCAGCAAAAATACTGAAGAGCATGTGTGAGAACTTTTATAAATATTCAAAACCAAAAAAAATTCGAATTTGTGTTGGAACATGGAATGTTAATGGTGGAAAGCAATTTCGAAGCATTGCCTTTAGAAACCAGACTCTGACTGACTGGCTTTTGGATGCACCAAAGATAGCTTGCGTCAGTGAATTCCAGGGTAATCCTAGTTGTATGATTATTATTACTTTATTTTTATTCACTTTGAATCTTTATTCTTTAAAGCAATTGCCATAATTTTCACTCTTAAATTTCAGACCGAAAGAGCAAACCTATTGACATCTTCGCCATAGGGTTTGAAGAAATGGTAGAGCTAAATGCAGGAAACATTGTGAGTGCAAGGTAGGTGCCACCGCTTTATAAATATTCAGTTAAACTGCCAAACTGTAAGATATTTTCAAAAATGAAACAACTATTTTGAATAATTCAGAACCTAAAATCAAATGCTAATATTTGTCCCTGATACAGAACTTGCCTATTCTGAATCCTTGTTGTCAATATTCTGCAGCTTTTTCCTATAAAAAGCCTGGACAGTTGCTATGGATGTTTACCTGAAAACTATCACAATTTGCTTTTTAAACAAATGGAATGTACATAGTTACTACACAGAGAACAAATATGAATTCACCATGAGTATGCTTTCTTATTGAGAGCCAGTTTGGGGCAGTGGTTAAGCCACCAGGCTAGAAACTGGGAGACTGAGAGACCCTAGGCACAAAGCCTGCTGGGTGACCTTAGGTGGGTCACTCTGTCTCAGCCCTGGGAAGAAAGCAATAGCAAGTCACTTCTGAAATCTTGCTGAGAAAACTGCAGACTTGTCCAAGCATTGCCAAAAGTCAAGATGGACTTTAAGGTAGCACTTCCCCTTTCTTCTTATTTATTTATTTGCTTATTTAACCAATTTGTAAAGCTGCCTGTTTCAACAACCAAGTAGAATAAAAGCAATAACATAATAAATACAAAGATTAAATACAAAGATTAAAATATATAGCAGCAGAGGGAAAACAACATGGTCGACAGGCAGGAGATTACACACTTGGCTCCAGCCCAAAAATAAAACCAGATCTTTAGTGCCTTTCAAAAGGTCAGCAGTGTTGGGACCATTCTAGCCTCTGGGGAGAGAATGTTCCATAGGATGATCACTATGGAAGAAAAAGGAAAAAATATTTGGCCCTACCAACAAGCATTCTTTAGCTAGCAAGACCCAAAGCATGCCTATCTTGCTGGACCAGATAGGACAGGTACAAACAACTGAGGAAAGGCAGTGCCTCAAGTAACTTGGTCCCAAGTCATAGAGATCTTTAATGGTGACAACTAGCAGCTTGAATTGCAGCAGGTAACATGTTGACAACCAATGCAGCGCATGAAGTAGTGATATTATATGCACCAAATAACTGGTATCATTGACCACACATGCTCCTGCATTCTGTACCAGTTGAAGTGTTTAAATGCTCTTCAAGGGCAATTTTATGTGGAATGCATTGCAGTAGTCCAAACAGGAGGTGACAAGGACATGAGTGACCTTGAGCAGGACTTCCAGTCCAGGAAAGAGTAAATAACTGGTGGAAAACTCAAAGGTATGCAAAGGCCCTCCTAGCCATGGCTGCAACCTGCTCCTTGAGCAAAGGTACCCCCAGATTTTGTAACAAGTCTGTCTGAGGTATTGCTACCTCATCCAGAATCAAAGGTAGAACATTCCTAGAAATAAAAGATTCAAACACCCAAAGCTACTCTGTTTTGCTTGGGGTGAACTGAAGCCTGTTACATTTCTTCCAGGCCCCTAGAGCCTCCAGGCACTGGGACAGGATGTCCCTGGCATCACTCAAGCAGCCTGGGATTGAGATGTATAGCTGGGTATCCTCAGCATACTGGTGACACTTCACTTAAAATTATCAGATGATCTCACCCAGTTTCAGTGTCCTTGTAAGTTTGAACTGTTCAATAAACGAACTGTTGAAATTCGCAGACTACCCTGTATTGCTACAAGTTCCTACTTTTCAATTATATTTTAATTTTAAAAGAACTTAACTATTTTCAGAAAAAAATAAATGTAGAGGTTCTATAAAAACTAAAATGTTATTTTGTCTACACTGGCAGTACAACTAATCAGAAGTTATGGGCTGCTGAACTGCAGAAGACGATCTCAAGAGATTACAAATATGTTCTCTTGGCTTCAGAACAACTGGTGGGTGTGTGCCTCTTTGTATTCATCAGACCTCAGCATGCCCCTTTTATCAGGTAAATGTCCTGACATGTTAAAACCCACTGATTTAGATCATTTTATCACTCTGATTGATGTGTGTGTGTGTGTATTTCAGTTACATATTAAAAACCTTCACGAAACAGCTTATAACTATAACCACAGATAATGAATATTCCTATCCTATTGTCATTTTTTATGACAGTAATCAAATTTTATGTGTTTATACTTACAAAAGTAAGAGAAAAAGTGTTTATATGCAATTTATTTTGTATGTGCTTGGAAATATTTTTTCTTGTATAAAATGCACTGTAGAAAGCTTTCTAGAGAGAAAGAGACATGGAGAGGCAGGAGACACTCAGTAGGGCATTTTAGAGTGTGTCAGAGCAGTTAGGAATCTGCTAGTATCAAATAGATTATACTATATGACTCTCATAGAATCCTTGCTGTGACATCAAGTGGGATTTGATCTAACTTGATTTCCTTGTCCTCACTGCTTTTCTATTGGTAGGATGTGCATTAATTGAATGAATCCTGGCCTTCCTTTCCTACCCACCTTATTGCGATCTGGTATTTTGAGTTTCCTGATTAATTTCAGAATTCTTTTACATTTCTTAAATTTGTCATTTAAAAGAAGCTGGTGTGTGGCAAGTAAAGTCACAGCATCACAGTAAATTCATAGCATTTTGCATCACCTTTTACCCTCCATTAGCTCTTTAGCAATCTCTAGAAAATGTATGTATCTGTCTTGTCCATAAAAACACAGCACAGAATTAAGGTGGTAGAGAATGTCCAGAGTGACTAAATTGGATGGCAGTGAAGAACTTCATTGGTTATCATTCTGACAAAACAGTGTTTGTGACTGATCATGTCTGCTTAGCTTTTGGCATGTTCCCACAATCCCAAATAGGAACGGGAAGATAAAACATTACTGAGTGAAAGAAATTGTAGTAATAAATTAGTAAATAATAGAATTCAACTAAGCAAATATTTATTCATAGAAGGCAGCAAGGAAGGTTCGAATATCTGTAGAGTACAAAGGTGGGTTTTTAGCATCAGAAATCCAGGCAGAGGGTCTTCTAACAACTTGATACAGAAGGTTCAAAACCTTCATAATTGAAGGGAAAGCTCTCTAATATATCCTTTTTGGTTGAAATACGACTGTATAATGCAGGGATCCCCAACCCCTGGGCCAAGGATCAGTCCTGGTCCATGACTTGTTAGGAACTGGGCCACACACCTGGAGCAGACGAGCGAGCAAGCGAAACTTCATCTGTATTTGCAGCTGCTCGCCAGCGCTACCATCATCACCGCAGCTCTACTTCAGATCATCAGGCATTAGATTCTCACAGAAGCACAAACCCTACTGTAAACTGAGCATACGGGGGATCTAGGTTGCACGTCCCCCCTCCCATCTGAGGAAAAATAGTCTTCCACGAAACTGGTCCCTCATGCCAAAAAGGTTGAATTCTTAAAACGTTTTTTTATGTTATAATAGCAAAATAATTTGTAAGCTCTCTTTTTTAAGGAAAAAAAGTTATTTTGCTCTAGTATCAAGTTGGCTATAGTTATAGTTGTTCTAAAGTGCTGTCCATTGGTATATTGTAGCAAATACATATGCTATTTTCAGATGGAGGGTGGGGGGAGAAAGCTCACTTAGAAAGTGGAGAAATTTATTTCTCATAATATTTTCTCTTCAAATACTGTCTGATATTTGGTTTCAAAATGTTCCCAATCCAGGTTGAAACTGATGTAAGAATAAATATTTGTCTTGGTAAAACACTATACTATTATATGAATATCATGGTGTAGGACAATTGAACATACTCAGTGATGATAGAATATGATCACCTATGACAGTTATTACAATTACTTGCCAGGGATCAGACTTACATGCTTTGAAAACATGAACAAAAAATGAAAATTACATATTTTGACTAGCTAATTGAACTTGTTTTCGTTTTCATTCTAGGGACGTCGCAGTAGATACTGTAAAGACTGGTATGGGAGGAGCTACTGGTAATAAGGGTGCAGTGGCTATCCGAATGTTGTTTCATACGTCCAGTCTTTGCTTTGTATGCAGTCACTTTGCTGCAGGGCAGTCACAAGTCAAAGAGAGAAATGAAGATTTTGTGGAAATATGTCGCAAATTGAGCTTCCCAATGGTAAGGTGAAATTAAATCCCCTAATTCAGATTTTGTCTAAGAGGTCCCCAATAAATGTTGCATGAACAGGTTTGTGCATAAACATTCTAGAGAGAGATTTAATTTTCATCTGTATTTTTCTGTGTGTTTCAATAGAGGAATTGATATTCCATAATCAACATTTAATAATTAATAAATACTTATCAAGAATATTTCTGTTAATAACTGCACTACTTTCTGCGATCTATCAAATATGTTGGAAGTAAAAATAATTTTTAATTTTATTAGTTTTTAATGAACAATATCAAGTAACATTAACATAAATCTGCAGAAAGTATGGGGGGGAAAGTAATCTGCTGCAGTGAGAATAAAGGAACAGGTACTATGCATTTAAAAATGTGCCATATATATAAATTATACTAGATTATTTATTACTATTTTGTTTATTAATGTATATGCTGTCATCTCACCTATAAGCGAACTGGGGGCAGCTTACTGATAATAAAAAAATATATAAAAACAATTAAAATTTCAAAAGCTATATATATATATACCTGAAACTAAGGAGACGGTCGATACGAGGATGAGCATCTTACCCTGTCAACCATCTCCAACACTGAGCACTCCCCTCAGGGTACCCAGCCCAACTGGCAAAACCAGGTTTTGGTCTTTTTTGCTATTGAGAGAAATCATAAAACTCATCCAAATGTAATAAAATTGTGGTTCCTATCTTCGATGTCTCATTAATTTTATATGTGATTTTTCCCAATATAATACATCTTATTAATCTGTAACTCAATAGTTATGTTACCTAGAGTTTTCCAATGTTGCATTAAGTTTTTTTATTTTTAAGTTTATGATTTGGTCCCATAAATAAAAGCAGTAAACCTATTTTGGGGAAACATTCAAGTCTTTGATTAGTGAGGGCACTTATCTCCCCAAAGATTTCATGTGAAAAGAGGTATATATTTATCATGTGACTACTGCAAATGAAAAAAAAATATTCATTTTTGACTACCTCTCCAACATTTAGAATAATAGTTGTGATATACATGTGCCAATCTAACAAGTGAATATAAATTAGCCTTGTAATTGGACTTACAGGGCCAGGCTAAGTAAGGTAAATAGAATAAATATCTAAATCAGTTCATTGAAGATAATTATTTATGGTTTTTTTTTCTGAAGTCCTGTAGTTATATGCTGTGATAAACTTTGGTTGATAAAGGATTGTAGAGGCAGAAACAACACTCTCTACCTGTATTCTGGCTGCTGTCAGTTGCAAATAAAAAAGCCTCTGAAATATGTACTGAAATGGATGGGGTGGTAACAAGATGCTGCAAAAGTGAAATTAGCTAAGTATTTCTTCTTTCAGATGGAGATTGACAAAAGATTATGAATGCAAGTATTGCATACACAGGTAGTCCTCAACCTACAACCACAATTGAGCCCAAAATGTCTGTTGCTAAGTGAGACACTTTTTTAAGTAAAATTTGCCCCATTTTATAACCTTTTTGGTCACGCTTGTGAAGTGAATCACTGCAGTTGTTAAGTTAGTAACACAGTTCTTAAGTGAATTTGGCTTCCCCATTGACATTGCTTGTCAGAAGGTCACAAAAGGTGATCACATGACCCTGGGACACTGCAATCGTCAAAAATATGAGTCAATTGCAAGCGTCTGAATTTTGATCACATGACCATGGGGATGCTACAACGGTCGTAAGTGTGAAAAAATCATAAGTCACTTTTTTCAGTGCTGTTGTAACTTTGAAATGATGAATGATAAATGAACTGTTGTAAGTCGAGGACAAACCTGTACTGTAATTTAATAACAAATATTTATTGTACCCAAATTCAAAGTGGCTGCACTGATTTCTTCTTGTGTTTCAGGGGAGAATGCTGTTTTCACATGACTATGTATTTTGGTGTGGTGATTTTAATTACCGTATCGATCTTCCTAATGAGGAAGTAAAAGAACTAATTCGGCAGCAGAATTGGGATGCTCTTATTGCAGGAGATCAACTTGTTAATCAAAAAAATGCAGGGCAGGTAACCTTGCACATTTCTTTTAAAGATATGTGGTTTTCCTCTTTGCTGCTACCGGTAGCTGTTGAGTGATGCATAAGTTAAAATCTTCAGTATCAGAGGCTGGTTAGTTATCTGGCTTTTTGTAAGTATTACTAGTCCGATGGGTTGTATTGGTTATTTTCTGTCCCAGAGTAATATGTATGTGTTGTAAACAGGAGATTTTCAGTTCGTATTTGAGTCCCTAGAACCTCTTTTTTTTTAACCTCTTTTTATTGCACTTAAGCAGAGAAAACCTTAGCCTAGTCTCCTTTCATTTTGCATAACTTGAAAAGATTAGTTTTGTTTTTTTACCATAAAGGCTTTTATTTTTCATTGCTGTTGGGCCATTAGGAACCTCTTTTTTTGATATTAATGAATCTTTTGATATTTCTTACCTTATCTGCAAGAGATCCTATAAGCTTCGGTCATAACGAAATTGCATTTATTGTACATGTGGCATTGGTAAATTAAGTATCATTTGCATGTATTTGTTCTGCTTAAATCTTGCTTTCTTGATGCTCAGTGTATCCATTGGATTCAGCCAATGGAAGCTGAATCCAAATAAGACTTTGTAAAAAGTACAAAGAAGAGCAACTAAGATGATTAAACCCTTGGAGACTAAAACATATGAAGATTGGTTGCAGGATTTGGGTTTGGCTAGCCTAGAGAACAGAAGGACTGGGGAGGGGGGGGGACATGATAGCAGTATTCCAGTATTTGAGAGACTGCCACAAAGAGGAGGGAGTCAATTTCTTTTCCAAAGCACCAGAGAGCAAGACAAAAAACAAAGGATGGAGACTAATCAAGGAGAGAAACAACCTGGAATTAAGGAGAAACATCCTAACAGTGAGGACAATTAACCAGTGGAACAGCTTACCTTCAGACTTTGTGGTTGCTTGATCTCTGGAGGTTTTTAAGAAGAGACTAGACAGTCACTTGTCTGAAATGGTAGGATCTCCTGCTTCAGCAGGGGGTTGGATTAGAAGATCTCCAAGGTCCTGATTCTAAGATGGTCAAAAATGACTATTATGATTATGCAGCCCAAATGTGCAGTACAAATGGAGATATACTGTACATAGTAAAGTTATGGAATAAAATGAAGCATAAAGTTACGGAAGCCACTGAGAGAAAGAGAATAGCCATTGACTTGGAACATTTGTGGATTTCTCTTTTGGCTGAAGAGAATAAAAGCGTACAAATGAAAAATTCAAACCATGTTCCCTAATACATCCCATAAAATAAATTTCTCTTTAATTCCATTTCATTTTTAGTGGACGATTCAGAGATAATTAATAGGAATAATAAAGCGAAGGAAATAAATTGTCTACTTAAAGAAATAATAAAAAAGAAAGGAAAAATATCATTTCCATTGCTTGTATTCTTTTAAAAGAATCATCAATCTCTGCTATCACCAATCTCTGCTTGATATGCAAACAGGATATCTTAGGTGATAATAATTTAATTAAAATTGTATGCCAATACAGTTTCCAATAATTCTGGGTAATTCACAACAACCAAAAATGCAATAAAATCAATAAAGATAAAGATAATAAGGACAAGAAGCCAGAGGAAATTTGGCAAGGGGGCCTCACTCTTCCTTCTCAAAGGCCTTGGTCAGGGATAGGCAACCATGCTGACTCAGGAATTCTGGGAGTTGAAGTCCAAGAGTCATAAAAGAGCCAAGGTTGCCTACCCCTGGCCTTGGTGAAAGGTTGTCTTGGTTATTCTGAACAACAGCAGAATGCAGACCATCCATATCTCAGGAGAAATCTCCATTTCCAATGGGTAGACAGTGCTACAGAGAATGTATTCTTCCAAGGGTTCTAATAGATGGTTATTTAATTGAAGAAACCTCAAATGCACCAACTCTGCAAGATTAAATCAAGGTGGACCCTCAAGTAACCAGGTCCTATGCTGTGTAGGCCTTTATAGGTAACAGCCAGATAAATAAGTTAAAGATTCTAATTTCCCTTTAGTTTTCAGTCTGCAAATTCTTTATGCAAAAAAAGAGACACGCCTCTTTTTGATGGCTTTCTTTGAAGTGGTATAGTAGAGACAAGCAGTGTATAAATTCAGTCAGACTAACCTTTATGATGTGAAGAGAAAGTTGCTATGGGATCACTCATCATACATATAACCTTAATACTAGGCTATGCACATGAATTATATGTATATCTTCCTCAGACTACCTGGTTGGAAACTTCAGCTGATCCTGAATACATATTCTTTGTTAAGGACAGCCTATTTTAAGATCTTGCCAACCTTAACACTGACAGAGACCAGTATTTTAACTTAATAAGACTAGTGAAATGCATTTCAGTATACTGGTATCTGATAATCTGGAATCTAGTTTATTATAGAGTACAATTGAGTATTGTAAAATGCCACAATCTTTCCATCTTTGAAGACACATGGAGATCATAAGAATAAAAAATTCTCAACATCAATGTTTATAAAACATACCTTGACTATTTTTAATAATTATATTTTTGTCACTTTTTCAAATGTACATGCCATTTATAAAGACTACAGCATTTATGTTTGGATTTTTTTTTCTATTATAAAGAGATGTTTTTTTCTACCTAGTGTACTAGCAGTATCAGCTAAGGTATTAATATCACTTATAATATTCAGAATTTCATAAATAAATTCTAGATGGCAAGGAAAAGTTTTGCTTTGTAAGATGTATGCATGTAAGATATTGGTATAATATTAAAGTTTTCCTAATGCTCTAGTTTCCTTCCTACAGATATTTAGAGGCTTTGTTGAGGGAAAAATAGCTTTTGCTCCTACATACAAATATGATTTATTTTCGGATGACTATGATACCAGTGAAAAATGTCGTACACCAGCTTGGACAGATCGGATATTGTGGAAAAGACGAAAATGGCCTTTTGACCGATCAGGTCAGATAATGAAATTTAATATTGCCAATACAAAGTAGCCTGATAAGGATTAGTTCCGTAAATATTCTGTACAAAAAATGTAAAATATTGGAATTATAAGAAATAATTATATGTGATTCATGGACATTTTTGGTTTTACTTTCATGTGGGAACACACAAACATTTTAATTCCAGAAATGCGTTAAATATATTCTAAAAGAGTCTTTCTAATAATAGGGTATTGTGAAAAAAAGCTCTGAAATGAAACTCCAATTCACTGCTTCTAGTATTTTAATTTATAAGATGTGCTTGTAGATTATATTTAGAATGTATGTTTCAATACAAAACCGAAGTGAGAATTTCCCTTCACGCTAATTTACTTTTCCCTTTGTAGTCCTATAATCTGTCTGTAGAACATATCACATTTTTTTTTATTTTAGCGGAAGACATGGATCTTTTGAACTCCAATTTTGACGATGAAAATAAACTTCTTTACACATGGAATCCAGGAAGTCTTCTATATTATGGACGAGCAGAATTAAAAACATCTGACCATAGGTTTGAACTTACCCTTTCATAATAGCTTCTCTTTCTTTCAAAAGCTATTCCAATATGATCCATAGCTTTGGATTAATTTATTGACTTTTACTGATATTTTTTCAGGCCTGTTGTTGCCCTGATGGACATAGATATTTTTGAAGTTGATGCAGAAGAGCGGCACAAAGTTTACAAGGAAGTAATTGCAGTTCAGGGACCTCCTGATGGCACTATTATGATTTCCATTAAAGGATCTTCATTAGACGATAACTATTTTGACGACAATTTGATTGATGAACTTCTTCAAAAATTTGCAACTTATGGGGAAGTTATACTTATAAGGTTAGAACAAATTCAGTTGTAAACACTGCAACTTTTCTTAAAATGTTCAAAATCTTCTGTTTAGAGTAAGTTAAAATGATAAATCTTCATGTTTGTGATGTTTTGTGAAGATTATGGTAGGACCAGTGCTTTTTTTCTTTAAAAAAAAAAAAAAGGTGCCGGAACTCACACACGTCATATAACCCGCCTTGCCTACCCTACAAGGTTCCATCCAAAAAAGGTGCCGGAACTCCGTTCTGGGCGTTCTATGAGAAAAAATAGACCTGGGTAGGACAGAAGGAAAAATTATTCCAGTTTTCAGAGTAGCTTCCCAGAGTAGTCTTTTCTATAAGACTAGTGATAAGACAGTTACAGGTAGTCCTTAATTTACAACAGTTTATTTAGTGACCATTCGAAGTTACAACATCATTGAAAAAAGTGACTTAGGACCATTTTTCACACTTACGACCGTTGCAGCATTCCCAGGGTCATTTGATCAGAATTCAGCTACTTGGAAAGTGGTTCATATTTATGACGGTTACAGGGTTCTGGGGCCATGCGATCTCCTTTTATGACTTCTGACAAGCAAAGTCAATGGGGAAGCCAGATTTACTTAACAACCGTGTGGCTAACTTAACAGTTGCACTGATTCATTTTAACAACCGTGGCAAGAAAGGTCATAAAATGGGACAAAATTAAACTTACCAAGTGTTTCACTTAGCAACATAAATTTTGGGCTCAATTATGGTCGCAGGTTGAGGACTACCTGTATATTTTCTTCAGTAGACATATAAAATACAAATGGAAGGTATGCATTTTAGAGTTCCTTATATGTATTCATTTGTTTCAGGCTTTTTATACTGCCCATGCCTGCAACAGAAAACACCTTTGTATTGCTATAAAAATGCATCGCTTTTAAATATGAGGATACCCAGCATACCTTGTATATTTATCAGAAGTGATGTAGTATAATATTGTATGATAAGAAGTATTGAAACAATCCCAATGGTATGGGAATAGTAGACTGAACAATGTTGGCATTTTTGCTTGGCAATGTTTTACTTTAACTTATCAAAATTTGTAAATAATATTTTTTAACATATTTAGATACCACTTCCTGTGCCAAAACATTTTGAAGTGGTTTTATGGGTTAGTCTTGTATGTCAGCCAGACTACCACTGTGTGTTAAATATATAATATTGTCTTAAGAACTGGGTCTATGTATTCAGTATTCTGGTCTTAGACAAACCAAATTGGAATGGCAAAAATAATTCTCTTTATTCTCTTTTATAAATATTTTTGTTACTTTGTAGTGAGTTTTGTACATATTATTGCATCTACGTTTTGTTCCAGGTAGCCATATCATGCTAGTCAGTCTGGACAATGGAAATATTGAAAAAAACAATGAAACTACAGAGACAGCATATATATGAGTTGTATTCTTCAGTATGTTTTATCATTCATGTTTAAAATTTGGTATACTTTACAGATTTGTAGAAGATAAAATGTGGGTGACATTTTTGGAAGGCAGCTCTGCTTTGAGTGTTCTGGATCTGAATGGTATTGAGGTAACAATAATTTCTAATCCTATTTGTACATATGTAAATAATAGTGGTGCAAGCAGAGTGTGTGGTATTATAATTTAGTTTCGCATTCTCTGTTAATTAGGTATAGAGATATTTGATAAACCGTTCTTGCATAATTGGTGAAATTTGGAACTTAATTGTGAAATGGACTGTATTTACATTTACACATTTCTTGTTGAGTCAGTGGTGTATTAGGACACAGGGAAATGAAGAACCATCATAAACTGGAAGGCTTGGAGTGGTTGTTTCTAGGATTTTCCCTAATTGTTTCCACATGTGTTTGCATGTATAGCCACTTTGTTTTGCAGCTAGCCACAATGATCTCAACCTCAGCAAAATGTGTAGCGGTAGTCCTCCACTTAACAACCTTTTGTTTAGTGACCGTTTGAAGTTACAATGGCACTGAAAAAAGTAACTTATGACCATTTTTCACACTTAGAACCATTTCAGCATCCCCATGGACACATTATCAAGATTGGGACACTTGGCACCTGGCTCATCTTTATGACAGTGTCCCAGGGTCATGTGATCGTCTTTTGTGACTGTCCGACAAGCAAAATCAGTGGAGAAGCCAGATTCACTTTACAGCTCTGTTACTAACTTAATAACTGCAGTGATTCACTTAACAACTGTGGCAAAAAGGTCGTAGAATGGGACAAAACTCACACTTAGCAACAAAAATTTTGAGCTCAATTTTGGGTTGTAAGTTGAGGACTACCTGTATTACGTCATATTAAACTCCACTGCTTGTGAGGGATGTCACGATACGAATAAAAAGGGACAGAATTTGGATTACAATATCATCATTTAGCACACTTCTGCAGATGCTCTTATTTCTAGGTTAATTTTTCCAATGATTGTGTTTATTCTTAATTACAGTATAAAGAACTTTTGTCTTGGAGGGGTTGTTTTGATTTGATTTTTTTTAAGAAATTATGTGAATTATTCTTTCTGGTTGCAATTCAGATTCTTGGGAAAACCGCTAACATTTCTTTGAAAAGTCCTGATTGGATTAAGAATTTAGAAGATGAAATAAGTTTGGAGAGAGTTAATATTGGGCTGCCTTCATCAACAAGTTCTACTTTGCTTTGTGAAGATGCAGAAGTTACTGCAGACTACGATATGGAAGGTTTGACAGATTCAAGATTGATTTTGTACAGTGGATGCTGTCTTACAGCACATATTACTAATATACAACACATCACAGTTGAATCTATTGAATTTTAGGATAAGAATAAAACTATTTTTCACATCTGCTAATATTAAATTCCTATACTTAGTTCATAAATGTGTCTATCAAGAAAATCTTTTTCTAAATTTACCTTATTGATTCCTTATGGGACCAAGTTAGCAACAACAATTTATATGAAATTGTTACCTTTTATTTGGCACATATTTATCAGAATGAGATGCTAAAGTGTACCTAAATTTCAAATAGAATACTAAGGAGTATAAAGTAATTAAGCTCCTGTTTATGGTTAAGATGCCAGGGTTCCAATAATTCAATTAGCAATTAGTTTGCTAATATCTACAGGGTTCCCACCATGCAAGTATTCCAAAAAAACTTAAAAGACCTGGCTATTGTCCCAGGCCTTGTATTAGGGTGGTTGGGGTCCCTGCCAAATTGTATGAGGCTTTGCTTAGCTAGATACACCACCAGTTCTTGTCTGTTTATTTTTATTTTTACATAACTCATATATATTTTGTCAGTTGGGAGTTGAGAGATGCCTAAACGAATAAATTAAAATAAATTACATTGCACTGAATGATATTAAAATAAATGAATTCTGAATACATCCACATATTAAACTTTGATTGAGACTGTATCAAAGTGTAATATTTCTGCATAACAGATTTCATTATATATTAATTGTGGTACAATTTATAGGAACATTTTTCTTCATTTTAAGGTGATGTTGATGATTATAGTACTGAAGTAGAAGAAATTCTCCCACAACATCTACAGCTAGCTTCAGGCTCTAGTCTTGGAGCCTCACCTGCCTCTTCCCCTCGTTCAAGCCCCTGCCAGTCCCCTACTCCATCAGAAGGCCTGCCTCCAACTCTTCCATCAAGGCCAAGCAGGACACCCAACAAGACTCCCGGACCTCCAGTGTCTTCTCAAGGTAGATATTTATTTATAAATATTAATATCAAACTTCTATTCTGTCACAATCAAAGAAACTTTCAGTAACTACAATGGATATAGAAAGTCTACACACTCCTCTTAAAATGCCAGTTTTTTGAGATGTAAAAAAAATCAGACCAGATCAGACCAACTTCCAAAAAATTTCCAGCTTTAATATAATATAGAAGCTGTACATTTCACATGAAAAACAAACTGCATTTTTAGGGGGAAAATAAAATTAAAAATATATAATAATACAGTTGCATAAATGTGCACACCCTCTTATAAGTAAGGATGTGGCTGTTTTCAGAATTAACAAATCACATACAAACTGGTGTTAAATAGTAGTCAGTATGTACCTGCCCATCAATTAAAGTGACTCTGATGAGCTCATATAAAGTTCAGCTGTTCTAGTAGATTTTTCCAACGTTTACACAAGTTGCCTCTTAGAGCATGGTCTTCAAACAGCTTACAAAACATCAAAGGGATCTCATTATTGGAAGGCATCAGTCAGGAGAAGAGCACAAATTTTTTTCCAAGGCATTGGATATAGCATGGGACACAGTGAAGACAGTCATCAACAAGTGGAGAAACTATGGCACAACAGTGACATTACCAAGAACTGAATGCTTCTTCAAAATTGATTAAAAAAAACAAGAAGAAAACTGATTCAAGAGGCTGCAAGAGGCCTACAACAACATTAAAGGAGCTTCAGGAATTTCTGGGTAAGTACTGGTTGTGTACTACAAGTGACAACAATCTCTCGTATTCTTCATTTGTCTGGGCTGTGGGGTAGAATGGCAAGACGGAAGCCTTTTCTTACAAAGAAAACATAAGCCCAGTTACATTTTGTAAAAACCTACATCAAGTCTGACAAAAGCATGTGGAAAAGCGTGTTATGGTCTGATGAGACCAAGGTTGAATTTTTGGGACCATAATTTCAAAAAGTATCTTTGGCGTAACAACAACACTCTGTACCACTATGTGGTGGTACACCATAACCACAATGAAACCTAGTGCTAGCAGCATTGTGCTTTGGGGCTGTTTTTGTCAGCTAAAACTAGGGCTTCAGTCAAGATGGAGGGAATTATGAACAATTCCAAATATTAGTCAGTGTTGGCACAAAATCTTAGGTCTCTACTAAAATGCTGAAGATGAAGAGGAATTTCACCTTTCAGCACAATCCAGAGCATACTTCCAAATCAAAAAAGAATGGCTTCACCAGATCAAAGTTTTAGAATGGCCCAGCCAGAGCCATACCCAAATCCATATGAAAATCTGTGGGGTGACCTGAAGAGGGCTGTGCACAGGAAATGCCTTCGCAGTCTGACAGATTTGGAGTGCTTTTGCTAGGAACAGTGGGCAAAGATTCCCAAGGCAAGATTTACCACGCTACCGGTAATAGGCTCCTACCCCAAAAGACTGAATGCTGTCATAAAGTCAAAAGGTGTTTCAATAAATATTAGTTTAAGGGTGTGCACACTTATGCAACCGTGTTATTGTACATTTTTTTATTGTTTTTCCCTCTAAAAGATTTCAGTTTGTTTTTCAATTGAATTGTATAACATATGTTATGTTAAATGTGGAAAAAATTCTGAAGTTATCTTGGTCTAATATTTTTTTTACATCTCAAAAACCTGATATTTTAACATGGGTATGTAGACTTTTTATATCCAAAACCAATATAAAAACACAAAGAACAAAATATGAAAGGAAAAGAAAAATACACAAAGCAACTAGAAAACAAGATGGCCTCCGGTATAAACATAAGAAAAGACCCTCCCCCCAAAAGAATTCAGTTTTCCAGAAAACCAGCAAGGAGGGAGCCAGCCTGACCTTTACTGAGAGACTCTTCCAAAGCACCTTAACATAGTTACCTTTATTGGTGCCAGTTTAGTTCTCTGTGTGTGTGTATGTGTGCACACACATACACACACACATATACTTATATTAGCCTCTTCTGGTTTCTGCTCTCCAAACATCTCGAAAATGTGGGATTATATTAAGATATAATCCTTGAAGTGTTTTCAGTAACATACACATATATACTAACAGTGATATCATTATTTGCTGTTTGAACTGTCCCTTTATGTTATTTTCGGGTTCACCAGCAGATTTTCAACCTATAACTCAACTAAAAGAGTCTACTCAAGGCTTGGAACCAAAACGCCCACCTCCACCTCGACCGGGAGTGCCTCCTGCTCGCCCTGCTCCACCACAAAGGCCCCCTCCTCCATCAGGTAAGGGAATGAAACAGAAAATGGTATAGTCATAAGATTTTTCTGTTATTTTTAGATAACATATGTTTAATAAGTTTATTATCCATCACATTTAGATATGCTGAATCATAATTCAGCACAGAGATTGGAAATATCTAGTCATCCAGCTGTTGGTGTTCCATTCATACCTGATTATTGGATATGCTGGCTTGGGGTCACTATAGAAGGCTATAGTTGTTTTTTTTACTTTGGTTTAACATGGGAAAAACAGCTTAGATAACTCTCAGGCTTATACATTTACCCTCTCCCCTTCTAATGCAGGTTCAGAAAGACTTCTGTTATTACTTAAGGGTTTGCCCATATCTTATCAATTCAGATGATACAGTGTTAATCGTGCTTTGTTTGAAACAGTTCCAACCATGGTTTCTATTGATTCAAACCCAATTATAATTAATATTCTCCACATTTCCCGGTAACCAACTCAGATTGGATCTCCACATTTTGCTCCATCTTAAATTCTCTTTGTAACCACATTATTATTTTAACATAATAGAAGTTTTCGCAAGACTTCTTAGCTTTCTGTGGTACAGCTACTTTGGATTATGTATATACAAGAGTGCTCTATTATAATTATTGTCATTACATGATATGAGCCTGAAGCTCCCTTATAATGTATGATAATAAATTCATTCACTATGATTCTTAATTTCTTTCTAATCCTTTTTTTTTCAATTGATACTTTTTTTTACTGCTGCGTTTATCTCTTACTCCTAAGGGAGTAAGAGTCCCGCACTTACTAGAAAAGAACTTGGAGGTAATGATTATTTAATTATGGCTTAACAAATGCAGATGTTTTGTTTGTTTGTTAATTTATTTGATTTTGGCGCTAACTGACTTGAGCTGGCTGGGTAGCTCACAAAGTAAAGAATAACATAAAAATAATTGATAAATAAGGATACAATAAAATTAATCCAAAAAATCTTTACAAAATAATTGCAAAATTAAAAGCCAGTTTAGTGTAATGATTAAGGTGGTATCTTAAAAAACAGGAGATTGTGACTCTCATGTTAAGACATGAAAGCCAACTGGGCACCTTGGGCCAGTCATGCTCTCTCTTCCAGCCTAGCCCCTTCACACAATTGTTATTGTGGGGAAAATAGGAGGAGAAAGGAGTATTATGTATATTCACCACCTTGAGTTACTTATAAAGTAATAGAGACAGGATTAAAAAAAGTATTTTTAAAAAATGGTAATCCAGACAACACACCCATTTTAAACAGGACAGCCTGTCCACCCTGTCCCAAAGACTAAGAGAATAGCATGTTTTCAAAGCTTTCCAGAAATTGGGATGGGAACTATCCAGTTTGGGGGGTGGGGGGTTGTATGTCAACTCTTCAATGTAGTCCAGACAAGAATCACCAACCATGAGTACTAACACTACCTTAGTGTAAACTTACATTAATAGAATTTTGCAAGTCTGAAAGCATTTCTCCTCTCTTTTACTTTTACTATCCAAGAAACTAGGGAGAGTCCCTTCTGAGAATATTTCAAAATATAATATAATTGTGCCACCAAAATCCAGGTGGCACAATTCTGATAGAGGGACACTCCTTTCCAGGCCCACCCAGATTTTAGTTAGCCTTGTCAGATTGGCATTCTCGTCTATGAAGATCACAGATGAGAGTAGCCTTATTACAAACCAACTTGACTTTCAAAAACAACAGCAGAGCTCAGGGTTCTGATAACCAGGGACTAAAGTTTGAGTGTGGGGATCAAACCGCAAGACCACTTGTGAACGCTGGATCCTATATCCCCATCTCCATCCTGATGTTCCTGCCTACCCACTCAGCTGGATTCACCTGACCTTCATACACTCACACATTCATAATCAACACTACAATCTATTCCACCTCTCAAGGGACCCAACTACTCATGTCCACACTTGCCCAAGCACTTGGTGGCCCCAGGGAGCTGAGCCCTTTTAGGGGGAAAACACACATCTGATACCCGTAGTAGTGGGAATGACCATTCCCTCTGAAGGGCTATGGCAGTGGTAAATTGGTGTTTGCAGCTATTTGTGTTACCTAAGAGTGATACGTCAGCTTTTATTTTTCTTACTGAGCATTACAATAATATACAATGCAACTATTGTATTAAAAACATCTATTAATCTTATTAAAAAGCCTTGCAATTCTCTTTATTTTTGCCTTTTCTTAATCTAGTATGTTGCTTACATGTTATATAGTACTTTTCTGCTTTCCTCTGATAAGGTTTTGGTGCTCCTCCCAGCCCTGTTGTAGCTAGGAGAGAAGAAGGTAACTCTTACTGTTTTTTTAAATAATATTTTATTAATTTTCCAATTTTACATTTAAGTATTTAAAAAGCAACGTGGTGACTGGGTTAATCAATAGTTCAATAACAAAATCTCTAGTACAAACTCAAGTTACAACATCAGATATTTCTTCTTTTTCCTTAACATTTACTGTCTCATATTCAAGCTAGTACAGTTCTTATTATATCAACTCAGTAAAAACATCATTATTACGTTTATCAATAAATTTTTAGCTTATATGTATCTTAATTACATTCAATCTTCATAAACAATCCATATCCTGTTATTAATTTTTACCCAATTTTTAGTTTCTCATCAATATTCCGATTTCACCTTTGATATTTATAATTTTCAGACTTTAGGTAACCAATATTTCTCTTGTCTCAATTCATAACAAAATATAATATCCAAAATAAACATTTTATGTATTTCAATGTAATCTTGTTCTATTTCCTGAGAAGGTAACTGTTACTCTTAATGTCACACTGAATTTTTAAACTGAATATGTAAATATTTAATCTTTAAATTTCATATATGTAGTGAACATTTAGACTTCTCTTTGTATTTCATAAATTTAATGTTAACATTTGAAATATTCTTACCAAATGGAATCATGTTTAGAGACTTTTGAAACTGAGCAGCTTATCCATTTCAATAATAATTCATTGTTAATATTCTTATCTGTGCCATTAGCCAGCTAGTTCAGTGAGGAAGTGGCTTGACAATAGACAAAAATTCTTCCTAGATAAATAATTATGTAAATGTTATGAATTACAAAGGTGAGATTTAATGAGACTTTTTTATAAAGTCTCCCAGTTTCCTAAATAGGACCATATATTTGTGGGTATGCTGAACCAGTTTCAAATACTAAGAATAAAGGATATGGATGTTATGTCAATAACTGATTATTGGAATTATGTTATAAAGATTACAGTATACAATTGTAATTTTCTAGTACTGTAAGAATCATTAGTATTCAGTGTATAGTTTGAGTGACCAATATGCATGACAAATTTGGAAGGGGGGCATTCTTTCATATCTGAAAGTTCAGAAAACCCTTACTCCACAAAGATAATAGATACTATATCAATATAAATGTTTACTAATTATAGATAATCTGAATTTAGAAATATATTCTAATTAAACACCCCCCTTTTTTAGCTTATCAGTCCCTGCCTCCCACTGGACAAATAAACACAGGAACATCCGGACCCAGTACATGTAGACCGGTGAGGATATGTATCTTCTGGTAAAACTAAGAATAGAATTACAGTTAGTTATGTAACATTAAAAAAAATGTTCTATTGATACTAGCCAAAAGTTCTGTGGTGGTATTTTAATGAAGAATTTAAATATTCTAAGTTTTCACTTTGAATCTATATAGCTAAATCTCAGGATATTCTTATAATCATTACCATTTATAAAAGAGTGTGACTAATTTTAATATTAAAACCTGCATATTACCAAAAGATTGAGTCGGTCTCAATCAAGTATATAGAAGGGTGAAGATCCAGCTCTCTGTCATCAGTCATTTCGCTACTTTACAAACATGTAACAGTACCTGTTTACCCTCACATAGGACATGTCAACAACAAACATGGTACTTTCGATCAGAAAATCATATTATTTACTCCCTATATTGTTTACTACCTGGAAAACAAAGAAGGAGTGGTATTGCTTTCATGGTTAGGCAGGATATAGCAAGAACATTACTAAACTACTGTACCATGCATTCCCTGACTGAATGGTATCAATTAGACTTCACTGATAACCCTTTGATTTAAAAAAAAGTTTATGTTTCAACCTCTCATACAGAAAAAGAGATTGAGGAGTTCAATTTGAAATTGACAAAACATACAAGCAAGATGTGTTGCTTGTGATTAGAGACTAGAATACCAAAGTTGGAAATATTAAGGGGGAAATATAATTGGGTTGTATGGCCTAGGACAGAGGTTCTTAAAATGGGGGGAATTAAAGGGAGGGGGTAATTTGGCCAGTTCCTGGAGGGTTTGACAAAGGGTCTGAGCAACTAACAATCAAAATATCATAAGAACTCATCCAGCAAGAAAAATAGTCCCATCTCCCAATTTGCTTTTTTGAAACTAGAATAATGTCCATTATTCAAAATGAACATACAATACAGACTAAATTTGCTGGTACCTCTGTTCCAGTTATAAGCCCCTCTTTACATTTTTATACTTTTTGTCCCTCAGTTTGTCACAGACCTCTTTGTACAAACATGCCGAGCCCCTTAGATGTCTTGTTTTTTTCTGTGTGGTATTGTTTCTGTTTGAGTCTTTTTTATTTCATTTTTTCAGAATTTCCCAAGCATCTGAACTGTTTTTCCCTCCAGAATTTCTATCCATTTAATGCTCCCTATTCATCCTCCTAGTTTGTTGAGGTCAGCTCTCTTAAAATCTAGAACATGAGTTTGACTTTGTTCATTTATCTTTGCCTGCATTATGGTGAATCCTAGCATGACATGGTCACTCTCCATTTCCTCAATCATTTCATCCCTATGCAGTATAGCTGATCTTTCAGTTCTCTCCCCCATCTTTTGGATGATAACTTCGTCAACTATGTATGTTAGGGATCTGTTTCATCTGCCACTTGCTGCACAGTTTGTTTCCCAGTTGATGTCAGGGTAAAGTCCCCCATTACCACAGGGGTGTGTTTCCTGCATGCTTCAGCTTACTGACTGCTTGGTTGGGTATACGTACACCTACACTAGTGTTATTTCTTTTTTCCTCCTACCACTCAGGCAAATACTTTCAAAAAGATCTTCATCCTTGGTATTGTTATTTCTGTAGAGGTGTAGTATTCTTTACCTACAATGCAATTCTTTCTCTTTTGTTGCATCTGTTTCTCTTGAACAAATTATATCTTTCTAGTAGCATGCTCCAATTGTGGCTTCCATCACACCAATTTTCAGTAATAGCAACAATATTGTACCTGCCCTCCTATACTACAACTTCAGGTCCTCCTGTTTGTTCCCCATACTTTTAATATTAGTGTACAGGCATCCAAGCCCTTTATGGCTCACCTTGTGTTTGCTAGCTGCATGTCCTGTTTTATACTTGAGTGTCATTTCCTCATCACCACTTCCTTCCTTATTGTCAGATTTGTTGTCTTGATATTTATACTTTGGGTTTAGTCCTAGAAATTGGCGTCCAGATTCAGTTTAAAGCTGTTCAGAAAACTCAAGCAAGATGTCTTCCAAACACATTCTTCCCAGTCCTTGTGAGATGCACCCTGTCTCTTGCCAGGAGCCCTACATGTAAATAGGTAGACCAGTGGTAGTGAACCTATGGCACACATGCCAGAGGCGGCACTTGGAGCCCTCTCTGTGGGTACACGTGCTGTCATTCCAGCCCCTTCGGCCCCTTTCTGACCAGCAGCCCCCTGGAGGAGAGTCGCCCCCAGGCTTGGCTGGCGCGGAGCAGCGCAGCCAAGAACATGGCAGCCGGGCAGTAGGGACAAGACTCCGCCCTCACACCCCGTCATGTGTAGATGATGCTGCGGGGCGGGGGCGGGGCCATCATGGCGCTGCAGGGTCACCTGGGTGATCTGCTGTGATGGGTCATGGAGGTGGTGGGTGGCCCTGCAGGCAGGCAGGCCATCACGGAGGTAGACCATGGTCCAGGCAGCACTATCTCTTGAGCCAGTGGTTTACCTCTGAAATATTCTCATTGGATATTGACATCACCTGTGTTCCTCTTTTCCCTTCTTGCCTGGCTCTCATAGTCCCTTGATATTTTTTTCCAGGCTCTTTTTTGTTGTATCATTAGTCCCAACATGAGAGAAGACAAAGGGATAATAATCAATGGATTCAGTTAGTTGGGAAAACTTCTCTGTCACGTCTTTGATGTTTGTACCTGAGAGGCAGCTTGATAGGTTGTCTGGTCTGCAGATTGCTGATTCTATTTCTCTGAGAAGTCACCAACACAGGCCTTTTCCTCTTCTTGATACCCACAGACTCTTCTTCTCTGTGACAGTACTATTATTACAAACACAGCACACACCTTGCAGGTCACAGCAGGCTAGCCTCTTTCTCCTTGACCTTATTACTCTTAAGGGTTATGCAGATCCAATAGATATTCCTTTGTAGGTATCCAGGATTCATATATGCACTTATTTTTACATTGAAGAATGTAACGTTTTTATTAATTGCTGGGGTATCAAGCAATAGGTGAAGCAGCCTTCCCTAACTTGACAGCCTTCACATGAACTGAGCATCTAGAGACTATCAGTCTGGAAGATGACAGGACTGAAGCCCAGTGGATCTGCAGGATATCCTAGGCTAGGAACAAACTGACTTAAATTGCCAGCCTACTTTGACACAAACTAATTCAACTTTTAGTCACGATTAAAGGTCTATACTTCCATTTCAGATTGTTCCTCCCCGAGCTGGAGTTATTAGTGCACCACAAAGTCATGTGCGTCCTTCTATAGGAAAGCATATGCCTGAACTCCACCCTAAGCTACCAGAATTAGCAACAGGTAAAATTGGTGAGTATATTATGCATTTTTCTTTTTTTTTTAATGTAATTCTTCTACATAGGAGTGCTATAAGTGCATTCAAGGGAGTACGGGTGCTATGGAACATAATTCCTAAATACCCACTTATTTTTAAAGTGAGTTAGTACTTAGCTCAAGTAGAAGGCAAGATTCATTGTGAGCAGTTTTTTGTTCATAGGTTGATCAAGTGTATCTGTGTCCCACTAACCAGTAGATTAAAAACAAAAACATTATGATCTGTTGCATAGTCAGCCAGTTTTCAGACTGGATTTGGCATTATTATTATCACCATCACTATCATTATTAAAAACATTTTTGGTGTTGGAAGTGAGATAATAATTGAATGTATTGATAGGGTCACCTATACTTCCTGAACCACTTAAACCACAAGGTGCAGTTCCTGTTCATCCCACCTCTGTTGTAAAGATGCAGGAGCCACTTATACCTATGACAGCAACGTCTCAAACAGCTTCTCCATCAAACCTGGAGGCACCACCACAGCCTCCCCCCCGCAGCAAATCATCCCAGAGTTTGCCTTCTGACAACATTCCATCACAGAAGCAGGTATGTACAGAATATCTTTGAAACTTTTTCTTTTGGGTGTATCTACTGCTGCTTCTGTACTGCTCCAATCAAAAATACTGCTGTATTCAGTGTATAAAGCTGAACAACACATAAATTGCCAATATAGACTTAAATCTATTCACATCAAAATTAAGGCTGAGCTGTTCTGTCACTTCTTAATCTCTGTCACTAGGACACATAGGTATAATTCAAGTGAGGGGATTAACAAATTAGGTTTAGAATTATCTTGGATTAAGTACATTGGACGTTAGTTAGGTTTATCTTCATCATAGTCAAAGTTTGCAGAAAAATATTTTAACTTCCAAAAGGCAGAAAAATGCAAATATTGAAATTTAATACAGAATAAAATTTGCAACAACAGAATACAAAATAAAGAGGAACATTTTAAATTAAATACTTAAAAATGTGGACAAATACATTTAATTTCAATTTATTACAATTAAAGATCAGCCAGATGGAAAAATACAGTTTTTCATCTGCTATAATAAAGTAACTGCAAATCTCAAAATTGTATGTGCCCATTTGCCTTTGCTGTTTTAAAAGTAAAATAACTTTCAAAAATGTAGCTTATAATTTAAAATCTATTTTTAAGAAACTCTTAATTTGACATATTTTAAACTGTCCTAATGTTGATGTATGTTAGCCGTTGTACATGCAGTATACTATTGTGATTTATGAAGCAAATGAGGAAATTAATACCTTTATTGATTTGTCTTCAGAAAATAGAACAGCAAGAGAAAAAAATGTGGACCTTTAGAATTTCCATAACTTGACAATTCCATAACCTACAATATAATTGGTATTTGATCTAAGTATTTTTTGCCCTATATCCAATTATATTTCAAGAGAATGCATCCCTCACCCAAACCCTGTCCAACTTTTCATAGGAATATAAAAAAAAGTTTGAACAAGGACAAGAATATACCCATTTTGTTAAGGCAAAGCCATAAAAATCCCCCATATCCATACACACAAAAAACCCTCACTTCTTGCAACTGCAGTATAGCAACCTTCTTTGTAAACCAGGGCCACAGAGAAATGCTGTTTGTTCTGAGGTACTCAGGTTAGTGCAGGAAAAAGATGTCTGATGTACATTGTACCTGAAATAAAGTTCCCCTTAATGTGGCCAGCGTAATACTGAGTCTCTTGGAAGCATGTTACTTTGGATTTCTTCCTAATGTTTTCTTTTGATATCTGTCTCTTTTTCACAAGCAGGATCAACCTTCAGGGTAAAAGGTACCTGACTCTTTACTGGTCTTATATTTTTTTCATCCATTCTATGTTCTCCATAAATTCTAGCATAAGAGATGTATGAACAGTTGTGTTCATACATCTGTGCTTGCACTGAAATCACCTGCCTGTATGAATAGGCAGATATGCATCATGTTATTGACATAAAAGGCAACTTACATGACATGCTATGCCCTATAGGGCAAGAGTTTTCAAATTGTGTTATATTACCTTCTATCGAAAGATGTTTCAATATATCCATTTGTACTAATTACTCTTTGGAAGTGGAGAGAATGGAAGTAGTATGACAGCATACTAGACAGACTTAACGAAAAATTGCCTTATTTTTGTCCCTGACACATTAATTGACAAGGGAGATGGGGATGTACAGCTTCTTGCTATTGCCATGGTAAAAGGGAGTAAAACAGTTTAGCAGCTTATTTAATAAAATGAAAAGTTGAAGTCTTATTTACAATTCTTCAACTGGACTTTACTCACATTTTGAGAACTCTTGCAACTGAGGGTGCTTGATTCTCTCACTGTCTGAAACTATTTAACACTGATCAACTCAAGTAGCCTGAGACAACATTACAGGAAAAACATTGGTTTCAATTTTTTTCAAATTTTCTTTTCAGTTAAGCCAACTTTGTCATATGTTTTTTAAAAAGTTACTTTTAACATATAATCTATCTAGTTTAATTTTAAAATGAAATTAAACTTAGGTGTTTTTTTTAAAAAAAGCTTTGCATCTGAGATCAATGCAATAAGCATAATTTAAAATGTAATAATCAGCTATTTTCAGTTTTGGTAATAACCTAGTTCATAAAAAGAATACGTTAATTGCTGCTAAACTTTTATTACTATTTATTTTGCAGTTAAGCTTCAGTGTTATATATTGATCATTGATTTTTAAGTATAGTGAATTTTCAAGTCAAGCTTTGCTAAATGTAATCTTGGTATTAGAGCAGTGGTTCTCAACCTTCCTAATGACGCGACCCTTTAATACAGTTCCTCATGTTGTGGTGACCCCCAACCATAAAATTATTTTCGTTGCTACTTCATAACTGTAATTTTGCTACTGTTATGAATCGTAATGTAAATATCTGATATGCAGGGTGTATTTTCATTGTTACAAATTGAACATAATTAAAGCATAGTGATTAATCACAAAAACAATATAGCAATGCTCGATGGAGAAGCTTACTCTTCCTTGCTCAAAAATGTTGGGAGGGAGGGAAGGGGAAGGAAGGAAGGAAGATTGAAGGGGAAAGGAAGGAGATGGAGAAGGAAGGAGATTGAAGGGGGAAGGAAGGAAGAAAGAAAGGAGAGAGAGATTGAAGGGGAAGGGATGGAGATGGAAGGAAGGAAGATTGAAGAGCAAAGGAAGGAGATAGAGAAGGAAGGAGATTGAAGGGGTAGGCGCTGCCAAGGATGCACAAGCAGCTCCGGACAATTGCCCGGAGAGGGGGGGAGGCTCTGGCAGAGAGCCTGGTGGAGAGCCAAGCGGCGGCACCTCCGGGGCCTCGGAAGTCGTGCGGAACATCCGCGCGCCTCGCAGCCACCAGCCACCCTTTCACACCTGCCAACCTGGAGCCCCCCATCCTCATTCCGGCACCTTTTGCCCTCTCCCACTCACCCCCCCAGGATCTGCCCGCCCCTCCAGCCATCGCAGCAGCGGGGTTGCGGGAGCCCCTTTCCACGCTGTGCAGCCCATCACACGCGAGAGGGGTGTGGCTGGAGCGTCAGCTCCCGCTTGGAAGGCACCATTTCTCCCCTCCCGGCCCGGCCCGCTGGCCTCTGACGCACATGCGGGCATCGCCGCCACCTTGTCCTCTTCCCCGCCCCCTGGCCACTTCCGAGGCCCGGAGCCTGGCAAGCCGAGAAGGAGCCACTTGTGCCCGGCAGCTCCACGGCCGCGCTGGGCGGTGCAGGGGAGACTCCTGCGCGGTGTGGAGGGCAGCTGGGGATGGAGCGCGGCCGGGCAACCAGGAGGCATGGAGACTGGCTCGGCGCCGCAGCTCAGCTGAGCTGGCAGCGGCGGCAGCAGTTTTCTTGCCCTTCTCCTCTCCTTCCTCCTGCTGCACCCAAAGTGGCTCAGGCAGGAGCCGGGAGGAAGAGGCGTGCCTGGGGGGAGCAGCCAGGCTGGCGGAGGGGCTGGCGGGCCACATGGCACCAGCCCCCACTGCGGCTCCATTGATGGACGGAGGACCAGCCGGGCAGTGTGGTGGCGACGGGGATGGCGGGGGTCCCCGCTGCCCCCGCGCTGCCCGGCCTGGTCCTCCGTCCATCCTTCCCGGCAGCCTGGACTCCAGCGCGCCTTCCTGGCCAGTGGGTCCAATGGTCGAGCTGGCTGGGGATCGCAGGGGCTGGTCTCCCTTGGGCCACGGCTCGCGGGAGGGTTGGCCCGCTCAGCGGAACGTCCAGTGGGCCACTCCCAACAGGGATCCCGGGACTTCCCTGGGTGGCTCAAAGGCCACGAAGCCCTGGCTGTGCTTCTCCCAGGGGGTGGGGCACCTGGGCACAGGACCAATCAGGAGCCCTGCAGGAGGTAAGTCCGCCTGAGAGAGAAAGAAGGGAAGCGAAAGTGCCTCTCTCTCTCTCTCTGCAAATGGCGGAGGAGGCCATGCGGAGATGGATGCGGAGCGGTGTCTCGGTTCCTAAGACCATTGGAAATATGTGTTTTCCGATGGTCTTAGGTGACCCCTGTGAAACGGTCGTTCGACCCCCAAAAGGGTTGCGACCCACAGGTTGAGAACCGCTGTATTAGAGTGTAATATTGCAAATCATAACCTTTGATGGTTTTACATTATTATATTTATTGGAATTTAGTCTTATATACTACATATATTAATATTAGAAGAAATAATTATATAGAATTTGTCTAAATGATTAAAACAATATATCTTTAAGCTTAAACTCATTTCCTGTACTTGGGCAGGGCATCTTACATTCCCTTTGCTGGGAGAGTGAGTCAGGCCATTGGCTTGAGTCACCTTAGGGCAAGGGTCCCCAACCCCCGGTCTGTGAACTAGTACCAGCCACAGCATGCCAGCAACTGGTGTGCACAAAGAAGCAAAACCCCATCCGTGGGATGCAGGCAGCACCCAAAACCACACCCCCTCCGGCCTGAGGAAAAACCTCTCTACATGGAACCAGTCCCTGGTGCCCAAAAGGTTGGGGACCTCTGCCTTAGGGCAATTGTTTGAGCTCACTAGAGAAAGGCATTGGATGGGCGAGAGTGTTTGATAGGGATGGGAGCTTGTATTTGGTTTCCATTCTCACTGAGCTTTAATTCATGGGACATATTTCTAAGCATATTTAGATAAATGATAGAGAAAACATTTTCTATTTTGGCCTGTTTATCAAGTATGAGTGGAACTTTCTCATTACTCTTTTCAAATTAACATAGCCTGTAATTAAGAATGAGAAGGCTTGGGACTTAATTACTAAGATTTCATTATGAAAAAATATTCATATTAATTTTTTTCTGCATGTGAATTTTTATTAGCTTAATGCTTCAATTCTTTATACCATACACTGCTTTTAACCCAAACATTCTGTTCTGATCTTAAAACTTCCTGTAATTTTTCTTTCATACTGTAAATATATATAGTTTATATATATAGTTTATATGTGTGTGTGTGTGTGTGTGTGTATGTATATGTATATATACATATATATAAAATTTGGATTGCTAACAAAGAATTAAGGGAGAATGGAATAGCTATTTCGAGCTAATTAGCTCTCATCAGCCAAACATACCCTTCTGAGATTCAAACCTGGGCTGCTTGCACTTTAGGCAGCTGTGTTAACCTCTAGGCCACATATATAAAATATATATAAATGATGTCACAGTTGCGACTGCTGCCTGTGGATGGCTCTAGATTGAGCTGATACAGGCAAAAGATTTCTTTCTCCCATATTTGGGCCGACAGGGTGCATCAGAAAGAGAGAGAGAGAGAGAGAGAATGTCCATTTGTGTATATATTCTGTCAGGGATCATATAGTGAAAATAATGAAAAATTTGTATAGAAACAAACTTAGTAATATTTTCAAGTATACAGCAAATTACATTACAAAAGACAGATGTTCAAACCACTGCTTCTTTCATGAACAATAGATATTTTATCAAACAAGTTACATATTTGAACACTATATTTATTTTTCAGATTAGAACAGATGGAGTTCACGCTGTTCAGCTTGAAACACAACTGAACAATGATCCTTTTGAAGATTTGTCCTTTCAGCTGTTTTCTGAATCTAAAATTCAGTCAGTTCAAATGTCACCAATTGTATCTTTAAATCAAAAGAAGCTGACAAACTTGCCTTCTTCAAAAGACAATTTTAATTTCAGTAACATAAGTATGCCACATACTGGTACTCTAGCACACAGTAAATCTGAGGAGTACATGTGCAATCCATTTGCTACCAGATTAAACAGCACAAACCCTTTTACTGAAAAAAATATTACAACTGGAAATCCATTTAGAACCGAATCTCAAGAATATGGAGCAACTTCATATTGTACAGCAGAAGGACCCACTTCTAATCCTTTTCCATCTCTAAAGCCTCCTATTCACCAGAAAGGCAAAGCTACATTTTATGTTGACACATCTGAAGATGATTTTAGTTTGCAGAGTACATCTTCTATATCTAACAATGGAAAACAAAAAGGTTGGGTAACATTTGAAGAGGACGATTTAGTCTTAACCCTGAAACCATTGGCCAATCCCACTGATTTAAAAAGAGCTTCTTCCCTGCAAGCAACTTATTTTTCACTGGGCACTGAACAAAATATCACTGACTCAGACTTTACTGTTTTCAATGGTCATAACAAAAGTTCTGGCTCTTTTCATCTATTGCCAGCAAGGCCCCCTCCTGCACCTCCTATACCATCCAGATCTACCAACAACAGTTCAGTCACAGATCCTTTAATTTGTTTAACACCTAAAGTATTACCGACACAAGATTTTATGGAAAGATAAATTATTTAAGATATAATTATTTAAACTGGGTAGAAATGATTAGTTAAAAATTAACTAATAGAACTGGGCATTGATTTAATTCTATATGTGCAATACTTTAATCAGATGCACTGAACATTCATTCTTAGGTTACTACACAAAGGTGGCAGGGTGTGAAATCATGCACAGAATTAATCTAAATAGTGATCTCATTCTGTTCCTTTAATGGATATAATGCAAGGAAAAGTTATGCTTGTTTCAATTCCACTCTAGTTCATAGAAAAGTATAAAATTAAGTTTGTTTTTCAAGACCAACAAGCATGCATTGATTTCTCTGACTAACGCACATAAGAGTTTTAAACAATTGTTTCTTGAACATTCTTATATAAGAATTTAAATACCACTTTAAATGTCCTTCGGTTAGAACGTAGAACCACTTCCAGTATCTGATAAACTGGTATATTTATAAGTATTCACCAAAGAACTGTCAAAGTTTAATTAAGATGCCAATTGTTTGATGGTAATGTTGGGAAATAAATTATAATAGAGATTTATGAAGATTTGTAGAAGTGAATTCCCCCAACAATTTAAATAATTTTAAACAATATATAGTAATATATTTTTCCTATCATTGCACATGCTTTGTTTTGCAGACATGAGAAAATTTGTTGCAGCATTACTGTTACTCCTCCTGATCTTATTCTCATATAGCTTCCTATTCTATTATGAATGTTGCTTTCTAAGTTGAAGGAAATTTTATATTCCTTTTGATAGGAAGATCTGTGTAAAGAAGTAATTGGATAGATGGTCCATATATTTCAACTCTCCCGCCTTTTTCCTTTACAATGTATAGAAATAATGTGTCTCAAATAGGGTATCAACAAATAAAACAATGGTTTATGTACTATTCTGACAAGTTAAATATATCACTTTCCACAGACAAACATCAGTGTTATAGGTGATGCTTCTTGAGGCAGATTCTATAATCCCATACATAATGCTTTGTAAACTATAGTTTGCCTCCAAAATTTTTGCAACAGATGGCACTTAAATGTATTTTCAGGTCATGAAGGAAATATATGTCTGTTCCATACTACTGTTAAGCAAGATACAACCTTTTCTTATATTGTTACATTTATTTATATTGCTTGCTTTTTTTAAATTTATGAAAATCTTTTTTGAGAAGGGCCATGCTAAATACGTCTGTTCCTTTTGCTGTATTTGCAGACTGTTATAGTATGCTCTGTTTACAAAACATTTTCCTTTTGTGGTATCTGAGTGAAGCACCTCATTCCATGGAGCAGTAAAAATAAACCATTTCAATTTCTCTAATACTGTTCCAATATATTTATATAAATCATCTCATATAACACTTTTACTCATTAAAGTAGTCATTAAATACAGTGACGTCTATATTGTGCTTTTAAAATTGTACATTTTGAAACAGCAGTAGAACTATAATTTTCTGGTTCCATAATGTATTAACATCTGTGTGGTCATGCATTGGTATAATGTTAGCAACACAACTGTATTCTCGATAGTGCAATTAGAGTTCTTTTATAAGTGGTCCTTGTTTGAATATTTAATTTTCAGTTAGTATAGTTTTCCTATTAAATTTCAAATACAGGCCTCAGCATCTTCAATGAATGATAAAATCTGGCAGCAAAGTACCACAAAAAATTGCAACAAAGCATGTATGAGCATAGGATGAATAGTTAATTATTATAACGCATACTGCTAAAGGAAATCATTAGAGAGTCAAAGTTACAATAGTCTAAAATCCTATATATTTTCATTAAGTGTTTTCCTGTGCAAATTGCTTTGTTAATGTATAACAAGTTATTGCTTGTGGTACACCATATTTGACTATCTCCATTACAATATTAATATTGATGGTTTACAATACTGCATATACATATACTGTGAAACATGTTACTTTATCAAATAAATTTTCCCATCTTTAGGAATATATCTCCATTATTGATGCTGTCAGAATTTGGCTTTATCCTTGTGGACTTAAAATTTTCAGATATCTTTCTGATCTAAAATCATCAGATAATCTTTATATAAAGGCAGGGATATCGGGAAGCAACAAACATCTTGAAGCAATAAGATTGATGAAAGCTTTTGCAGAATATCTGGTCTGATTGTTCTGCTTGGTTCTTACTTCCATCTCAAATAATTCTGCCTCAGTGTCTATGCCCTAACAGTTTTAACCTGTAAAAACAGACCTGTAAAAAAGTGAAAGACATGGAATGGCTGCAATAATCTTTTTATGATAATCCTCATTCTACTGTTGGTTTTTGAGCCACCCAGAGCCTTAGATAGAGATGGGGCTATATAGTTTTGAAATTGCCATCAAAGTGGTGTCAACTCTTAAAACCATATGGATTTTCTTCAGGACAATCTGTTCCCACCGTGATCCTTCAAGTCTTCCAATAGTGTATAATATATACATTTCTACTGTAATTTAGGCCATACAGTTTGCTACCAATTGCCCTCTTTTTTTCCATCCCATTATAGACTTCTCCAGAGAGCTAGGTCTTTGCCTAATGGGTCCAGATCTGTGTTTCTAGCTTCTAGTTATCTTGTCCTGCATGGCAACATCAGCAACTAGTCACCTCAAAGGCTTTAATCTACTCACATCATAAAGATGTGATCCTCAGCTCTTCCTCAAGGTGTTGAATCCATCTGATCTGAGGAGCCCATCATATGGTACTACATTGCCCATCACTTTACAGCACATCTTTCCATGTGGTTTTCTTGGTAAAATACAGGAGTAGTTTACCATCACCTTTCCTTGCACAGTATGAAATGATGCCTTTGCCATCACCACTAAAGTGACTGTCCATTCATAGCATCTTTCTCTATTGTGACTGCAAATGTAAGAGTCTGCTTGCTTTTGCTTGGCAGCTGGGATTACTTCTATGCCTTAAGTGACCCTGTTGGGATTCCCTCCCAGGAATGTCTCCCTGTCATGATGAAGCAACACAGCAGGACCTGGGGAAGAGGAAGGCTCTTACTACGACAGTTTAATACAGAAAGCCAAAAATGTCAAGATAGCCCTGTTGGCTATTAAGAACACATCAATAAGAAAAAATACCTACAGGCAAATTTAATGTTGTAAAGTAGTGTAATCAAGAATTCCAAATCATGCAAAATGGCAAGTAATATAAAACTGGTATTACACTGCATTTCACTGCCCTCCAGGTAAGATATGCCCCTAACATCCTATCCTTCAGTAAGAACCTAAAGACCTGGCTCTATAAATTGGCCTCCCTGATGGAGAAGTTCAACACTGGAGGTGGCTGTTAGATTGGCGGCAGACTCCCCCTCCCCTCTCTGCTCTCCACACGCCCATCTCTTTTACAGACGGAAAGACAAGAAACAATGGATGGAAATTAATCAACCAGGAATTAAGGAGAAACTTCCTAACAGTGAGAACAATTAACCAGTGGAACAATTTGCCTCCAGATGTTGTGGGTGCTTCATCACTCGAGATTTTTAAGGAGACTGGACAGCCTCTTGTCTGAAATGGTGCAGGGGTTCTCAACCTTGGCAACTTCAAGACTTGTCTTGAAGTTGCCAAGGTTGAGACCCATAGGGTCTCCTGCTTAAGCAGGGGGCTGGATTAGAAGACCTCCAAGGTCCCTTCCAGCTCTCTTCCAATTGATTGAGACGTGTTTTCTTTTTCCTAGTTCAGGGGTAGGCAATCTTGGCCTTTTTTGACTCGTGCTGGCTCAGGAATTCTGGGGGTTCAAGTTCACGAGTCCACCCCTGTCCTAGTTTATTATATGTGTGTGTGTGTGTTTAAAATTGTTAACAAAGAAATAAGGGATTTCTGAGATAGCTATTTCGAGAAATCCCTTATTTCTTTGTTAACAATTTTAAAAACATATATATATTTGTGCTTGCAGATGGCTCTGGGTTGAGCTGAAACAAGCAAAGGAAAGAATGATTTCTTCCTCCCATATTTGGGTTTACAGGGTGCAATCTAAAAAATAACCACTTGACACACACACACACACATATATTACTTTCGCTTTGTTTAAACACTTTATTTCTTCGTTATTTATGGTTGTGAGCCGCCTAGATTAGCCAGGGATGAGATAGGCGGCGCAATTTAATATTTATTCATTTACTAAATTTATTGGCCGTCCATCTTACCATAGGGTAATAATAATAATTTAGGTCTCCCACGAAGATAGTGGGGAAAAAAGAAGGATGAGAGGTTGTCATCGACAGCGACTACAATTCGCAGACCAAACAGCTTCCGGGCGCTCGCGCGTTTCGCCTCTCTTCAGCAAAGCGTGTTTCTCTTACGCAGGGGTTCTCAACCTTGTCAACTTCAAGACTTGTGGACTTCAACTCCCAGAATTCCTCAGCCAGCTTTGCTGGCTGAGGAATTCTGGGAGTTGAAGTCCACAAGTCTTGAAGTTGACAAGGTTGAGAACCCCTGTATCTATAGCAACCCTAAGCGGCCAATGAAAAGCGCTCCGTCCCTTTTAGAGGCGGTGTAGTCGTATTTTTGAGTGACGGGGGGGTTGTGGCTTTTCGATGACGTCATCGCCGAGCTCTTGTCTAGGATTGGCTTTCAGGACGAAGGCTTCCTGGGTCACGGGTTGCTTTTCGTGCACCGGCGGGGATCTCCGAGTCCCGCTGTTGCCGCGCGTCTGCTGGACGAAAGGGGAAGTTCTTCCAGGCTTAGTTAGAGGCGGACCGATCCAGGTGAGAGAGGTTCTGATCGTGGCTGTTGGGGGTGATAGAGAAGAAACAGTTGCTCGTTCGGCGACTACGTCTGTTGATTGGTTGCCATGGATACCGACTACAGTACATTCTTCCCCTCTTTCTCGGGCGCGTTTTCTTTCATTTTTACTTATTTCTTCAACAATTCTGGCAGAGGAGTTCGATAAATGCAGTCGATTATTTATGAGACAGAAACTGGTAACGGGTTTGAGGCCATGGGTGGGGGGTGGGTTGAAATTTCCAGTGTGATTAAGGCAGATGGACAAGACTGATTTTACTACATCGCAGAATCTGCTTGGAAATAGATTTTACAACTCCGTACTATCAAAGAATTCTGTTAACAATGTTCATTTGCTAAAATTTTTATAGCTTTTTTACTGTGGTAAAGCACTAGGGTGCTGAGGAGGAAAGAATTCATATATCTGAGCTAGATTCAGTGTTAATATTGAAACATTAAAACATTCTACTTCAGCTTTATGGTTTTTTTTTAAGTCCTTTGTACAGTTTCTAGTTATATAATTAATTTTTATATTTTTTATTTAATATTGTTTTATGTTGTAGATCTCTCATGACGATTTGCAAATCCACAAATAATGTCAGATTTATATCTGACATCTCAATACTTCTCAATAGGTGGTCACCAAAGATAAATGCATTTTGTGAGCTTTCTTCAAGTACAGTTTTTGGGGGACAAAAATGAGCTCTTTATTACACTATAAGGTTAATTTGTCAATCTTAACCTGCTTAAAGCTTTAAAAGTTAAAGTCAATGCTTTAAAATGGCTTTAAAATGCACCAAATGCCAATGGAGCTATTATAAAATAAGTATCCCATGAACTTTAATGGTAAAAGTGGCATAAAAGTACTTTTATGCCTATGTTCTACACCTTCATTTCTGTACTATCTTTAAACATACCGTAAATGTTCGATCCACAGCTAAGCTTAGAACACCATCTTTCGGCTGTGGCGAGGGGAGCATTTGCCCAGGTTCGCCTGGTGCGCCAGTTGCGACCCTATTTGGATCGGGAGTCACTCCTAACAGTCACTCATGCCCTTGTCACCTCGAGATTCGACTACTGTAATGCTCTCTACATGGGGCAATCCTTGAAGAATGTCCGGAGACTGCAGGTTGTCCAGAATGCAGCCGCGCGAGCTGTCTTGGGTCTTCCAAGACATGCTCATATCACTCCAGCCCTTCGTGAGCTGCACTGGCTGCCAATTGGTCTCCGAACACAATTCAAAGTGTTGGTTATGACCTATAAAGCCCTTTGTGGCAATGGACCAGGTTACTTGCGGGACCGTCTTCAGCCTCATGCATCCCAGCAACCGGTCAGGGCGCATAGGGCTGGCCTCCTACGGGTCCCGTCCTTCAGACAGTGTAATCTGATGGGTCCTAGGACAAGGGCCTTCTCCGTTGCTGCCCCAGCCCTCTGGAACCAGCTCCCCTCAGAGGTTCATACTACCTCCTCCCTCTTAGCTTTCCGGAAGCTTTTGAAGACCCATTTGTGCCGGCAGGCTTGTGGGATATGAACTGTGTTCTACCCCCGGGCCGAGGAATGTGCTTCCATCCTTGATTGTGTGTTTGAATTTTGTATGTATGGATCCTTGGTTTGTATGTTGTTATTGTTATTAAAAATTTTATGTGTACCCATATTGTTGTTGTGAGCCGCCCCGAGTCTCGGGAGAGGGGCGGCATACAAAATTGATAGATAAATAAATAAATAAATAAATAAATACTGTACTCAATCCTCAGTATCAGTACTGAAAACTGAAAGTAAGTTCAGTTTTTACCTAAGTATTGCAGCAACTGCACCTATTTAGAAAGCCCTCTTACTCATTATTATCACCTGATCTACCCTGGGGATCACTTTATCTGTAATTGCCCCTAGGACTGTTAATACTGAATTCAACCAAAATTATGTTCAATAACAATTCAAGCTTTCAATGGCCTGTCTGAAATCAGGCAATGGTAAGTAGAGGATTATAATCTGAGGGGTCCTTGGTGCTCTCTGAGCTGGGTTTTTTTCTTGCAGAGGTTTCATTACAGAAACTAAGTAACATCATCAGCACTAATGATGTTTACCTAGTTTGAGTAATGAAACCTCTGCAAGAAAACAACCCAGCTCAGAGAGCACCTAGGACCCCTTATTTTAACCTTGAACTATAAATATTCTCCTTTATTGATTATAATCTGTAAATTGATATGTCTTGATACAAGTTCTAGATAATTCTGTGCCTTTATGTAGATCTTGGGAACTCTGGAGAATAAGGCAGAATTTTATAGTACCACACAGAACTCACCATGGAATGGAAAATAGTTAATCTTCTAAGACAGGACTTTTCAACCTTTTCACCCATTGTACCACTTTTAAAATATGGCGACATCCAAGTACCACCAGTTGCCTAGCAAGGTGTCAAAAACTTGATGACAAAAAAAAGGAAAAAAGTGATAAAGTACAGGTAGTCCTTGACTTACAACAGTTCGCTTAGTGACTGTTTGAAGTTACAACAGCACTGAAAAAAGTGCCCTCCAAGCCACAGAATAAGACACCTGCCTGCCCATCCGGCGGCGCTCTTCCTTCTGTCCAAGGTTTTCATTGTTGTGAGCATTTCTGTTGAGGATTGGCAGCGGGGGTGGGGTGGGAGGTGTTTGGTTTTTATTCCCCCCGTCTGCTGGGTGGTTGCAGCAGATTTTGGTCACTTCACATGACCCTGGGACACTGTGACCATCATAAATATGAATCAGTTGTCAAGCATCTGAATGTAAATCCCAAGACCCTGCAGATGCTGCAACATTCCAGCTGATCGGCACTTCTTCTGGGCTCAGCGGAAGCACCAGGATCAGCATTGAGCTCCAGCTGGAGCCTGGCGCTGATCCTGGTGCTTCCACTGAGCCCTGATAGCCCCGAAGAAGCGCCGATCAGCTGGAAAGTGGCACTGATCCTGGCGCTTCCGCTGAGCCCTGACAGCCCTGCAGCTCCAGCCATCTCTCGCTCAGGCTTGTGTGGTGCTGCCACAGGTTCATCTCATTCCCCTCCCCCGCTACCACTTTTCTCGGATGGTCGCGTACCACCTGCCAGGTGCCAATGTACCACAGGTGGTACCCATACCATTGGTTGAAACGCCCTGTTCTAAGACAATGCCAAGAAGGACTGTTATGCTATACCTTCTAACCTTGATCTAAAACATTGCATCAATTGTTGATATATCAAAAGCTGCTACAAGGTTCAGGGCTATCAAAGTTATATTCTGGGAGGCAGGGATTGTGCTGTCACATCTTGATGGTGATGGGAAAGAGAGATATAGTAGCGACCTGGGGCTGCCTTTCTCTGAGAATATGGCATCTGTTTTTAATGCCAATATCATATTACAGTTTCTTGGTCTTTGTCCCATTGACCAGTCATCATAGCCAAGGAGGCCCTGATACCCAACTGTTGCTTCTCAGTGCCAAGTTCTCTATAATAAAACCTTAGTCATCTGTGATTTAATCTTGGATGAAAAGACCTGCCTAGTATGCATTACCAAGAAATGTTCTAGTAGAAAATCCCCCCCCCAAAGTGTTTAAAGCTGAGGCCAGGATACCATTATATTAAAGCAGAATAATTTTATCGAACAAAGCACAGATGGGATGGGGGTTGCAGAACCTCTTAAAAGTGTAGGCAAATGAATCTCTCTATTGGATTGGCTGTTTTCTAATTATAGTATATTACTTACATTATTGATTATTATCATTATACTTTGACAAAATTACCACTGTTGATTGGTTTGGTTAATGTGTATTTTAATATTTAGAGGGGAGGATCAATGAGATCACCTTTCCCTGCATAATGGCAGCCTTTAATAAGCAATAAGCCTTCATCATATATCTTAAATTAGTTAAATGCCTTAGCCGTTATCTAGAACACGGGTGTCGCGACATATCGTGATTTTTTGCATTGCCAGAGCTGGGGTGGGCACAGCCTCTGTATGATGCAGCCGGCCTGCAGACTGGCAGTTTGACACCCCTGATCTAGAATATCTTGCTTACCAGCACTAGCTGCTAAGAATTATCAGACATGTTAGTATACTTCCCAAAACTAACTCATATTCTTGCAGTTAACATTTTCACTTATCTTGTTGGCACCTTGTTACTTTAAGCACAGCTAGGAATTCCAGACTCCACTTCATTTTTCTCAGCAATACTGGGATGATAAAGAATAGAATTATTAATTTTACTCTAAAGACTCTTTAATAAATAAAATTGGGGTTTCTCTACAAATTGGCCTCAAATTGTACATTAGTGTCCAACTGGGTTTTGTATCTGGCATCAGCTACAACCCCAGCACAGAGGCAGGAGGTAGATTTTGTCATCCAGGTCAGGAGACCTTTTGACATTTGACATTCCACAGATAATTAGATGTGTGATCCTGTTGGTGAAAAAGCAGTTCTGCAAATAACCCTGTCCTTTTGTCACTGCACTCAGAAGCCAAAAGACTTTGCACAGGCACAATCTGATCCAAGGCTGCCATCCTGCACCCATGTCAGGCAACACCTAAGCTCTCAGTGGAACTTTGCACCAGAACTTCAGAGATAAGTCCAAGTTCCTATCAGGTCCATCAGATCCCTATGGCACAACAGGTTCTGATCCAACAAGTTCTTTCTCCGTGCAAGAGAATAGCAGGGAATGATCTGTCCATGAAAAGGGAGTACAAACATCATCTCCCAGCTCTAGATCATGTTACCATTGCACCTAGACAAAAAACATAACCTTCAATAACCTAGGTCAGGTCTGTTGCTGCCATGGTAGCCATGAAAATCCCAAGCTGTTTCTGACTCTTTGCCTAGTGAAGAAAGTGTGAAGACCCACAGAACTATAAGCCTTGGAAACTACACTGCCAACCTGGAAACATCATCCAGCAGCTTGGATAGAAAAGCAGTTAGGTAGCAAGGTGGCAATAGCATCTAATCCTAGAAAACACATTTCTCAGTTGTTTGTTCCCATCACCAAAGGTGGGTATGCTTAGGGTCCCATTTCTAAAGCAGTGCCATCTAATGGAATCTAGGAGATGCGACTTCTCTGTTGTTGCACATGCCTTTTGGTTTAAGCTCCCTTCCCCCACATGTTGAGCCAGAATGGGAAATGAGCCTATTTTGTGATATTAATGTGCATCATTGCCACCAGCTTCAATTCTGTGTTGTTTGGATATTGGTTTTTTGCTTTCCTGTGTTGGTTTTTTTGGATCTTGATTTTTTTTATATAATTATTCTTGTATCAATGAGTACTAGATTATACATAATAGAAACTGTAGGGTTTCAGCAGTTTAATTATTGTTGCTTCTTTTAACAAAGTGAAACCATACCACCCCTCAAGGGAAACATGATCGTTCCCTCTACGGATATAAATTTCAGACCGTCAAGGCTAGAAGAAATTCATAACTAATATTTACCGTGCACTTTCTTTGTGTTTCTGCTTTAACAGAAATGGTTCTGCTTCATGTGAAGCATGGAGATGAGAGCCAGTTTCTCCTGGAAACAACAGGTAACATTTCCATTGAAGACTTAACACAGGAAGTGACCAGGATCTACAATGGAAGACTCAAAATTCAACGTCTTTGTGCAGGTATTAAATATATTTGTTATACTGCTACAGTGGAACTTTCTTTTAACAATTTCTCAAAAATAGATGGTTAAAGGACACTTTATGTAACATCTCCATGTCCCACTCTTTGTTCTTTTGAAAGAAATGGAATCGCTGGCAGAACACGGTATTTTCTTACCTCCTAACATGCAAGGTCTGACAGATGAACAAATTGAAGAGCTGAAGCTGACAGATGAATGGGCAAAAAAATGTATTCCCAGTGGTGGAAGCACATTTAAAAAAGATGACATTGGACGAAGAAATGGTCATGGTAAATAAATAAATAAATATACATACATACATACATACATACATACATACATATCTTTTTGCATGTAAAAATAGCTTGCCAAGTTTTATGAAACATATATTGGCATACTGTACACTTTCAAATTTTGATGAATAAATATCAATAATAGATACAACATTGTGTGTCCTGTATGCAAAAATGTTCAGCCAGCAACACAACTTAAAACATATTTCTAAAATTCAGTATTAAAGAGAAAGGAAAATGCTCTTTAGACTTTTGACACTGTATTTGTGAGTGCAATTTGAGGTTCTGGTATTAAACATTAAATCCCTTCATGCCTTGGCGCCTGAGTATCTTCAGGGCAGTCTTCTCCCAAGTACCTTTTAGATCTTACAGGCAACAGCTGCTAATGGTTCCATACTTTTCAGCTCTAGAGGAGCTTGAACTAGGCTTCTCTCTAGCAATGTGGTTGTTTTGGAGTGGCCTCCCCTTAGAGATCAGACTCGCCCCCTCCCTCCTGGCCTTTTAGAAGCTGTAAAATAATTAAAAGCCCAATTATTCTAGAGGGCATTTTCATGATTTTACTGACTTAATATATTGCACCATGTTTATTATTTCATTCTTTTATTTATTGCCATGTCAGTATTCCACAAAGATATTTCAATAGTCCTTTTCCCATTTCCACTAATCCTGGAAATGCAACCTAGCACTTGTGTTTTAGTGAGGTAGACGAGCCGTAAGATTCTAAGATACAGTGGGTGTTGCATGTGTTCCTCTCATCCCTCACCAGTCCTTTGCCATCTTTCTCCTTTTTCTCCCATCCTAGCAATTCAGAGAAGGTGATAATAACCAATTGACTCCCTTCGTTGAAAAGGGACAGCCCTGCTCTCCTTTGCAAAGAGTCAGTGGCTCATTGCTTTCATGTTGGTGCTTCTCTGTGGAAAAGGGAGGGATGTGGCACTTCATTAGCATTCTTGTTAATAATAAGAGATGATATTAAGTTGTTTGGCATGCTTACTACTGGTCTGTTTGTTGCTCCCCTTTTCCATCCCTCTTGCCATCTGGGGCTTATGTATGTCTTATTTTGATACCATCCTACAAAGCTTCCAAGATCTGTGCTGTGCTAGGTAAGATGGCATTAGCATTGCTTTTTCTATTTGATATATCCCACTGCCTATGTATTTCATCAACATGCTGTATTGACAAATGCAATGGTTATATGGGCTAAATTACTCAACAGAGTTAGCTACTGTCTGCATTTTTTCATTGCTGTGTAAACTCTCTTTCCTTTGTTTAACCCTTATTTTTGTTACTTCTGGCTCCAATATCATGCTGTGCTTTTTTTTTTTTTGTAAATTAGTACTAATCCCTGCTGAGATTTATTCCTGAATAGACATGAATTTTTCTGTTTAACATTCTTGCTCAGAAGCTTTGTTGTTGGCTCACTTGGGCCAATTCTACACACTTAAGTTTTCTAATGGGAATAAGCTAAAGCCCCTCTGATCTTTTAAAATTGGATAGAGTTTAAGGTAATAGCTGGCTTTTAATCACAATAGCTGATTTTTAATTTAGAGGCTCTTTCAGTGCAAAACGTTATTATTTATATCACTTCCATAGTTATATAATACTGTATACTATCATCTGCATGTTTCTTTTTTAAGCTCCAAATGAGAAAATGAAACAAGTTTTAAAAGCAACCATAGAAGAAGCTAAGGCACTGATTTCTAAGGTAAGATACAATATTGTTGGTGTGAAATATTTATGAGCCAGCATCTCTGTGTTATCAGAGACAACTATTCTTAGGCTGTTCAGAGAATAGCAGGAAGTCTGATTCTAAAACAAACCACTAATTGAAATAAGGTTGTATTTATGTAATGGCAATTCCTTGATTAAATAAGCACATCTCTGGGCACACACCTGATATATTATTAAAAAAAATTCTAAAGGATCAGATTTCTTATTTATTTATTTAACTATCTCATAATATAGATACTGTTTAATCACATAAACTCTAAATAGTTTACTATAATAAAACCATAATAGTAAAAAAAGCCAAACTCCCATTAAAATTTGTCACTTCAAACTTAAAAATTAACCAGAATTAAAATCCACCCAAAACAAAAAAGCAGTCCAGTTCTACCCTTTGCAACTGAATACCTACCACAACAGGCCTGTTTTTTTCAGTTTTTCTGATGTGCCAGCAACTTGGGAATGCTGTTTCATGGAGCTAATACTTGAAAGACAGGGTCTTAGATACTACTACTACTACTACTACTACTACTACTACTACTAATAATAATAATAATAATAATAATAATAATAATAAAGTTGGAAGGGACCTTGGAGGTCATCTAGTCCAACCCCTTGCTCAGGCAGGAAACCCTGTACCATTTCAGACAAATGGCTGTCCAGTGTCTTCTTAAAAACTTCCAGTGTTGGAGCATTCACAGCTTCTGGGGGCAGGTTGTTCCACTGATTAATTGTTCTAACTGTCAGGAAATTTCTCCTTAGTTCTAGGTTGCTTCTCTCCTTGATTATTTTCTATCTGTTGCTTCTTGTTCTGCCTTCAGGTGCTTTGGAGAATAGCTTGACTCACTCGTCTTTGTGGCAGCCCCTGAGATATTGGAACACTGCTATCATGTCCCCCCTCGTCCTTCTCTTTATTAACTAGACATACCCAATTCCAGCATCCGTTTCTTATATGTTTTAGCCCCCAGTACCCTAATCATCTTTGTTGCTCTTCTCTGTACTCTTTCTAGAGTCTCAACTTTTTTACATCGTGGTGACCAAAACTGGATGCAATATTCCAAGTGTGGCCTTATCAAGGCATTGTAAAATAATCGTAAAATAAAATAAATAAATAAATAAATATTAACACTTCACATGATCTTGATTCTGTCTCTCTGTTAATGCAACCTAGCACTGTGTTGGCTTTTTTGGCAACTACAGCACACTGCTGGCTCATATTTAAGTGATTGTCCACTAGGACTGAGATCCCTCTCACAGTTGCTACTATTGAGCAAGATACTACCTATACTATACCTGTGCATTTGATTTTTTTTGCCTAAATGTAGAACCTTACTTTTTTTCACCATTGAATTTCATTTTGTTTGATAGCGCCAACAAATAAATGCCATAGATAGTTCAAAAGAAACCTGTTAGATTTGAACACTGGATGCTATCCAACAAATATTATGCAGTGATAATGTAAATGTAAATTTTAACACTTAGATAGGAAAAAATCAGATGGATAGGTACAAGGTAGGTAGTCCCTGCTTTAGCAGTAGTACTTAGGGAAGAATCTGAGAGTTCTGGTAGATTAGAAATTAAGTATGATCCAGCAGTGTGCTTTAACTCTCCAAAGAAACAATACTTAAAGGTATTGGCAAATAATACAACCATTGTAGCACAAGCATCATGCTGCTATTCCTGACAGTAGCCAAGTTGCTACATTAACCAACTGCAATGTCCAAATCATCTTAAAGGTGGTCCCATGTTAAGTCTGTAGTCTAAGTGGTGATAATAACATGAATCGCTATCTAAAAGGATTGCAGCTGACACACTATTTAAAGCTAGGAAAAGATTCATCTTGCCACCATCTCTACCTAATGCTAAAAAGGCAGTTGTGACCTCTTCTGGGACCTCCAGCTTGGCCCAGACAGTGATTTATATCTCAAGTCATGCTGACAAATGAGCTTAGGTGTTAAATAACATGGAGGAGAGAGAGCTCCATCCTGTGCTACACTAACAGAACCAATAGTCCAAGTGGACCATTCTTATGTTATCAGAAGGAACGACCTACCTAGGAAGTGGAGGAAAATAATATCCCTGAATTCCAATCCCTGCAGACAGTCCCAAAGGGTATCTGTGATCAAACATTGTCAAGTGATTTAGTAGGACAAGGAGGGATGTACTTACTATCCAAGTCTTGATGCAGTTCATTTACCAGTGACCAGTGTAGACTTGGTCCCATGCCCAGTTTTGAATCCTGACTATAGATGATTCAAATAATCTATTTCATCCAAGGATTCCCTTTAGCTGAAGCTCCAACAACTCACTCCATAGTGAATATTGTAATATGTGAAAGGTTAAATTTAATTTGGTTGGTAACTAAGTTTAGTTGTGAATAATGGTTGGATTCTACTGTTCAAAGAAAGGTTATTAATTCCTGCATACTTAAGACTTGGAAATTATTTTGGAATAAGTGCAAAAGAAAATATGCCTGCAATTATTGTAGCTTACAATAGCCCTCCATTAATTTGGCTTTTTGTTGTTGCCCAAGTAGAGTAATCAGTAACTATACATTTATAAGTATAGAAATATTTATATAATTTGCATAATGCATATGAAGTCCCTTTGGACAGATGTATTTTAATTGAAATTGTATTACTACAAATATAAAAGAGCAGAGTAAGGGCAGATATTTTTTGAAGTAGATTAGCTGTGTAGAGCAATGGGAGAAATGTTTAATCCCCATAATTTTTTTTCAAAAAATATCTAAACATCAAGAGATGAAATAATGTTTCATGTCTGCAAAGAACCCTCCTCCTTGCTTCCTATTCATATTTGAAATAATTATTTCAGTAAATCAATAACCATTAATTTCACTAGAAAAAACAAGCAGATGTCAATTTTAACAGATACTTTAAAATGTTTAATTCTGAATAGATGATAAATTGGTAGTAGATAATGCTAATGGACAGAGAAATGTTATTCTAAAAATAGGGAAAATATTTTTTGTTATTTGACTTTATCTCATACTGTGCTGTCATTGTAGATTTCAGAGGAAGCATTCTTTCTTCCATAGTATATTAGTTTATTCATTTAAGTTGCTTCTCTCTGTATTGTAGGAACAAGTGAAAGCCAATGTATGTGTTACTACCACTATGGTGAAAGATGCACTCGACCAGCTCCGAGGAGCTGTAATGATTGTTTATCCAATGGGGCTCCCTCCATATGACCCAATTAGAATGGAGTTTGAAAATAAAGAAGATCTGTCAGGAACTCAAGTAAGCATTAGGATTTAATGGTTTTTATTTTTTTAAAAAAAATATTGTTCTTCCTAGAGAGATGTTTGTAAAATTGATTCATTATCTACATGTTTATTTGGTTTCTAGACTGCTGTACAGTATATACATTTTTTACATGGTGTTATATATTTACACTAAAAAAGTCATTTTTCCCTTGTTATTTTTTCATTGCAAGAAAATAAATTCCCCTTCTGTTACCTCCGCTTGGTAACTGGAACTGTTGAAAAAAAAAATACATCTTAAAAAATGTTATGTATTAGACTTAGAAATCAATGATAATGCTGAAGATTTTATTGAAAAAAACTGATGATGGAGTATGCCACCCCTCATCACTATTAAATCTAAGCATTTTTAAATCCTTATATTTCCTTCATTAAGTGTTAGTTAACTCAGGCAAAATCACTTCACTGCTGTTCCCACCATTCTGCAAAAAGAACATTTACCGTATATGTTTGATCTGTCTCTCTCTCTGTATGTGATTGTGTGTGTGTGTGAGTGAGTGAGTGAGTGAGTGTTACTGGTGATTTTTAATAACTAAATGGTAGATGAGCAATTCTCTTTTTGAGATCTCTTATATAGATCTCAAGAATGTTCTAAGGAATCTTTTAACCATTCAGAGCAGATTTAAAGGCTACAGAGAGGTGGTACAAGGAAGGGAAGGAAGAAGGTCTAGGGCAGCGGTTCTCAACCTTTTTCAGGCCGCGACCCCAACCTGCGCCACGCATGCGTGGTGCTACACCCCGCGCCACGCATGCGTGGTGCTGCGCCGTGCATGCGTGGTGCTGCCCCCTGCGCCGGCCGAGGCGTAGGCTGCCGCCCATTCGCGGCAGCAGGCAGGCTCAGGTGCTCCTGGGCGGCTGCAGCGGCGACAATGCAGGGCGACCATGGGCTGGGCTGCCAGCTGGCCCAGCCCAAGGGAGGCAAGACACCCGCCGGGCCCCACGCGCACCAAAAACCTTCCCTGCGCCTGCTGCTGCCCCGCTAGCCTTACCTTCGCTGCTGCCCGTTCGGGGTGGCGGCAGGCAGGCCCAGGCGCTCCTGGGCGGCTGCAGCAGCGACAGCGCAGGGCGATCACGGGCTGGGCCACCAGCTGGCCCAGCCCAAGGGAGGTAAAAAACCCGCCGGGCCCCACATGCGCCAAAAACCTTCCCTGTGCCCGCCGCTGCCACTAGCCTTACCTTCACTGCCGCCCGTTCGGGGTGGCGGCAGGCAGGCCCAGGCGCTCCTGGGCGGCTGCAGCCATGACGGCGCAGGGCGACCACGGGCTGGGCCACCAGCTGGCCAGCCCAAGGGAGGTAAAAAATCCGCCGGGCCCCACGCGCACCAAAAACCCTCCCTGCGCCTGCCGGCCTCCCACCTCCCACCCCTGGCCCTCTTTTACTTACAGTTTTAGTAGTTGCTCAGCAGGGAGGGGTGGAAAGTTCCGGAGAGCTCGCCTTCGCTGCAGACAACTTGCAGCACCGTTTGCAGACTGGGACTTTTGGCGGGCTCAGCAGGGCGGAGACAGCCTGGACAATTCCTATTGGCTTTTGAAAGCCAATAGAATTAGACTCTATTCAAGAGAGTCTATTCTATTGGCTTTCAAAAGCCAATAGAATAAGAGGGAGTAGCACAGCTAAGGAAAAGGGGGAAAAAATGGCGGACTGCGTTGTTTGGCGACCCCCATGAAATGGTCGTTCGACCCCAAATGGGGTCGCGACCCACAGGTTGAGAACCGCTGGTCTAGGGTGTGAGTAGATTTCTTCTTTTTGTGTCATTGGATTCTGCCTGTTGTAAAGCTCAGTTTGTTACAGGCAGCTCTTGAGGTTATTGAAGAACCAGAGGCCCAGCTGTGGTGGGCAGCAAAGGAACTGAAAAGAACAAACCAGCTTTCTGGCTATGTTGGCAAAAATGAGAAAACTAAAATTATTATCAAAATACAAAAAGTAAGTATTTGTGACTTAAGAGTAAAGTGAGAGTCTTTATACAGGTTTACACTCACCCAAAGCAATATTTTGCCAGATTTATTATGTTTTAAATTTTATTAGATTTTATATTATTTATCTTCATACAGGTAAGCATGCTGTTCAAAAGCAAGGCAGACCTCATTTACTGGTGTAAAAATGATTGTGGGATAATCATACTTCTGCACTAAAAACATATTATGGCAAGCTGTCCTTCTGCTCCTGTTTGAAGCAAGCCAAATTTAGCTGCTGAGTGTCTCACAGTACAGAGAAACTTGCCTTTGTATAGCAGAAGTAGAGAACATGATTCATTCCACGTGTGGCTGAAATACAGTCTCTAACATTCTTCATCATTCATCACAAAGACATTGCAATTCAATATCTGGAATTATGTGTCGTCTATTCCTGCTGTGGAGGGACTAATGTCTGCCCCTCCTGACATTTTATTCATCATATCAATAGGTATTCCATTGTCAGAATAAGGCAGGTTGAAATATATTAATTTCTGTTATGTTTCAAGAAAGGGCAAGGAGCTCCAGCACGTGAACCTGTCATAAGTAGCGAAGAACATAAACAGATGATTCTTTTTTATCACAGAAGACAAGAAGAACTCAAGGTATCAGGTGTTGTTGCTCTGTTACTCTATTGAAAACAAGATATTTACATTTTGTTTGCAATATATATATAATTCATTTTCTTTTCATGTTTTTCAGAAATTAGAAGAAAATGATGATGATTCATTTTTAGATTCCGAATGGGCTGATAGTCATGCTTTGAAAAGACATTTTCATGGTGTCAAGAATATTAAGTGGAGACCAAGATAAGTTATTTTGGCAAGAAAAAATATTTTTAAGATAAACTAACACAGCAAGTTACATTGGTAACATCAATGCACATTTACTCATTAAAACTAAATATTAGATTTTTATTTATTTATAATATTGATTGCCTTGTAGTCAATAAATCTATATTATTAGGATTGATGCTTGTATTTTTTTTAAATACTGACCTGCTCTCATATTATTACTAAACACTATTATTAAAAACAATAAAATTGTCCCTCTCCTTACATTTTTGTAGTCTGAGTAAAATTATTTTAATTAGTATGGCTTAGCTTAGAAGGAACTGAGTTTATTTTTAAAAACAGGGAAATTCAAACTTTGTGGAGGAAAAAATATTATATACTAGGTAAGTTTCCAGAAAACATTACGCCTTACCAATACTGGTTTAGAATATATTAATGTAAACTATAAGGAATATCAGACAATCCAGTTGGGAAGATACAATCCTTTAATAGTGCAAGTAGAAGAATCTGACTACACTATGCCATGTTTGAATGATACAGTTTCTGCTCATATTCAGCCTGCAATATGTTCTAAGTATACAAAGCATGTTTAGAGAAGATGATATAAATTAAGTTTCAGATTAGATAACTGAGCAGAAGTGGCACTGAAATATCTAAAACAATCACATAAAGGAATTTATCTTCTAGAGGCAATAGTAGAATTTGAAAGGGGATTTATTTTCATTTCCAATGTTCACTTTTAATAGCAGTCCTACTGAAAATTTTTATTGCCTATTTATAAATACAAGATTTTTGAATCAAATGAAGCCCACAACCTAATAATTGAATACTGCGTAATGGTTGGAGGTGAGCAATTAGTTAATCTAGTTCAACTTCCTGCTCAGTGCAGCAATCCATTACACCAGATATGTCAAACGTATCGGAGCTTTTTCCCCATTGCCGGCAATGAGGTGGGCGCAGTTTCCTTGTGATGTGTCCGGCCTGTGGGCTGACAGTTTGACACCCCTGCATTACACCATCCTGTTTGAAAACTTTTAAATACATTATATTTCGTCCTCTGTTTATGAAACAATGGTTTTTATTCTCCCTGAGAATATAACATCCAGCAGACAACTAATCTCTTGAAATTGTAAAAATTATGAAGAGTCACTGAAGGAAAATAATTTGACTATTAACTTTCCTTCGGTAACTTTTCATAATTTTCATAGTGCTTTAAATTCTTAAAGGTGTATTTTTAAAAGATATCTTTATTAGATTTTTTAGTAGAGATAAAAACTAAGAAAAACATCTAAAGGTAGAAAAAAGTAAAGAATGAAAGAACAATGCCAAAATTGCAGAAAGATAAAGAAATACAAAAAATGACTTCCTGTTTTCTTTTACAACAGATATAAGTATAAATTTATATTAAACTCATATTCTGTTTCACACAAAAAGTCCAAAAGGGTTTCCAGTCAGCATTAATTTAATGTCTTTTCTCTGATGAAAGCTGTTATTTTTGCCATTTCAGCCCGCCATTCATTCTTCCATTGTCGAATCTTTTCATTGTACATACAATTTTTTCACTAATGATTCAATCCTCTTAAAAGGTATTTTAAGGAGAGAAATATTTTGCTTGTCGTCTTGCATTATTTTCTTGAATTAAGTGAATAATAGTGGCATTGGTCAGCTCCATTGGTTATGGATGAAGCACATTCCTTATATCATCTTGTATGTATGAGAAAATACCTATCTATGCAGGTCTGCCTACTCATGTACTTGTTCAAGTGGACATTTATATTTTTCTTAATTAAGACATAGACAAAACGGCCAAATATATTTGGATGCATTGCGATCACTTGTTAAATACTGTATCCATTGTTAAAGTGCTCTCCACTGATCTGTCTAGAAATGTTTATGTTGTGAGCCACAACACAGTTCATAGCTCTGTAAATACTGAGTTATGATGAAGAGGATTTCAGTGTTTCAGGAAATCAAGCCTAAGGCAGTTTGAGGACTGGAAAAAAGCCCAGACATTTAAATAGGGACAAAAAACAATGGAGAATAAAGAAGAAGGATAAGTAGAGAATGAAGACAAAAATATTTTGAAAAGTGCATGGAGATAACTAATTTAAAAGGAGATGCCAAAGAAAATATATCTGAATTAAGACAAGGAGGTCTCTATCGAAGTGAGAGAACAAGGAGCGATAGGGCATGCCAGAGTGGCTGATCCAGAGATGAACTAAAAGAAATGGGTGTTCGCTTTTGCAATGTTTCTAAAAATGGGGACCTCCCCTTATCACTTGGAGAGCCAAATAGACAAAAAAATACTATCAGCAAGTTATAGTTCGCAGAAATCTTTCAAATCGTGTTATCTACTGCTACATATAATTGAGAAAAAATGATTGTGTCTCTTTTGACCACTTTTTTTTCTAAAGAAACTAGATTATGTAAGATTGTGAAGTAACATTTCAAACATTCACAAACAATGTTTGTTAAATAAAAGGAAGTTAAGGGTACCTTTAAATCCCTTTTCACATTTAAGAAGTGAATTATGCTTCATGGAGATATATTGGTAGCCATTAGATTGCTACTGTGTTTCCCCCAAAATAAGACCTGGTCTTATATTGTTTTTTTGCACCAAAAGACGCATTAGGGCTTATTTTCAGAGAAACACAGTATCAGGGTGATCAGCCTGTCCTGGTGGCCCACCCCTTGGCACGCGCACAAGAGGCAACAAGCACACAGGGACCAATAGAGTCTGACAGGAGCTGCAGCCTGCCAGCTTTTTGGCACAACACAGGTAAGTCTGAACGCAGAGGCAGAGGGGGGGAGGCAGATGATCCAGACGTGTGCAGCTGCCTGGCTCGTGGGAGGCTCTTGTGACAGTCCCGGTAGCAGGCAATCCAGACGTGCTCTGCGGCCGGCTGGCTCACGGGAGGCTCATGCGGTGGCACCGGCAAAAGGTGGAGGCAGATGGAGGGAGGCAGGCAAATCTATGTGCTGCACAGCCACCTGGCTCATGGGAGACTTGTGGGAGCGGCACCGGTAGCAGGCGGAGCCAGAGCCACAGGAGGCAGGCGATCTCTCTGCACCATGCGGCCGCCTGCCCCAGCACAATTGCGGGCAAGCCAAAAGATGGTATGATGGAATGGGTGGTGCACTGGGATCGTCTGCCTCCTCCCTTTGCCAATGCCTCTGCCTGCTGCTGGTGCCATTGCGCAAGCCTCCTGCAAGCCAGGAGCCACACAGCGCATCCGGATCGCTTGCCTCCCTGCCATGCCTCTGCCTCTGCACTCAGACTTTCCTGGCTGCGCGGGCTACGGCTGCTGTGGGATACCTTCAGCCCTCGTGCGCTCAACGTGTCCTGTGCTGACCATGCCCACCTCCAGACTTATTTTTGGGGTAGGGCTTATATTAGGAGCATGCTAAAAATTAGGCTAGGGCTTATTTTCTGGGTGGGTCTTATTTTCGGGGAATACACGGTACCACTTACAGCAGATTATTATTATATACACAACATCTTTATTGCATAACAATCACAATCAAATTTGCCTCCTATCTAATTGAAAATAAAAGTAAAGGTGTACCAACTGTTACAATGGGCATGCCTGCTTGAATTAATTTAAAAGCAAACCAGGAGGGCAACAGGTGGGCCAAGAGACCTGGATCTCAAAATCTAAGCAACTTCAGATCCAGATACTAGATCGCTTCCTTATAGTACTGATATCAGCTGATAAGAAACTAAGTGACATGCATCATAATCTATGTCAGGACTTTTCAACCTTTTCACCCATTGTTCCACTTTAAGGATATGGCAACATCCGAGTACCACCAGTCACCCAACAAGGTGTCAAAAACTTGATAACCAAAAAAAAAAAAGGAAAAAAGTGATGCAGTACAGGTAGTCCTCAATTTACAACAGTTCGCTTAATGACTGTTCGAAGTTACAATGGCACTGTAAAAAGTGCCCCCCGAGCAAGACACCTGCCTGCCCACCCGGCGGCGTTCTTCCTCCTGTCCGAGGTTTTCATTGTTGTGAGCATTTCTGTTGAGGATTGGCAGTGGGGTGGGAGGGGTGTTTGGTTTTTATTTCCCTCATCTGCTGGGTGGTTGCAGCAAGTTTTGGTCACTTCACATGACCCTGGGACACTGTGACTGTCATAAATATGAATCAGCTGCCAAGCATCTGAATGTAAATTACAAGACCCTGGAGATGCTGCAGCATTCCAGCTGATGGGTTCTTCTGGGCTCGGCAGAAGCGCCAGGATCAGTGCTGAGCTCCAGCTGGAGTCTGGCACTTCCATTGAGCCCTGACAGCCCCGAAGAAGTAATGATCCTGGCGCTTCCCCTGAGCCCTAACAGCCCTGCAGTTCCAGCCATCTCTTGCTCAGGTTTGTGCGGTGCTGCCACCGGTTCAGCTCATTCCCTCCCCCGCTACCACTTTTCTAAGACGGTCATGTACCACCTGCCAGGTGCCAATGTACCACAGGTGGTACCCGTACCACTGGTTGAAATGCTTTGATCTATGTTATTGCTTTGATCTATGTTATCAGTGGTGAAGAACCTATGGCACGCGTGCCAGAGGCGTCACTCAGAGCCCTCTCTGTGGGCACGCGTGCTATGCCCCAGAGATGGCAACCATCCCTCTTCAAGCAGCTTTCTGCTAATTCGCTGAGGTCCCACATGGCCGGATGCATCCCAGCACGGCTGGTTTCCCTATCCCCTGTCCTATTCCTCCTCGCCTTGCATGCTCTCCTTTTCCCGGGCATCGCCTCCTCAGCTGTCAGCCGACTGTCGAGCTCAGAGGCGGCTTCTCTGAACTGCTGGCAGTGGGCTGCAGAGCCATAGAGTGTGCCGGTCAAGGGGCCAGCAGGCTGTGGCTGCTGACGGACACCATCGGCCCCCATGTGCTCACTGGCCTCTGTGTGTGGGGACCGATGGTGTCAGGAAGCAGCCACCCTGGCACCTGCATCACCTTGCCCTGCGACAATGGCACCCCTGCCTCGCCTCCCCTCACCCCGCAGGACGAACCTCCTTCCCACTGTCCCACCCACCAGAGACTCCCTGGATCTCCTCCAACCCTGTCCGGCCTCCACAGGAATCCCTGCCCACAAGCAACATCGAGGTGACCACGGCCACCCATTCTGCCATGACCACCACAGCCACGCCCACATTGGGCCACGCCCACCTGGCACCTGGCTATAAATAAGTGGGTTTTGGGTTGCAGTTTGGGCACTCGGTCTCTAAAAGGTTCGCCATCACTGCCTTAGGTAATTCACTGAATTTCAAAAATATGTTCAAAATAACATTGTATGATTGCTTTGTATAGCACATCATGTATTGTGCATATAAGCATACAATCAAACTAAAATTCTAATTGTTGCATACAATAGTGCAAACTTTAGCTCCCCATTATTGGGAAAAATATAGTTATTTATATATATTTTTAAAATCCCATATAAAGAATTCTCGGTCCCCTTGAAATACTCTTTATCTTTTCCATACTGAATGTATGTTGAATTACTGCTACATAAGGATAAGAAATAGCCTAGTAACTATAGTGAGAATGTGCTATTGATCCAGACTTCTGAGTGCTTTCTGTTGTTAAGTAAAGATCCACCTGAGGATTTTGTGGCAACTAAATTAGTTCTGATAGTCTGTATTCTCACAATATCGCTGATGTGAGAAATATGAGATTATTTATGACAGCCCAGCTGCAGAGTAGTTGATGCTAGGTTTTGTTTCATTTCGTGATAAGTGGTTCCATTTCGCCACTGAAGGGTTCTCATCTCACATTCCCCAAATGGGAGCATTTGGTGGATTTTCTGGTCCTCGCTGAAAGGGGAACTGATAAAAACAACAACAGGAAAATCAAGAAACATTTTGTCACTTTCCCCTTGAGCCCCTGCTCGGCCCACTGCAAGCGCCAAACTGAACCTTCCCTTTTGCCTTTCTCATTGCAAATGCATCAATCTAAACTCTCATAATTCACTAATATGATTTTAACAGCTGCTGACTTCAAGGATGTGCTGATTTCAAACTTACCTTGTTTATTAGAATCTGAAATCCATCAGCAGAAGCAAGTGTAAAATGATAGTGAGAAGGCAATGCAGAAACCAAAGAAGTCTTGGAGGAAAAAGCACTTTTCTGCTTCATCCCATAATAAACCATTCATTTGGCTAACTCAAATACGAAAGTATTATGTACTGAGTTGTTGTAAATCAGCCTGTTTATCAGGCAATTTGAAATACTGATAACAAGTCCCTAAATAACAAAATCAGCTTCTTTATTCTTCTCATCACCACTATTCTGTTACATTTTAGTTCTGTAAGAAGAAAAAGTCTTTTGCTTCCTGCTGCCACATACTGAGAGCCAGATCATCTTGTAGTCAATGGCTAGGTAATTTAAAAAAATTAAATTGTTTTTATGTGTACGGTATTAAAAATGAAATCATGAAAACACATGTCATGCACGCAAATAGAGACAACAGAATCTGTCCCTGTTTTTCAAAGACGTTTGCTCATTCTTGCTGTATACCGATAAGTACAGCATGTACTGCAATAAATTTCAGAGGAGGGTGGTGGAATGAGGAAGTTTATAGAAAATTATGAAACTTGGCACTTCCTATAGAAGTTAAAAAAAAAAGCAAAAGCCTTCCAATTGTTTCTTGTCCCAAGATTATGATTTACAGGGGAGGTGGGGAGAATTTAAAGGAAATATAAATTATCAACCAAAGTATGATTAAGTTTTAATTGAAGTGATGACTTTAAGTTAGAGTTTAGTTGAGGATATCTGTATGGGTGTTTACTGGCTATAATAGCTTGCATATTTTTCCGTAACATTTTTAACTTAATGAAGAAAATAACTTCTTGCAGCAGGAAAGCATTTCACTAAAAGCATATAATAAGCTGAGTGGTACTAAACTTTCTTTTCTTTCCAAATAGTTCACTTGGGGGCATACAAAATCTAAATGTGTGAATCACATGGTGCTGCTTTTGGCCTGTCCTAATTGTGTGCACTACAAGAAGGGAATCTAAGATTACATAGGGTGGCCAAGGGACTCTGGAGATTGTGTTCAAGAAGAGCCAGCCACTCCATCCCTCAGCTTCCCCATACAATGGAAGCTATGTGGTGCTGTCTCAGAAGTGTGCATCATTTCAGAGCAGACACAATTGCAGCTGCTCCAAAATGGTGTCCATTTTTGGGATGGCATGACATGCCCTTCATTGTATAGGGAGGCTGTGGGATGGAGCTGCTGTTTCTCCTTGAATATGAGGGCCAGAGATGATGTTCAAGAAGGGGAGCCAGCTGCTCAGCCCCTAAGCTTCCCTGAAGGCCATGTGGCACCATCCCAGAACTGGGCACTGTTTTGGAGCAGCCGCAATTCATTGCAGCTGCTCCCCAAATGGCACCTATTTCTAAGACTGCGGCATGTTGTCTTATCTATGTAGGAAGGCCACACAATGGATGACTACTTCCCACAGATTTACCAAAGAGGTAAGTGAACGATCCATGATGGAGGTGGGGAGGAGGGTATTAGACACAGTGGGGCAGGAAGCAAGCCTAAGGCCTGTGGGGAGCCAGTGGGACAGGATGGGAGAGTGGTAGGCGGGGGGGAGGTGCTACAGTAAGTTTGCAATCAAATCATTAGGTCAAGCAACTTCAGTCAGAGGTAATATGTCCCTTTGATTAGTGGTGTTGTAATTTTGTGCAGTTGCAGAATGAATGATCATAAGTCAAGGACTACCTATATGGGTTATGTACAGCAGTGGTTCTTAACCTGGGTGATATCGCCCCCCCAGGGGGCGATTTCATTTTTCAGGGGGGCCATGGAATGAAAAGGGGGTGATATGGGGGCGATGGAGCAAGAAGTTTGGGGGACACTTTTGAGCCTTCCCCTGCAGCTCCGAGCCTCCTCCGCCATTTGCGGAGAGAGACAGAGACAGAGAGAGGCACTTGTGCTTCTCTCTCTCTCTCACTCTCTCTCACATGCAGATTTGCCCCCTCGCAGGGCTCCTGATTGGCCTGCCCCTGGGTGCCCCGCCCCTGGGAGAAGCATGGCCAGGAAGTCCCTTTCCCTGACTAGCCCCGTCCAAGGTTCATGTGGCCTGGGAACCGCGCAGGGAAGCCCTGGGATCCCCGTTGGGAGCAGCCCACCAGAGCCTCAGCTGAGCAGGCCAGCCTTCCCGCAAGCTGCAGCCCCAAGGGAGAGCAGCCTTTGCAATCCCCAGCCACAGGATCATTGGCCCAGCTGGCCGGGAAGGTGCACCGGAGTCCCGGCTGCTTTGTCAGCGAAGAATGTGAGGTGAGCAGAAGATGGGGGGGAGAGAAAGGGAGGGGGAGGCATTTTCCAACCAGAAGCAGAAGAAACCTGGTCAGACCCGTAGGAGCGCCTTCTCCTGGGGCCCGGCACCGGCTTCCTTGCCCTCCTCCTCCTCCCCTTCTTCCTCCTGCTGCTCCCCGGGTGGCAGTCCCGGCTGGGGCAGCGGCCAGTGGGGGCATTGCTGTGATTGATGGAGGAGGTTTCTAGTTTGTACCATTCGTGAAAGATTAAATGTTTTCAATTTTATAAATGCAGCATAGAGGGAACCTTTGACGGACTGACATACTTTGTAGACAATTGGCACAGAGTGAGACATTGGTCTACTATAGAAAAACCTGACCTAAAACCAGTTGTTCCTTGGCTATTTTTTTTTATTGAGTCGGCAAATTTTGGTAGAGATATTTTGCATATAGTTTACTGATTTTATATAGTAAATTGTTTGGAAGGTAGTTAGCTGGGTTGGTCTTATCACCCTTGTTGTATATTGACATTGTGACAGAGTTGGTCCATTTTTGGGGGATCTGTACACAGTTGACTGATATGAGTAAATAAGGAAGCTGAAATAATGATCCATCATTCAGGTCTCAATTTTTGGATGATCAGGTCTCTCTGGGAGCTTTGCAACTTGAGTTGAGCAATTAGATTCAATATCTTTCACTGGCCAATCAAAGAGAAAGTTGGAAAGAATTAAGCGTGTATCAAGAGTGTAGTCTGAAATAAAACATGACAGAAAGTATCTCAGATGTCCTTCCATATTAAATGATCCATTCTAAATCTAAATTATATTGTCTATAAGGAGACAAATTGCCAGAATACGGTGCTATGTTTCAATTGAACTGTCTGAATTAGTCTGTCCCATCCATCCAATTGGCTCACTTGCTTCTTTCTTCCCAGAAGAGCCTTGCATATCTGTTTCAAGATATAAACAGGTTTCCTGGGAATGGAGGCACTGTTGTCTCTATCAGCTTTATGTCCCATATATTTGGAGTTGCAGTCATGCTTATATCTCAGTTTTGAATAAGATTTAGCTTTGTAATGTATTATTTGTGGTACATTAGTGCAGATTTAACCAATCTTATCCAAAATATCAGATAGTTGAATCAGGTTGATAGATAAGTTGGGAAAAGAAATTCAGAGAAACACATAAGGGAATATGAAGAGGCAGGCTTTCTTCTAACCTTTTTTTCTCTTGGTTACTTTCAGCAGCAAGGTGCCACACAGTATGTTGTAATACAGGGCTTTTCAGCCAGTGGTACGGGTACCACCTGTGGTACATTGGCACCTGGCAGGTGGTACACGACCATCCTACAAAAGTGGTAGTGGGGGAGGGGAATGAGCTGAACCAGTGGCAGCACCACACAAACCTGAGCGAGAGATGGCTGGAGCTGTAGGGTTCAGCGGAAGCGCCAGGATCAGCGCTTCTTCAGGACTGTCAGGGCTCAGTGGAAGTGCCAGGATCAGCGCCAGGCTCCAGCTGGAGCTTGGCACTGATCCTGGTGCTTCTGCTGAGCCCTGAAGAAGCACCAATCAACTGGAATGTTGCAGCATCTCCAGGGTCTTGTGATTTACATTCAGATGCTTGGCAACTGATTCATATTTATAACGGCCACAGTGTCCCAGGGTCATGTGAAGTGACCAAAACCTGCTGTAACCACCCAGCAGACGGGGGGAATAAAAACCAAACACCCCCCACCCCCGCTGCCAATCCTCAATAGAAATGCTCAGAACAATGAAAACCTCGGACAGGAGGAAGAGTGCCGCCGGGTGGGCAGGCAGGTGTCTTGCTCGGCTGTGGCTTGGGGGGCACTTTTTTCAATGCTGTTGTAACTTCAAACAGTCACTAAGCGAACTGTTATAAGTCGAGGACTACCTGTACTTTATCACTTTTTTCCTTTTTTTTTGGTCATCAAGTTTTTGACACCTTGTTAGGCGACTGGTGGTACTCGGATATTGCCATATCCTAAAAGTGGTACAATGGCTGAAAAGGTTGAAAAGCCCTGTTATAATACACTCTGTTGCACCCACTTCTAAATATTTAGGTGATACTCTATGACAATGAGATTGTACTTTCCAAATATCTCTAAGGTGCTTCCTTCATAGAGCCAGTGCTCAAGTGATATAACACTGACACCTTAAAGCTTTCCAATATGGTAGCTTCCAGATATATTGGCTTGATCTGATAATTCCCAGTTAAATGTGCCAGCATCCATTGTTGAACTAAGCTATCACCCTGTACTTACTATTCCCACAATGTAACCCAATTCAGTATTCCCACAGAAAATTTACTTTTTTTAGATTTTAATCTTTTGTGGTCCAGAAAGACACTATTTTTAAACTTATAGTATTAAAAATCATTTTAAAAATCATTTTTGGACCCGAAATGACTGGTAAAATATAAAAAAAAAACAAGAAGAAATTCCTGAGTCATAAAGGAAATCTAATTTTTCATCATGCACAACCATCAAAGCCATTTCATGCTTCCCACATAAACTGGTTTTGAAATAAGTGCTTTTATCTCTCAAATGACTATCACTGTGTGACTTGCAATGAAAAGTCTGCCTATGGTGTACACCCATGTTACAGTGAAATAGATCAGCTTACAAAACATCTAGGCATCCCACAGTACTTAAGCCAAGCCAGCTGAATTGCTTCCAGGGTTTTTCCTTTCCAGTCCTCCATTCTTAACATGCCCATTACAGTAGTTGTTGTTTTATTTTCCCAATTGTTTCACATCCTCATGTAGAAGGAAACCTAAACATTTCTTTAGGGCAGTGCCACACCTATTTTCATTGTCACCTCCTCCACACCTTTTCAGCAGTGAAGCCCTAGCTGGCTATTCAAAATAACTTCCTGAAAATTCAAACGCAGCTGCATGCCAGGAAATCAAGACAAATGTACACACAACAGCTGAATGAGTTTGCCTAAACAGCTTCATTTTCAAACAGGAATAATTTTCAATTTTTTTTCTACTTTATTATGGGTACTCTTGATGAACATTTGCTTCCTAGGTGGCCTATTTCAAGGGAATACACAGAATTAAAATAAACAAAAAAGCATGCAAATACCCACAAAAGCTTGTTATCAAAATTTAAGTACAAAAAGTATTTGCTGGAGTGATGTGTGTATTCAGGTGCATATGCAGTTTTATAGAGTTGAAATATAACGTATTTAATATGCATGCACTCGGGGCTTCCGGTGGCTCCGCCGGCGTCGCTAGAGTCTCCACTGTGAGGCTCCGTTCCCTGGGTTAGTAAAGCCGCTAAAAACAGCGCTCACCAGCTGTTTGGCACGGCGGAAAAACCCCTCTTCGGGCGAAGAAGAGGTGTAGAGCTGCAAGAGTAAGGTTGAGCCCCTCTAAGATCTCTGGAATTAATTTTCAGAGACGGAGAGGGTGTGCTCCCTAGGCACTTGGAATGCTCCTGCCCAGAGACGCTTCTGTCGGCTGACAGAAACAGACGTCGCGACCGCCTCTGCTTTTAAGAAACACATAACAAGGATTTTATACAGACGGAGTGAATACAGGAGTTCATTGAGTAACGCAAGTATTTTGCTACTTTGTTTCTGCTTATGTAACTATTATTCTTTTAGATCAACATAATCCTTTCAAGATGGCGATAGTTCTTTGTCCTAAGTGAAAGTGCTTGAAAGTGAAACCGAACTTTCTCTTCTTTTGCGGAAGTGAAGCTTGAGAAACCATTTTGATCCGAATTTTTTATTAAATCACAATGTAACTGGATTTTAAAATAACTTAAAATAAATTAAGAAGGGAGGAAAATCTGGTAACTTAAGAAAAAAATTTCTTTTTTTAAAAAAATGACGACGAGACAGAAGGCAGCTGTAGCGAAGGCGGCTATACCATCCCCTGGGCAGCTAGCAAAATCACAATCTGCCCCTTTAGCTCCCGTATCGCAGACTCCGACAGAACCTCAAGCTTCTACACAACCCCCTCCAGAAATGCTTACAATGAAAGATCTGCAGACTGCACTGGCCTCTGCATTATCTACAGCATTATCTACAGTAAATGATAAGTTGGATAAGCTGGAGGAAAAGATAGAAGAACAGAAAAAAGATTTTAAAGTCATGATAGAAGCTCATAACTCAGAGATAAGAGAAGATATTGTTGAAGCTATTAAAGGAGTATGGGATTATGCTGTGGGAGTTGAAGGAAAGTTGGAAGGTGTGGAGCAACAGATGGAGGAAAAATTAGAGGAAATTAGAAGTGATTTACAGGATCAAACTGTCTTGACACAATATCACCAGATGCAGATGGCTGTTAGAATCAGAGGCTTCAGAGAAATATCAAAGGAGACTCAAGAAGATTTAAGAAAAAATTTTGTTGAAGCTTTAGCAACTTTTTTGGAGGACACGGTTGAAAATGTGGCCTGGCAGATGGACCGTATATTCAGGATGAATTCACGTATTGCAGCACAAAGAAATTTGCCCAGAGACATTGTGATATATTTCAGTACAAGAAAATTTAGAAACTGGGTTCTTACTAAAGCTTACAATAAGCAATTAAGTATTGCTGGTCAAGAAGTACAGGTTTTGAAAGAGATACCTCCCAAAATGTTGAGAGCAAGGAAAGATTATGCTTTTTTGACAGAGGAGCTTAAAAAAAGAGAGATACAATACAGGTGGGAGGTGCCAACTGGACTTTCTTTATTTTTCCAGAATAACAGATATCGTTTAACCTCAGTTGCTAAAGCGAAGGACTTTTTTGAGAATATATTGATAGGTGGTAAATTTGCATCTCCAAGACTTAAGAGGGCAGCTCTTGAAAAAGATATGGAATCATCTCAACTTATGGATCTTCAACTAACTTCAACACCAGACAAGGATAAAGAGGTAGCAGCGGATCAACCAGTGCAGAGTATTGATATTTTTCAACCTTTGGTTGCTGAGAGGCCCAAGGAACAAAGGCATACACGTGAGGCTATCAAGACTACGGATCAAAGAGAAATAGCACAGCCAATTTACATAAAACAAGCTGCATCGACATCTTCGGAAGCCATGGGAGCAAGGCCTAAGAGGAAGGAGGAGGTGGTTTCGGCTTTGCAGAAGCTTTCACAAAAAGGTCATGTCAAATAAATATTTGACATGGAATGTGAATGGTTTAAATTCTCCACAGAAGAGGAAGAAGATATTTCACTATTTGAAGCAATGTAAAACTGATGTAATTTGTTTACAAGAAACTCATATTAGAATTTCTGATCAGAAATATTTGATAAATAATAGCTTGGGTACACATTTTGTGGCAGCATCTCCAGAGAAGAAAAATGGAATTGTTATTTATGTTAAAAATCATATAAAAGCTAAATTAATAGAAGCAGATAATAAAGGTAGATTTCTAGCTATTGAAATTTTACAAGATGGGAAGAAAGTTCTCCTGATGGGTGTATATGCTCCAAACCAGCAACAAGGTACATTTTATAAGTTATTACATAAAAAACTAATACAATTGGATTATAGATCTTGTATTTTGATGGGAGATTGGAATGGTATTCTTGATGTTGGTTTGGATAAGAAAAAGATCTCATCTGTTCCTCAATCGCGCTCTATTTTGCCTAAATCTTTTTTTGATATTAAGGATGATTTTAATCTATCAGATATATGGAGAGAAAGACATGGCAGGGATCAAGAGTTTACTTTCTTTTCTGATAGACACCAATCATTCTCTAGAATTGATTTTATTTTAACTACTAGTGATTTTATATTAAGTTTAAAGAAAGTAAAAATTTTACCTAATGTATTGTCAGATCATAACCCGGTTATGATGGAATTAATGACTGGTCAGTTTACTAGAAGATCTTGGAGAATTAATGAAAATTTGTTTAAATATGAGGCAAATGTGGAAGAATGTAAAAAGGCCATGAAGGAATTTTTTATGTTAAATATGAACAGGGAAACGGCAATAGAAACTGTGTGGGACTCTAGTAAAGCTCATATGGGTGGAATTTTAATTGAATTGAATATAAGGCATAGACGTAAACAAGAGGAAAAAAGGAGAGTGTTAGAAGCGGAAATAAAGAAAAAGGAGTTATTATTAATAAAGAAACCAGATGATAGTAATATTAAAGAAGGGTTAAAGATTTTACGGAAACAATTTGATATGCTGATGGCTGACCAAGTTGCCAGGAATCTGCAATATGCTAAACACAATACATTTTTTAATGCTAATAAACCTGGCAGATGGTTGGCTTATACATTAAGGAAAAAACAAAAATCCCGTATAATTGAGAAGGTAGAATATAAGGGGCAAGAAGTATTTCAACAAGAAATTATCAAAAAAGCTTTCCTAGAGTTCTACACCAAATTATACTCTGAAGAGAAGGTTCAAGAGAAAGAGATAGATGCCTTTTTAGAAAATCAAAATGTTTTGAAAATTACACTGGAACAAAGAGACAGATTAAATGCACTGATCACATCAGAAGAAATTATTGCTGCAATTAAGCAATTGAAAATGGGAAAATCTCCTGGAACTGATGGTTTTACAGCGATTTATTATAAGTCTCTACAGGAAGAAATGGTTAAACCTATGAGAGAGTTATTTGTAAATATCCAAGAGGGGGGTCGGGTACCACCTTCATGGAAAACGGCTTACGTCTCCTTGATTCCTAAAGAGGGTAAAGACAATGTTCAAGTGGGAAACTTTAGACCTATTTCGCTGTTGAATACTGACTATAAGATTTTTGCAAAAATCTTGGCTAATAGATTAATGACAGTTTTAACTCAAATAATTCATCCGGACCAAACTGGTTTTTTACAAGGGTGACAGATGAAAACTAATGTTAGACAACTTGTCAATATACTAGAACATCTGGATAAACATATTCAGGTGCCGGCAGTTCTTATGTTTCTGGATGCGGAAAAAGCCTTCGATAGATTGAACTGGTTATTTCTGAAAAGACTTGTAGTCAAGATGGGAATGGGGGACCAGTTTATCAACTCCATATCAGCAGTATATCATAAACAAACAGGGCAGATTATTGTGAATGGTCAACTAACAGATTCATTTAATATAGAGAAAGGTACCAGGCAGGGTTGTCCTCTATCCCCTTTACTGTTTGTGTTAACTTTAGAGGTTCTACTGAACAAGATCAGAGCTTCAGATGATTTAAAAGGAGTTCAGATTAGGCAACATGATTATAGATTATGTGCTTTTGCAGATGATTTACTTGTGACATTAACGCAACCAATACAGTCAGCTCAGAGGTTGATGGAAATTATACAAAACTATGGAAGAGTATCAGGTTTTAAATTAAATATATCCAAGACAAAAATGCTGGTTAAAAATCTAGGTGATAAATTAAAACAGGATTTGGAAAGAATAACAGGGTGTGAGATAGTTAAGAAAGTTAAATATTTAGTAATTTATATTGAAGCGTCAAATGGGAAATTGTATAAGAATAATTATGAACTTTTATGGAACAAAGTACAATTAGAGTTGGAGAATTGGAAAAAATTACAATTATCAATGTTGGGAAGGATAGCTGCAGTCAAAATGAATGTATTGCCGAAATTTTTATTTCTATTTCAAATGTTACCAATACTTAAAAAGGATGGGAATTTGGAGGAGTGGCAGAAAGGTATTAATAGATTTATTTGGAATGGCAAGAAACCAAGGGTTAAAATAAAAATTATTCAAGATATAAGAGAGAGAGGTGGTTTGAATGTGCCTAATTTTAAGCTATATTACTATGCAGCAGTCCTAGTAGCAATAAGTGATTGGATTAATTTAACTAATGAAAGAATATTGAATATAGAAGGGTACGGACTATTGTATGGGTTTCATGCGTATTTAGTTTATGATAAAAAGTTGGATAGGGGTTTTAAAGAACATTTATTGAGAAACTCACTGTTGCGTGTCTGGAAAAAGTATTCTTATAAGTTAAATGGCAAAATTCCTTTATGGACAGTTCCTAGGCATGCAATAGAGAGTATGAATAGACAACAAATCCAGGATGTGGTGCCCTATGAGAAGCTTTTAATTAAAGAGGGGAATAGTTTAGAACTGAAATCACTAGATAGGTTAAGGGAAGAAGGAATAGCCCATAATTGGTATTCACATATGCAATTTCAGGCTAGGTGGCAAAAAGATGTTAAAATGGGTTTTTCTTTAAAGGATGGAAAATTAATCCAACAAGTTAGAGATCAAAGAATTATGCATATTAAAAGATTATACTATGTTTTAATTGAAATTGATTCTGGAAATGAACTAGTTAAAGATTGTATGATTAAATGGGAAGGTAACTTTGGACATCCAATTATGATGGAAACCTGGAAAAGGATATGGGTGAAAAATGTAAAATTTACACAAGCTCAGCATTTAAGAGAAAATTTTTATAAAATGTTTTATAGATGGCATTTAGACCCAAAAAAATTATCACTTATGTATCCAAATATGCAACCCAAATGTTGGAGATGTGATTCTATGGACGCTACTTATTTTCACATTTGGTGGACTTGTAAAAAAATTAAGGCTTTTTGGATAAAAATATGGTGGATTCTTCAAAATATATTGAAAAAGCGTATTGAATTTTCACCACAGTTATTTTTGTTAGGTATTATAAAAGACTGTACCACCATAGAGACTAAGTTGATTTTGAATCTGATTACGGCGGCAAGACTGTTGGTGGGACAATATTGGAAGACATCTGAAACACCATCTATTGAAGAATGGACGTTAAAAGTTGTGAATTTGGCTGAAATGGCTAAGATATCTGCATATTTGAAAAACCACTCAAATGAACAATTTTTGATGGAGTGGAAAAAATGGATAGATTATACACAGAAGAAATATCAATTGAAGGAATTATATTTGTTTTATAGTTAAATAATTATGTATAAGTAGTTTAGCGGGGTTTCTTGCGTTTCTACCCTGTATTCACTCTGGGAAGCCTGGGGGGGAGGGGGGAGGGTTTTAATAATAGTTATCTTATGTTTTTTCAACTGTTTTGGGGATTTTTTTTTTCTTTTTAGGTGGCAAGGGGTTGCTCGGGTGGCCTCTGAGCACCACATTGGTTGGAAGAAGAAGGAGGAGTGAAGGTTAGGCAAGTAGGAAGAAGGTATGAGGGAAAAGGATGGAGGTGGGAGGAGAGGATGGAAGTAGAGAAAGGTATAAGTAGGTTGTTAGAGGGGAAGAAGAGGGGGTTAGTTTTGTTTTAGGAGGATGTGGTGGGTGGGGGTACCGAGCAGTTTTGTTTGATTGTTAGGTAATTGTATATGTACATAATTGTTTACAGTTGAATTGTTATTTCATCTTTTGTTAAAAATTTATAAAAAATTAATAAAAATATTAAAAAAAATATGCATGCACTCAATCAAATAACTTACAACCTTTTGTTATTTCTTTTGAGTACACCAAACTGCTATACATACTATAATAATAATCAGTGTTTTGTAAAAAAAAAAAAAAGGTGCCAGAACTCACACACGTCATACAACCCACCTTGCCTACCCTACAAGTTTTACCTTTGTAGTTGAAAAAAAAAACCCTTCAATTTTTAGTGTATCTAAAAGACTACGATTTTGTTCAAGGCAATTCTGGAAAATCTGTCAAAAAAAGGTGCCGGAACTCCGTTCTGGTGTGTTCTATGACAAAAAAAGCCCTGCATATTTTTAAACATTTTTGCTAATCTCACCGGTGTTAAATGCCATCTATATAACATTTTGTATAAGTTTTCTTTATATGTTGCCGCTTTTGTTATTTTAGAGTTTCTTTTCCATACGTTTTGCCACTTTTCTAATTCTACATTATATCCAAAGTTCTTTGCCCATATTATCATTGTTTCTTTTACTTGTTTATTTATTTTATTTATTTATTTTTGCGATTTCTATACCGCCCCTCTCCCGAAGGACTCGGGGCGGTGTACAGCCCAAAATTAAAAACATCAATATACAAAAAGTAAAATGATTAAGAATAGATTAAACAATTTGGCCCTGAATCCATTTAAAACCCAATACATTATGTCTTAAAAGCTCAATCCCCTAAAACAATTATAACGTTGTTAGTACCGGAGCTCCTATCCCAGGCCGGCCTGTCAAAAAAAGTATGTTTTCAATTCTCGACGAAAGGAACGTAAATCCGTCATCGTACGGAGTTTGGGGGGAGCTTGTTCCAAAGCGTTGGAGCTCCCACAGAGAAGGCTCTCCCCCTGGGGGTCGCCAGCCGACATTGTTCCTCTTCCATCTTTAAGCTTAGCAAATATTTGTAATTTTTTATCAGTTTTTCATCTGTTTTCAGCAATATCCGGTCAAATTCTGTCTGTTCTTTGTAAAATCCCGTTGTTTTAAGACCTTTTTCGTATCTCATTTGAATTTGCAAATTTCTTCTGCCATTTTAGATAATCCTTTCTTCCCTATTTTAGTGCTTTTATAGACCAAAGTTCCATCAGCTATTGCATTAAAGTCTCCCATTATACAAAGATTTTGATATTCCAATTCTAATATTTTTAATGTAATTTTTGATAAAATTCTTCTTGTTTATCATCCGGTGCATATATCGCTACCATCAGTATCTGTTTTTATTCCATCATTTTTTCCACCATTAATATTCTCCCCTCTTCATCCGCATAAATTTGTTTAGGGTTCATTGTTTCTTTAATATACTGTATAAAGCTATTCCTCTTTTCTTTTGTTGTGCTAATGCAAAATTGAGTTTGCCAATTTTTGGCTGCTCTAACAATTTATAGTGTTGTCTCTTGATATGTGTTTCTTAAAGGTAAATTATATCCATTTTTAATTTTTGTAGTCGTGTAAAAAAAAGTTTCCTTTTTGAGGAGGAGTTCAATCCATTTATATTCATTGAAAGGATCCCATTTTCTTTCTCCATCTCTTTCAATTATATTTAGGTTTTAATCTTCTAGTCAATCTTATTTGTCTCTGTTCTCTTGGTCTTGCCCCTTCTTCTGTATATGTATTTTTAGTTTCTCCTTCTTCTCTAGTCTGCTGTTTCCAGTACTGCCCAGTCCACTGTCTAGACTTTTTTTGTCTTTCTTATCGATAGTTGGCTTGTTATACGGTAAGTGCCTGTCTTTTTGGATTCGAAACTCCCAGAACACTTTAGCTTCTTCGTTTTCTATATTTTATGGTCCCACCAGTTCTTGCTTGCAGGCAAATGGTATTTCTTGTGGATCTTGCAATGCACCCGTGTAGTTACTTTGTCGTGCCGTTCTTTGAGGTCGGTTTGTGTGACCTTCTTTGGTTGGGCTGTTTACTGTTAGCTTGTCTGGCAGTTCCTTGACTGGAACATTGTTTACTCCTTGATTGTTGGTTTGATGTTTGTTATGTATTGGCTTGAAAAGTTGTGGTTGTTATGAACAGTTGTTATATATTTGAAAGAGTCTCCAACTGTTTTGGAGGGAAAATGCAGTCTGAAAATAAGAGGGAAAATACCCTTTAAACTGATTGGTCGCCGCCTAGTGGCGGCAATGTATAAATAGCTGTCAGAATGACAGTTAGAGCACTTCTGTGTTTTCAGCAATAAAGAGCAGTTGTATTACTGTATCGGTCTGGTTTATGCCTCAACGAACACAATACAGAATAATGTTAATCTTGTTCATGTGAATGTTGAGTGTTGGTAGGGAGGTATTTTGATAATTTTGTTGCCTTCTTGGATTCTTAATTGAATTCTCAGAAAAAAGAAAACTGGAAAAAATCAGAGAGAAATTTTTTCTTATTTTTTTTTAACTACTCCTATGTAAATCTCCTATGAAACAACAGCCTGTCATTATGATTATTTCACTTTTGTTGAATAAACATGGCATCACATCTTTGTCTATGATGGTCGAACATTTGTGAATAGGTGTACCTGGGAGCTCATCTCTTCTTCCTCCTCCATTGCCTCCATCTCCCGTTGCCTCAGCCACTCTATTAATGTTGCGGTGTCAGGGGTCAGCTGGGCAAGCCCTGGGGAAAAATAACTTGTACTTGTGAATTTGTTAAACTTTACATAAAGCCAATCACTCTCATTTTAAAAATGAAAATGAAAATTAATTAAAATAATACTTCAGCTTTTTGGAGTTTCTTTTTAATCTCGTTGTTTTCCTCCACAATATGTGCTAAATTGCTGGCAAGAGCTTTATTTTCTTCTTCCAACTAAGACATAAAAATGACCAGAAGCATACATCAGTCATAGAATAGAAATAAGCAGACCAAAAGAGAAGCTTAAGACAGGCTTGTAAGGGAAACAACTGACTCACAGAGGTTATTCTGGCATTCTTTTTGGCCAGCTCCTCCTGATGCCTTGCTGTTATTTCATGGAGGTGCTCCCTCTGCTTTCTTTGTTGCTCTTGGTATTTCCAGAGGCACACCTGCCAAAAGAAGACATTTTGAACTCTTTGAACAGAGGAGGCAAATTTACTAAGCAAATCATAGTATAGTACTGTCTCAAGACTCTATTGCTATTAAAGAAAAAACTATAAAACCCAGAAAGCTGTCCTGTCTTCCCTCAATCCTTCTCACTAACCACTGTTAACTATTGTTAAGCAACAAACCTCATGACATCACCTGAATTTTTGCCTCTAGCCAGCTGCAGGGACAGCTGAAGTTTCCTTTAGCTGCTCTGCTGTTAAAGTGATGTTATAATGACCCTTTTGTTCCAATTTAAACCTTGCTGTATGAACAATTGACACTGCCTCCGAGATAGTGTTGATGACAACATGGTCAGAGGCTAGGATCCTCCCATCTCTAGTTTAGAGTAAGATAACTCTGAGCCTCCTGACTTAATTAGGAATTAGGAATTTGAGGGCTCCAGCCAGCCTCACAACTGTGCTTTTCCCTGCACCCAAAGCAAAGCCACAGAGCCATGTTTCCCAGCCTTTCTGGAAGGCTGTCCTGTGGATGTGTTTAAAGTGAAGATATTAACACAGTTCACGAAGAAAGTGCCTGAAAGAAGATGTGCAAATATTTTTAAAATGTTTTGGTTCAAAAGTTATTCTAAAAATTCTAAAATGTTTTTTGCTTGTTCCTAGATTCTTTTCATTCCTCTTTTACTTCATCATTATCATTACTTATATCATGTTATCTGTTATATTACCTCTTTGAATTCTAAATCCTACAGTCAGACATGCATGTTGACAAGTAGATAAGTAAAACCAAAGATCTCTTACCTCAAACAGAAGTTTCCCTACGTAATACAGGAATATCTCCATTATAAATAAAATGTGCGAAACTAAGCTAAAGTAAACTAATCCTAACTAAACTAATTCAACAACTATATGAAATACGATAAAGAAATAAACAATTAGACTGTATGTGTAAATAGGTATATTAAGTAAAATGAATAAACAAATAAATACTGTAAAATAAAACAAACCTAAGCTACATAAATACAGATAAATAAAAACACAAGAAAATATAAGCAACCAAATAAAAGCAAATGAACCTAACTAAGCGCCCACACGAGATAAAACTCTTGAGTGAATAATTTTCACTCAGCCCACCGAAAAGTTTTATTTACTTCTCCATTGTGAGCTCATGCCCTGTCAGCACCATTATGAGGCATGACCTCATAAAGAAAAAGCAAAGCAAACAGAGTGGCTGAGTGAATGCTACTCAGTGTTTTATCTATTTTTCAATATTGGTAGAAATCTAACTACAAAATTCTGCTGATGCATTTAGTGCAATCAGAGAATGAGTTAACAAGAAAAATACACACCACTGAGAGAGAAAAGGGGCTGCAGTGGTGAATGAGCAGACCTGGAGAGATTTCTGTGCTTCGCAGAGTAAATTGCAATAGGGTCTCACTTTGAAGAGCTTCCATGCATTGCTTCTTGTCCAGCTCTTAGGTGTTTTTGAGAATAAGTCAACCCCCTCATCTGTATGGCTGCCCCTCAATTACTGGAAGACAGCTGTCATGTCACCCCTAATCTTTCTCTTTGATAGGCTAGACATAGCTAGTTCCCTTAACCAATGGTTGTACAATTTAGCCTCCAGACCTCTTATCATTTTAGTTGCTCTTCTCTGCACTCTTTCAAGACTCTTAGCATCTTTTTTGTATTGTGACCATTTTCCAAAAAGCCCTTAAGAAGACCAGGTCTGAGTGTGATGAAAAGTGCACCTGAAGGAGCAGTGGGGGAGAGTTTGGGCAACACAGAGTTCTCACAGAAAGGGATCTGGATCAAGAGACTGCGCAGACCCGAGCTGGAAAGGAGGGCAGGAAAGAAGTTCAGTGTAGCTTGAATTCACTCAAGATTCTCTCAGAGTATATCTAGTAAGTTAGAAGGTTATCGGTTGAATTTGGCAAGATTCTGTCGATTAGGTTTAAGCAAATAAAGGATTGAACTTAACTGAATTTCGCTGTGCCATTCCTGTTCTTGGGCCTGACATTTCCTTCAACTATGGGATTTCATAATCTATTATTATGGTCTTTTATATTTGTATTTACTATTTTTCTCTCCATAGTTTTTGAGAGGGTAAAAGTGAGGGATGGGAGAAATAGTTTCAGGCTTGCATGATTCTGTTAACCTCTAACGTAGGTAGAACTAGCATTTCTGGTTCTGCTTCTTGTCTAGACACTAGACAATGTTACGTTAATGTCAGGCCCATCATACATCGTGCAAATCAATTTAATGTCAGTTTTTGATGCAAGGATATTATATATTCTTATTGGAAAATTTATTTGATTTTCACCTTGGAAAAATGGTTAAGCAAGCTGGGGAAGTTTGTTTTGATGTACAGAATAATTTTCTACCTTACAAGTAAAACTGATGTAGAATTCAGTTCTCACTGGAAACCATCCTTGGAGTATACTGTAACTGAATACATGGATTTATGCCTCATCCAAAATTTAACAGAATAACAGAGTAGGAAGGGACCTTGCTCAGGCAGGAAACTCTACGCTATTTCATACAAATGGTTGTCCAATCTCTTCTTAAAAACTTCCAGTGTTGGAGCATTCACAACTTCTGGAGGCACGTTGTTCCACTGATTGTTCTAAGTGACAGGAAATTTCTCCTTAGTTCTAGGTTGCTTCTCTCTTTGATTAGTTTCCATCTGTTGCTTCTTGTCCTGCCTTCAGGCGCTTTGGAGAATAGCTTGACTCCCTCTTTGTGGCAACCCCTGAGATATTGGAACACTGCTATCATGTCACCCCTAGTTCTTCTTTTCATTAAACTAGACATACCTAATTCCAGCAACCTTTCTTTATACGTTTTAGCCTCCAGTCCCATAAAATTTTCCAAGGATAGAGTTTCCAAGGATAGAGCCCCCAGTAATTCTGCACATAAATGCAACTCTCTACTATTCTTTGCTGAAGCATGGCGTATGACGTAAAGTTTATCAATAAATGATTTGAATCTATTTATTCCTGAAGTTTCCTTGACAGCATCATCTACTGATAATTCTAGTATGTGGTTAGCACAATGCCAAACTATAAGAGAAGGAAAACGTTCTGACAGCATTTTTTTCACTCCGCTTTTACACCTTAACATCACATGCCAGAGAAACCAAATATTTTTTTAAATAATCTTCTGTCATCCCATAAGAGTGAAGAGATTGGAGTAAGGAATCAAATACTCCTTCTGCTGTTACTTTTTCAAGTTCTGCCAAATCCAAAAACAAATTTATCGGTGAATTCATTCCAACACCTTTGATACAGCATTGAACATATACTATTAGGGTAGGGGTTTTTTTGCTTATTGTGGTTGATTCATCAATTATCAATGAAATTTTATTATTGGATTGAACAATTTCTTTAACCATAGTTTTCCTCATTTCTTCATTTATATGATTAACAGTGTTAATACATGCATTTGTAGAATGAAGAATACGACCCATTTCAACTCCGTTCAGTTTTTGAAGATCAATTTCAGTTTCAAAATTATGGAATGATTGATTTTCCTTTGCAGTTATTATTTTTTCATGAGATAATGAGATTAAAAAAACATTCTCAAGAGTCATTTTTTTGCTTTCAGCAACTATTTTTAATGCTGCTTTATGTGCAGCAGATTGTGATCAAAAATTTTTTTTTGAAGTGAGTTCTACTGTTGCTTCCTATCTTTGCTAGAATAGGTTATCTTATTGTTGGTCCATTCTTTGGAAAGTTTCATTCCCATTTTATTTCAATTCCAAGAGTTCCAACTTTTCTACAAGGCGCACAGCCAAATTTCATTTTGTAAACACAGAGCCATTCATTTTTCAAGCAAAAATCATTTTTTTGATCATAGGTTCAGCAGCCCAGCCAGTCCTTTGTAATTTGGCATTGTTTCTCAAGATCAGATTCAGAAATATCAACAGACGTTGTTATTTTCGTATGTTCTGTCATTGTGTCTGTTAATACTTGGCCTTTTATTAGCAGGACCGGTGGTTGAGAAGTAATTAGTAATTTTTTTCATTTTTAAATTTGGGGTCACACTTTTACACTAAAAATTAAAAAAGAAATTCAATGATTTTTTTAAAAAAGAAATTATTTACCTTTTGCACATAGTCAGTCACTGTATACACACCCACACATGTCAGTTGTGTAGCAAAATAACAGTTGCCACTCTCAGTAAGCACTCAGCGTGCAACCACATGACCAATCACAAGCCCAGCAGTGACCACCTCCCAACAAATCCCACAAAAGGTGGTGTAAACATTAAGGGCTACACAACCCTTAAGCCCTTTGTCTTGGAACTGGGTTTGTCTGAAACCAATAACACTTAATCCATGTTTCGCCTGCAAATGCAGCAGATGCCACCTGAGAGTTCCCCTTGCAGTTCTTTCTAGACCCAGATCTACGCAGTATTAAGCGCTGCTCCTCCCACCTCCCACCCCCGATCCTCTCTTACTCACAAGAAGATGGTGCAGTTGGGCAGCAGGGAGGGGTGCAAAAATTCCACCAACTCGCCTCTGCTGCAGACAACTTTGATGCACAGCGTTTGCCGGCCGGATCCCTTGGAGTGCTTGGAGGTGCAAAGACAGCTGTCAGCAACCAGGTCCGGGTAATTCCTGTTGGCTTTTGAAAGCCAACAGAGGGAGTAGCACAGCCCGTGCATGGTGAGGAGGTGGTGTCTTGGTTCTCCTGCATTTTGGCGGCTCTAAGCAAGAGGTGGTGGCGGCACCACTCATGGCATAGTCGGTGCACACTGCAGTCCTCTTGCAGTGAAAGGGAGTTGCTGTCCACCCTCACGCCTCTTCTCCTCCTCCTCCTCCTCCTCCTCCACAGTGGGCCAGAGATGGGAGGTGCTCCCTCACCCTCGCACAGCCGCTTCCCATCGTCGAATCTCTGGGCACAGAGAACGCTTTCACACTGTCTCCCACCTATCGGCCATTGGAGGAATTGTTTTTCTTATTTTTTTTTCTTCAAGTGTTTCTCGTGGGCAGCGCGTGCTGCCTCCGAGGGATGCTCCCTCTCCCCTCAGGAGACAGCATCCGAGTCTGGTGGTGCAAGCACGAGTCGTGCCCTGGGACTAACCATGCGCCAAAGCAGCGTGAGCTAAGTGAAGAGCCACCTTCACTAGTGTTTCTGTGGAAGTTGAAAATCCATTGAAAAAAGGTACCAGAACGCCGTTCCGTGCGTTCTATGACAAAAAAAGCCCTGATAACAACAACAACAACAACTTTATTGTCACTTTGAATGTACACCAATCGGCATACATCAAAATGAAATTTCATTGCATACAACTCTCAAAGGGTTACTACCTCCGATATACACATATCGGAGGTATATACATATACACATATACATATGGCCAGCTCAAGATTCAGAACATCCATTTTAGTCTCTAGGGAGCAAACAATGCAAATAGGACAGATGGAAATGGCGCTCCATGTGGATTAGCCCTCAAATTAGCTTGTATTCCTGTGCGACAACCTCGCCTCCTTTTCTTTTTCTGATCCTGTCTCTTCCATCTTTTCCTTAAAGGGGCCTTGCTCCTTTTCGCCCCTGGAGCATGCTACCACTACCTCCAATTCCTCCAAAAGCCTCTCTCTCTTCCTCTGGGCCTGCTGACAGCCTCATCCAGTTCCTTCGCTCCATAAGCCCAAGGACCTCTCCTCCTCTGCCTCCTTCGGAAACAGCCCTGATTTGCAATAGAATCCGTCGCTGTGCCAGCAGTCAGATCTTGCTGCCGGCAGAACAATTTCCAACAGTGCAAATGACTTTTAATTGTCACATCAACAGTTCCAAACCAGCTAAAAACTTGCCATACCAGCAAAGATTGTTGGTCATATGTTAGCTTAGTCCCACCACGTTGCTTAAATTCATTAAAACCTTCCCGATCATATCCTTTATATCCCGCCAAAAACTTTTCACCTTTGAGAGCCAATGCAGCCGCAGTCAATCCTGGTGCCGCTTTCTTAGACTTATTATTGTTATATTTGTATCTTCCTTTTAGAGACTATGCCATACTGTTGAATCTTTGCCTTTTAATTTAGGATACTTCATTCATTTTCATTCATTTATTGGATTTCTATGCTGCCCTATTCCAAAAACTCAGGGCGGCTCACAGCATAAATAGAAATCAACATTAAAATACATATAAAAAGAACCCCTGAATTTAAAAAAAACCAATCATCCAACTAACATGCACACAAACATACACTGGCTAGGGGCAAATGTTAATTGCCCCAGGCCTGTCAGCAAAGATGTGTCTTGAGCAGTTTACAAAAGGCAGAGAGGGTGGGGGCGATACGGATCTCCGGGGGGAGTTGATTCCAGAGGGCCAGGGCCGCAACAGAGAAGGCTCTTCCCCTAGGCCCCGCCAGACGACACTGTCTGGCTGACGGGACCTGGAGAAGGCCGACTCTGTGGGCCCTAACCGGTCGCTGGGTTTCATGACGCAGCAGACGGTCCCGTAAGTAACCTGGTCCGGTGCCATGTAGGGCTTTATAGGTCATACTTGTTTTTAAATTGTACTAGCAACTATTTTTTTTTCCTTGTGTTCCAGCATTTACACCTTAGTGCTGCCGGTTCTCTCCTCCAAGCTAAAATAGTACTCAACTAAACCTGAAATGGGATTTTCCAAGCAGATTTAGTGTTTTCCGCTGGTCAGGAATTTTTCAGGGCATTTTATAAAAGCTGGGTTTCCTTTCTCTCCGTACAGGTAGTCCTCAATTTACATTTAATGATCGTTCAAAGTTACAACAGCATTGAAAATAGTGACACGACCATTTTTCACACTTACAGCCATCGTAGCACCCCTGTGGGCATGTGATCAAAATTCAGACGCTTGACAATTGACTCATATTTATAACAGTTTCAGGGTCCCGGGGTCATGTGATCCCCTTTCACGACCTTCTGACAAGCAAGGTCAATGGAGAAGCCAGATTCAGTCAACAACAGTTTGACTAACTTAACAACTACAGCAATTTACTTAACAACTGTGAAAGAAAGACTGTAAATGAGACAAACTTAACAAATGTTTCACCTAGCAACAGAAATTTTGGGCTCAATTGTGATCGTAAGTCGAGTACTACCTATACTATGGGTTTTTTCCCCCCATTTTCAAAACTTCCACTTATATGGTTTGTTTCTTGGAATTCCATTACAGGTTGAAACTGAGAAAAAAAAATAGTTGAAGATATGTGTGTTAGTTAGGAGGAAGGATTTTGTCCAGTCTTAGTGTTGATGAATTATCCTTTTGATTCATATATTTTTCTAGCATTGTGTTAAAATTCTTGCAACCTTAAAACTGTATAAAACTATACTTTTGTATTTTTTTTCTTTTGATTTCCTGAGATTACAGAGGTTTACGCTGAAAGATTTAAAATCCTATAATTATATAACATTTTGCATGGATATTGAATTAAAGACTGATTGATTAATGCAATTACAGTAAAGCTGTATACAATCAAAGTAAAACATGCTTGAAAATAAATGGAATGCTTAGTAAATGGTACAAGCAGAGAGTAAGATAAAGGTGTATAATGTTCCCTTGATTGTTTACAAAGAAATATGTAATATATGCTTGTGTTACATTGCAGTATAGATGTGCTGATTGGGTCGTGACAAGGTTTACTGTACAGTTTTGTAAGCAAAGGATGCTATGTTTGTGACTGAGAACCCAAATGGTTTGCAACGAGTGTTAAGTCGTAAGATGTGTGATAAAATACAAATGTGAACGACTCAAATAACAAAATTAACTGAAGTGGTTTGTTTTCACAGAGAATGAATGGGATAAAATTGCAAAACAAATATAAGAGTGAATGGGGTAAGAAAAGTTGAAAACCTCCTTGAAAACAAACTTACCAATTATTATTATTATTATTATTTTGCAGTTTGCATGGTATTGTTTTCTGCAAAGAAAAGAGCATTATGGGTATGGATATTATATGAACACATGCCGCACAGGACAGTATGTGCATTTGCTCTTTGCCTATGGCATAGTCAATCAGTCTAAATCAGTCTATTTTCTGACCTTGAATGAATAAGACCACATTATAGTTCTTTTCAATACCACAATCAATTCTTGTTTTTTAAGAACCTCTTTTGGCAATTGTTGACTTCCTGCGTTACTAGGAAATGAATCAGTTGAAGGTTTCCCACTTCAGTATTAACTCACTAATTAGCTATTGGAAAAAAACAATTGTATATATTTTCCCAAGGTCCAATTTTTACTTTAAACCCATCAGAATTTTTTTTTAAATCAAAAGGTGCCCCACCCCTGTTACAGTTCATGTCACTATATGAACATATAGGGAAAGTTCAGACACTTCTAAATTTCATAAGTAGGAAGTGACATTTTTCCTCCCTTTGTTCTTCAAGTTTCCTGCAGATTGCAATAAAATATAGGACATTTTCAAGACAGGAATACATTTAGATTTGATTAGCTTGAACTAATGGATTATGTCTACAAGCTATTATGAAAAAAAAATCTACACAGTGATCTTAGCTGTATCAACCTTACCTTTTATGCTCCAGAACAGCTTCTTCTTAGTGCAAATATATGTAGTGCTGGTTTTTAACATAGGTTCTAATTTTCAAACAATTAGAAACAGTTCAGGGGTAAAATAAATTGGATAAACTGGAGGCCAGCATTCAAAATATGCCATACTAAAAACTGTTTTAAGGTATTTTAAATTATTTATATAGCTTTGTAATAATTATTACATTACATTGCAGATGATCCTTCACAGAAGGTAGTTTAAGAAAAGAGGTGCATGTTATCCAAAACAAATGCACTGCTGTTCATTGACATAGAATGGGCTGAAGCTTCTGGTAGGAGATGCTTCCAAGCCACTGTTCATCCAGATTTCTTGCATGATCTGTTCTCGCCTCTCTATCCTCTCAGCCAATTCGGCTGCATCCAGGGCACAATAAGCTGTATATGAAGTCCTGCATAACCCTGTTAGTTCATCAGTAAAATCTGAAACAGAAGATTCCTCTCTCTCTTCCTCTTCCTCTTTTTCCTCATCTTCATTGTTTCCATCAGCCTTCTGATTTTCTAGCACCAGATGCTTTTTCATCCTCCGTAGCTTTAACATATCATCGCAGCAAGAAATGTGCATTACCAGAGCACAAAGTGTGAGCATTAGGCCAACACAAACACTAGACACAAACAAGAGAGCAGCTCTTTCAAGATGATCTGAAATTAGAAATAAAATCCCAGACTAGAGTCTTATGTAGGGATGGATGGGAGTAATAATAATTTGCTGTCATTTCTGAAAAGCCTAGACTTCTGAGACAATCTTTTAATATCTAAATCTACATAGTCCATCAGACCTTGCTAACTTGTTTCTGGCCAGCAATATGGGAATGAAAATAAAGTACAATACCAACATTAAGAAAACTCTCAAGTCAAATATGATTTTAGGTGATATAAGAGATGGAGCTATATAGTTTTTGCAATGATATGCAAATAGTTTACTATTATCGTCTTCTGAGATTTTTTTTCTCAATTTTGTTGCCTGCAACTCTGGTATTTCCCAGTAGATTTCCACCCATGTTCTAAACAGATCCATTTCCCTCCATTTTTCAAGATCAGGAAGATGCTATTTTTTAGCTCAGCCAATAGCCACCAGTACCAGAAAAAATGGGAATTATCTCTTCAAGGATTTTTCCTCTATAGTTTAGTAAAGCAAAATAATACTTTAAGCACCTTGTTAACTAGGATATTATTCACAAAAGAATATAACATAATAATTCAATGAAGTTTTAAATGCCATAAATATTATGTATATTTAATATTTTATACTAATTCTGGAAAAATGAAATTGCCAGCAGTAATAGGATTTCTTATCAGAATACAAAGTACAAGTGTTCTACCTCTAATGTATGCAAATGTAGCCAAACTGCTGCTAATTATAATTCCTTCCTTCTTTGGAATTCTTGATTCTTTTGGATCAAAATTTATATCTGTATGAAAGAAAAAAAAGGTTCCTAAATTAGATTGTAATTGAACTAACTTTCCAAATTGAAAACGAAAGTGTTAAATGAATAATTTAAATATCCTACCACAAGCGATTACCTTCTTTAACATCTCCATGTTTCCACGTTGTCTCATAACACATTTTATGAAGCTTTAAAGCAAAATTTATTTTAATTTTCTATTTTACTTTATTATATAACACAACTCATAAATACAAGAGAATGTTTTTTAAGAAAAGATATTTGTTGCCTGTTTTCCCTAGGAATTTTTAACACTGCTGATACTAGGAAATTAGTAAGAGGTAAACTAAACATGCTCTAAGCCACGGGTATCAAACTTGCCACATCACGTGACGGGTCACAATGTATCGCGACTCTTTTTGCATTGCCAGCAATGGGGTGGGCGCAGCTTCGGTATGATGAAATTGGCACGTGGGCCAGCAGTTTGACATCCTTGCTCTAAGCCAGTGATGGCGAACCTTTTAGAAACTGAGTGCTCAAACTGCAACCCAAAACGCACTTATGTATCGTCGGGTAGGTGTGGCCCATTGGATGGGCATGGCCGATTGGGTGGGTGTGGCTGCGGTGGTAATGGCAGACTGGGTGGGACTAAAAACTTCAATTAATCAATTCCAACTTTGCGAGATCTTTTTTTTTCCACAAGAAGTTGAAATTGATTGATTGAACCTTTTTTTTTTTTTTTGCATACAGCGGCAGAGGCCTAAAGCGAAAAGGTTTTATAAAACCCAATTGAAGGCTTAGGACTGGGGCGACGGTGCGCGTGCCATAGGTTCGCCACTATGGCTCTAAGCTATGATTCCTACCAACTAGATATGCGAATAATTAATCTTTAGTCAACTCCTAATAATAAAATGATGATTATTTTATTTACAAGTTCTGCAATAAAGTTTGTTTATGTGACAAATAACAAAGTCAATGAAGTCAATTGAGTCTTTAGTTTAGATTCAGCTTCTTAGTTCTGTCCATTTCTTTGTCATCACTTTTTTTTTTAGTGTTGCCTCTGCTACATCATTCAAAATGAATTGAACATTGGTCCTTCAAGTATCATGATGAGAGACCCCTCCTCTTTTAGATCATTAAACCACTCAAATGCTTAAAGGCAAATGTCCATAACAAACAATTAAATTTACCATATTCAACTTCTTTTGGCTTCCAAGAGGGAGGGAGTATGGTAACCATTGGATCAACTGCTGCCAATATGAATTTGGGAACTGTAAAGTTGAAAATTAAAAATGTTATCTGGTGCTTTTAAAACATACATCCTGCTCCACCTGCAGACAATACTGGGAAGTTTGCTAGCAGCTTTTTCCCTTCACACTTTACATTTGAGAGTTCAGTCAATCAAAAATATTTATAAAGAGAAGTCAACTTCTATACAAATATGTCACTTGCTGAATTGGGGGCTTTTATGCATTGCATTGCTGCTTCACTGCCAATCATAGACTAACTGAAAATATAGACATCTTATGAAATTGCTTCCTGGAATATGAGTCCTTCTTTTGCTTCAACCATCATGATGGCCAGACCATCTATTATGCCTCCTAACTGATGGATTCTCCTGATTCACCTGTTTTGGGGAAACAAGCACCAATGGTTTTTCTTTGTGGATGGGTCTTTGAGAACATGTGATAGGCCTCTCATTTGACCCTTCTTCTTTTGATTCCCATCTTACTGGACATGTTTTCATTGTGTCCATTAGTGGACAGTGAAAAAAACAAATTACATTTTTCCTCTCACTTCAGCTAAAGATAAGCAGTACAATTCTTGTCAACTTCACTTTGTTAAAAAGAAAGAACCACCATTGCAGGATAAGAAATGAATAGCTTGTAGGTAGAGAATGACATATGTATTCTTGCCCTTAAGAAATGGTCAGTGGCCAAACATGGACTAGAAATGCTGGTTATACAGATTACCCCAGAGGCAAAACTAAGTTATTCAGAAAAAAAATCATTACAGGAACTTTTGGTGGATCTTAGTTTTTGCTAAAATCATCATCATCATGGAATCAAGTCTTATATAGCTACTGTAAATAAAGATCCTGGAAATTAAGCACTACCATCAAGTCAAAATTAAATGTCATTTCTATTGGTATAGTAGTTTATAAAATTTATTAAGCCATTTTTCCAGATTAAACTATCACAATTAGCTATTTATAAAATACATAACCAAACAATACGCTCAACCCAACGGAGCAGCACACCTTGAAAGACCTAAAACAAGATCAGGACATTGTTATTTTACCAGAAGACAAAGGCCACTCAATGGTGGTGATGAACCACATAGACTATGAAATGAAGGCATTCACCCTGCTCAATGATTCCTCAGCACACAGATGAGCAAAGACATCAGAGATGAGAACAATGGTCACCCAACTGAATGCTTATCTCAGCCAACTCAAACAAAAGGACTGTATAATGGAGAAGGATTGGTGGAAAATGAGAGGAATGAGATTCTATGGACTCCCCAAGATAGGGAGTCATCCTCAGACCTATTGTAGCACTACGACACCCCTACGTATAATCTAACTAAATGGCTGGTGAAAATGGGCTCCAGCACAAGTCCGAAAGCTCGGAAGACTAAACCTCTGGTCCCGGTGACTGACCCAGATTAGATCGTACAACATTGTCCTGGAACATGTATATTTGCCTTCATTTAATAATTTAGTACATAAATAATAGTACATATGCACTAATATTCAATTCAAAATATTAAACAGATTAAGAAATAACTAGTACAAATAAAAAAATATAAAAATATATTCCACAGGCACAGTTCACCAAATTAAGGACATGCTTAATCTGCTTTTTTCCAGTCCGTGAGATAGCACAATGTGCCAGCCTAAATTTAATCTCTACTCTGCCTTGTTAATGATGCTGCCTGCATCACACCTGCTTCATGACCTGCCAAAAATAACCCAGGACTTGCACAGACTGAATCTAATCCCTCACTCATCCCTAGCACAGGTGCTGCAGAAGTGTAATCTTGTACAGTTCAATAATCAACAGGCCAAATTCCACAAGACCTTTTGACTATTACCTGACTACGTTCAAGGTTGATGATCATCCAAGAAGAATCTCCTCAACTGGATCCATCCAAAAAACATAATTAGATTTTTGCCAATGTGTTTTCAAGTCAAATTATATTAATCATAAAAAATTGCATTTCAATTATCATACTTATCTTAGATATTAAAATATGGAAATAATATGATTTTTACATATATATGCAAGATGCCCAGGTTTTGAAATGTTGCCGTTTGTAAATTTTATGATTTTCATACTTTTCTTACCACATGCATAGCTGACATTGAGATATTTTTTCACCCCAGGCATGCATGGTCTTCCAAAGTTATGACTGTTAGCAATAATTTTACACCTTTGTTTCCCATAGCACTTCTTTGACAAGACTTCTAAAGCTGAATAGGAAAAACAATCTAAAAGGAGAAAGAAATATGCACATATATACAAATATGAACAAAAATGATTTATTTGAAGAGATTACTGGTACCTGCTTGCAGAGATATAAATCTGTTGGTGCATGAATAACATTAACTCAGAAAGCTATATAGAAATTGCTTCTGATAAAGCCCAATGATGGCAAGGAAGGAGTGATCATTTCCATAATTCCCCAAAATTTGTGGTTGGCTCTATGCAGAGATGGTATAAGAATATATGATCAAGCCAATTACCACCCAACACACTGGAGAGACAAGTAAGAAGAGCTTTTGCTGTGGATTGAATGCACAGACTGAATTAGGGTAAACCAATTCAGAGGAGTTAAACTAATTATTAAATACAACAGCCCCAATGTAGCCAACTTATTGAAATGTGGCAAAAAAAATTAAATTAAATTAAAATAAAGCTAAAACAAGCCTTAACACTCCAAGATCAATCTTAGGGTCAGAAGAGGAATTTATATAGTCTCTGGAGCAAATATAGCATGCCTGATTTAGAATCGTCTAGTTCTCAGGTCCGCAACCTGCGGCCCGGAGCCGCATGCGGCTCTTTGAGCCTTCTCCTGTGGCTCCCAGCCTCCTCTGCCATTTGCAGAGAGAGACAGAGACAGAGAGAGGCAATTGCGCTTCCCTGCTTCTCTCTGTCTCTGTCTCTGTCTCTGTCTCTGTCTCTGTCTCTGTCTCTCTCTGTCTCTGTTTCTGTCTCTCTCTCTCTCTCTCTCTCTCTCTCTCTCTCTCTGTGTGTGTGTGTGTGTGTGTGTGTGTGTGTGTTGCTGTGTTTGTGTGTGTGTGTGTGTGTGTGTGTGTAAAAGAGAGTGGACTCACAGTGTTCTCTGAGGAGCTGAAAAGCTTATTGGGCGGAGCTCCTCCCTTTGCTGCATCTCTGCAGGAAGCAGGAAGGGCAGGAGAGAGCTAGCTAGCCCAGCTATGCTGACTCAGGAATTCTGGGAGTTGAAGTCCATGAGTCATAAAAGAGCCGAGGTTGCCTACCTCTGAGCTTGTTGGAGAACAGCTTGAAGCCAGCTTGCCAGGTAAGCAGAAGATCCGAGAGAGGGAGAGAGGGGGGAGAGAGAAAGAGATACATACACACACACACACACACACACACACCTATAATAAAGGTAAAAAAAGGATATATGCAGTGTTATCTTCATTTTAGATATCAAAAGGGTTTTGCGGCTCCCGGTGTTTTGTTTTCGGTGGGAAACAGGTCCAAGTGGCTCTTTGAGTGTTTTGGGTTGCCTACCCCTGGTCTAGTTTAAGAACAGAATCATTGCACCTTGGAATTTTCATTCTGTTTTTCAATACTTATTTGCATTCATAAGACAGCTTACAGTAACTAAGAAAATATAACACTAAAATAAAAATAAAAGATAGTAGAAAATAAAATATCAAAACCACAAAATGCAGATTAAAATTCTAGACATTTTCCTAAAATAAAATAGAATTAATATATTATTCTAATTAATTTAAAATGAAAACATATTTCATTATTGATATATACATATGCATGTGCATACATATTACTGTTTACTGCTGGAGAAAAAATACCAATGGATTCTCTATTATTTTTGCTTTAGATCTTTGCTTTATCAATATAAGCATTAATGCAATATGTGCCAGTAATTTACTTTAGTTAATAAAGGGGAAAATGCTTTCAGATATGTGACAATGACATTCCTCTCCTTCTTCTGCTCCACATAAATAAACACACAGAATTATAAAAGCAAAATTGAGGTTTTGCTCTGGAAAATTGAGGAATAGCTTGGAAGATGTATAAATAGTTATTTCGAAGCAAGGAGATAATACTTTAAATTTACATGCATGTAGATGAGCATTATTGATTCAGATGGTACTTACAGGGATAGTATTGCATATACACTGGGATACTTCCACACTATCCTGAAAATGCAAAATATCTCCCTTTTATGCATCTTAAAATGTTGGATTTCCCTGCCTGAAATGAGTAGGCTTCATGTAATTTAGATGAACTCTCCTTTGTTAAGATTGCGATTTCTAATATAATCAAATAATATCCAAATGTAGTGAATTGGTTTAGGATAAGAAATCTAAGTGCCACTTTTTAAAGACAAAATCAAAGCAGTCCCATTTAAGTTGAAGATAAAGGATGGGAATTAAAAACAAAAACAAAAAACTGTGTTTCATGATCACCTCTGGAGGAAGAATACAGTTCATTCTAAACCCTTGCAATCCTTGCCCATCTTTTGCGGTTAGTGGTTAGCAACCAGACAGATGCCAAATAATGCTGATGGATTTTGTTTGGTGCACATTTATTCAGCTGGAAATGAAAAGAAGCAACCATCAAAGCAGTTCTGAAGCTAGTGGTAAAACATCAGTCCTGGTCTGAGCTGCTATTTAATAGTCCAGCATCTGTTGTTTTCAAGCAAAAGATCCTTTAAGTCACCAATTAGTTGGGTTTTAGATGGGTTTTGACATGCAAATTATCCAGAGTTGTTGAAGCCATAAATTGCACAAAGTTTAATAAAACTGGCAAGTCTTCTTTTCTCTATTGAAAGCCTCTTCTTTTTTCAAGTTCTGCTGTCTCATCTCTACTATACAAAAGCTATCTATTCAATGGAATAACTACAGCCAATTATAGTGAAATTGAGGCTCCTACTCCAATGTGTACTGTATATTACTGACCGTATAATACTGGAAGGATATGTGTCAGAAAGAAATATGATCTCAATTATGTTTGGTAAATAGCAGAGTATTAATCAAAGTTCTAAATACTGTGGGGTGGGAACAGGAAGGGTAGGAATGTGGCATGTAGATTCCGGTGCAAATTACCTTCTGCTTTCATTCAGAGCAATTTGCTTTGGGAGTTAATTTCTAAGACTAGCAACAGCTTCAGGGAAATTATTTTTAATTGGAATCGCAACAGTGGGAAGAGGTAACACCACCCTCTGCATGCTAACAGAGATTATTCTGTTCCACTAGATATATTATGTAGAAAAGCTATGTTAGAAACAATAAAAGAAACCACATATTTAATATATATAATTTCACCAAGAATGTGACCCATTCATTAAAGTATGTATTGTATAACTTTTTTCCAAGCATGCTAACTACAGTATGGTTTATGAACATACGTTGTCTTAAAATTTTAGCCAGACTCTTTCGGGTAAATTTACCTTGAGCAATATATTGTTTTTCAACTGCTATATTGCCTATCAATTGATTATTAGGAATCTGAAGGCAAACATTGGTTTGAAATTATATTAAGGGCTAAATGGGAAGTGGCTAAATTTCCTAGTTTAACCAATCCAAAATACTGGGCAAACTGACAGATGTAGCAGATCAGTTACTTATATAGATCATTAAGTTAAATAAATCAATTTATGATTTGTCTTGTTCTTCTTTGTGCTAACATGGAATTCCATTATTAGTTTTAATCATGTTTAAGGAGATATGTTTGTATTACTTGTGTCAATTTGTTCGATCCATCAGTACATTCAGTACACTCAAGTCTTATATTCTTCTTTGAGTTTGATGTGATCATCATAGTTTTAACCAACCCCCCCCCCAACAACATCTGGCTCTCTTTGGTAAAAAAGGATCTCCCTGATGAGCAAAGAGACATGGTGTGTTTGCTTATCTCCTTATGCAGGAGTTTATGTTGAATTTATGACAACCATCAGAAGCCAAACTCAGAAACCAGTGTTATTGTTTCCACTCTGTCAATCAAATCCTTCCATTTTAGAGGGGGATTTGAAGCAAGGATCAGTAAGAAAGTGAGTATTGTTATTCTTTATAATATAACTCCAAGTCTATTATTTATTTGTTGGTTTTCTTTAGATTCCACCTTTTTCTTCAGTAACTTAAGGATTTACTGTTTCCAGGGATTTTTCAATGTTAGTTTTTGATGGGGTTGTGCTGTCCCAGGTGGAATCTGTCTATAAGGTGCAGATATTTCTGGACTCTCAGAAAAAAATTTCTACAGAAACAAAATTTTCATGCTGGATTTTAATTAAAACATAAAGAAAAAGAAAAGCTAGTTGTGATTTTCTCTGGAGTGCTGTGGTTTTTAGAGCAAAGGTGGATGTCAAAGAGGCTTTATTTAGATTTTGATATTTGGTTCAGCTGAAATCTCACTAAGGCAACCATGCTTATTTCTGGAACTCCAAAGCTTTCCTCAGGTTATTTCTTTATGGATGAGCGCTTAACTGAGTTGCATCCTGGACTTCTTTACAGTGAGATTCCTAGTCAGAGCTTGGCACAAAGGTTTTAATATTTTTGTTGGCTTGTTGTTGTTGTTAGCTGCAAAGTCGTGTCTGACCCATCGCGATCCCATAGACAACGTTCCTCCAGGCCTTCCTGTCCTCTACCATCTTCTGGAGTCCATTTAAGCGCACACCTACTGCTTCAGTGACTCCATCCAGCCACCTCATTCTCTGTCATCCCCTTCTTCTATTGCCCTCAATCTTTCCCAGCATTAGGCTCTTCTCCAGTGAGTCCTTCCTTCTCATTAGGTGGCCAAAGTACTTGAGTTTCAACTTCAGGATCTGGCCTTCTAAAGAGCAGTCAGGGTTTTGTTGGCTAATCTTTACAATTCTTTGTTTTCCTCACCCCTAATTCTTTTCTTTTTCCTCAATAAAGATACAATATTTGGTATTTTGTCTGACAATTACTGTGCCCTATGATTAAGAACCAGAGAAACCTATGCAAGGCATTTAAAAAATACTAATATTTTATATAAAAACAAAGGTAATAAATCCCTGGGTAAGCAACATTTTAAAAACCAGCAAGAAAAGGACAGTTCAAAGCATGTAAGTTGCAGTGAGAAAGATTTTTTTGCAAGGTAGAGACCAATCTGACTTTTACATACAATGGATTTGGAGCTTCATTTGGAGATCTTGGCCTACTTGGAAGTCATCCCTTGATACAATAAATATATGTGTAATTTAACCATCTCTAGTCCATAGTAACCAATACCTACTTAACATCTACTATTAATTTAGAATTATTTCCCTTTAATCATTTTTAAACATTTACGCTATTCGGTAACATAGAAGCAGAAGCAGAGAGGAATGCATGAAAAAGCAACATGGAAGAAACACGACTATAAGGAAGCCATAATTGTCTTTCCCAGCTAAATTTCACGTCATACTAATGGGAGTCAGGAAAAGCAAATCATTTTTTCCTATGGGATAAAAACAAAAGTTGTAATACTTAAATTCTGGAATAAAGAGTTCTCACTTAAATTTTGTCAGCCTTACCATATTGGGGAAGGTGATTCATTTTTGTTGAACAGAAGTGCATTTCATGGGCAGACCTGCCATAAGAGGCTGAGTAGATATTAAGAAATTTTGATTCATGACAGTGTAGTTTCAGTTCTTCATTTTCACACACTGATCTAGTTTTATATTCACCTGAAAAACAAAGGGGCAAAAAAGCAACATTGAGAGATAACTGGGCTCTTGGATAAGCAAAAAGAACATTCTGTGCAGGTTCTGTTGCCACTTGTGTATGCAATGGAGATAAATGGTGAAAGAATCACATACTTACTGAGAGATCCAGCTAAGACAATAATAGTTCTAAACAGGGGTTTGTTAACTCCATTCTATACCACTGAGCAATATTGAGTGCCATACTACTTTTTTCTGGTAAAAAGGTAGAATGGAAATCAAATAAGATTGAGAACAATCCCTATCCTGTTGGAGAATTATAGCAGATGATTTAAATCAGGGGTATCAAATTCAATTTCATTGAGGGCTGCATCAGCATTGCGGTTGCCCTCTAGGGGGCCAGGTCGGTGTGGCCAGGGTGGGTGCGACCTACTGGGTGGGCGTGGATGGAGTGGGTGTGGCCTACTGGGTGGGCATGGCCAGCTCTACATTGTTCGCATCAAGGGTGCCTGTGGAGGCCTGGGCAGGAGTGGGACAGATCTGAGAGTCTCTGGCAGAAGGGGGTGAAACTGGGGCAAGCGCCAAGGCATGGTCCATTTCTTCATTCCTCACAAGGGTGACACCTCCCCAGCATGCACCCAGGGGGCGGGGGCGGTACAGCAGCGGCTGGTTCCTCGGTGTTTCTAGACAGCCTTGTGGAGCTAAGACTGAATGTGTTTCAGCATAGATGGCCACCACAAAATTGTACATTGGGTCCCAGCTGGCTTGGGCCAGGGCCAAGGCAGTGGGGGCCATTCCCTCACTGTTTCCAGGATGGCTTCGTGGGCCACATGAAACCACTTTGTGGGCCGCATCCAGCCCCTGGGTCTTGTGTTTGACATGTCTGATTTAAACATTCATAATTATTGATATTCTTCACCATGTGTTATATACCCTGTGTATTTTTTTTTTATAACCAGTTGTACCCCATTGGACTATACAAAATAGGGCAAGAGATTTCTTTGGCCATATTCCAAACTAATCCCTTAGCATACAGAATAGGGACCTTACGGGAGAGACAGGGTTCACTCCCAGTGACTCTGAGTGCTGATAGGCAAACTGTTGTCTCTAGGCTGCATGTACCACTAAGTCCTTTTTTATTCCCCAGCATCTGTTGGGGAACAACAACAAAAACACCAACTACAGAGACTTTACCCAGCATTTCTCACCAGACATTTAAAAAGAAAAAAAAAGAGTTAAAATTTAAAAGGATGTCAACAACAGCTCTAACAGGTCTTCCCAGCTCCATAAATTACTGCATTGAGCCAATGATGCTGCATGGTGATGGTGGTTGGATACACCATCACTTTTCTATTACTTCTTTTGTTTTTTTATTGTACTATCCACTCAAACAAACTCAGAGAAATGTAATTAAAACAGCTCCGGTTGTAAAGGTGAATCCACAGACATCTGTGATAATTCTATAATTTTTACTTTGGAATAGTTTCTGGCCCAAGACTGCTGGTTGTTTCTGGATAATATCGAAAAATATTTTTTAGGCATTTCTGATAATACTCTCGTATACTGTATATGTGAATATATTTGAAAAGCAGCTACAGGAAGCTTTGGGGCTCTGTAGAATCTTTATATACATTATCTAGCATTAACACATGTACATGTATATACATGAATAGGAAGAATAATGCACTCAAGAATATCCACAAGATTTTACACAGTAATTTGATTGGGCTTGCACACTATGCTAAGCTAGATTTTCTATAAACATAGTTTACTTAATAAACTACAATCCACGTAACATGCAAAGCCATTAACTATAATCTTTACATTATCAGCTACTATCTTTACAGACAGCCAGTGCTTCCTGCTCTGGGCACCTTCCTATTATATGGACTCCAGTACCAAGAATTCTCATCAAAGTTCATCCTGGTTAGGGAAATTCACTAATTTTCAAGATGGCCACATTGGGAAAGGTAAGCACAACAAACATTTTTACATGTGATTGCAATGTTTGAATTTAGCCAGGTCAGGGCTTTGCAGAATTCCATGCAAGTGCTGTTATTACAATTTAAACTGAAAGAAACATACATAAAAAATGGTGTTTGACCATTCTGCAAATCACTTACTAGGTCGGCACTTAAAGGAGACTAGGAGGTATTTAGTGACTCCTGGACATAACTCAGATCCAAAAAGTCGACTATTAACAAGGAGTTGGCAGTCTCTCAGGTCCTGGCATTCATCGAATACTTTCTAAAATAATGACCAAAAATAAGTCTTAAAAAACAGTTTAAATAACTATACAACAATGCAAATCCTGACAAGTTAAGATCTATCATGACAAACATTATCCACTGATTAACAATAATAAATTTATCAGAGTACTAAAATAAGATTTCCAAAGCAAATTATGTGAAATAATATTAACACATTGCCAGAGATGTTTCTGTTCTAAAGAGTAAAACTTAAATATGAGAAGCCTAGATTCAAATCTCCACTACAGGTTGTTTCATGAACACTGGAAAAACAAGAAGTTGTAGTAATGTCAGAGTTCCATTTCAGAAACTGTCCCTAGAGAAGCAATCTGAAGATCTACAATTCAATGAACTTGAAATACATAATTAACATTATAATGGTAAATTACTTTTGAAATTACCATTTTTAATTCTCCCCAACCCAACTAAATGAAGACAAGTTCAGCTACAGTAAATTCAATTTATACAAAGCATAATGCATTTCTGTCATACTTGGCTATCTTAAATTAACTTCTAATGAAGGGCTGTTTAAGGCTATACATATGTATATACTATGGCTTTACTGCCATTATTAGCACTAAGAAGCAAAGTGCTTTTAACCACTTTCCTCAAATTTCTGGAAGTAAATACCTGGAGCCAATATATTTAAAATGGGCTAGAGGTAATAATTTTCATGCAAACAAATAAAAGAGAACTGAGAAAACAACACGTAGAAGAGAATTAAAAGAAAGGTCCATAGAACTACAATATAGTGAAAAGTACTATCTAATAATCTCATATTCTATCTCAGTGGTTCTCAACCTTTTTCAGGTTGAGACCCCACTTGCGCCGCCCATGCACGGTGCGACCCCGATGTGCGCGCGTGCAACGGGCCAATCCGCGCAAGCGCAGTGCGCACAAAACAAAAAAACACAAAAAATGGCGGACCGCAACGGGCCGATCTGCGCATGCGCAGCACGCACGCGACAAAAAAAACAAACAAAAAACCCAAAATGGCGGACCGCGATGGGCCGATTCGTGCATGCGCGGCGTGTGCAACGGCCCGAACCGTGCATGCGCGGCGCACGTGCAACGAAAAAAAACAAAAAAAAACAAAATGGCGGACCGCGGTGTCCGGCGACCCCCGCGAAACGGTCGTTTAACCCCAAATGGGGTCGCGACCCATAGGTTGAGAACCGCTGTTCTATCTAATACTCTCATAGTCTACCTAATAATCTTATATTCTATCAATTCAATATAATTTCAATACAATTCTATCTACTAGAATTTAAGTAGGGGAATACTGTTTAACTCCCTGGAGCTCTTGTTGCAGAAAACAACTAATTTTTAGGAGAAAAATAAATTGAAACTGTAATGAAAGTCCTAACAACCAACCAATCCAGGAATAACATATACAGGCAGTCCTCGACTTACAACCACAATTGAGCTCAGAATTTATGTTGCTAAGTGAGAAATTTGTTAATTGAGTTTTGCCCCATTTTACCACTTTTCTTGCCATAAGGTTGTTAAGTGAATCTGGCTTCCCCACTGGATTTGCTTGTCAGAAGGTCGCAAAAGATGGTCACATGACCCAGGACCAGTGGTGGGATTCAGCTGGTTCACACCACTTCGGCAGAACCGGTAGGCCCAGAATGGATTTCCGGAAGGGGCATCCACAGAACCTGTTGTTCACATATTTGAATCCCACCACTGCCCGGGACACTGCAACCGTCATAAATATGAACCAGTTGTCAAGCATCCGCATGTAAATCACGCAACCACGTGGAAGGCTGCAACAGTCGTAAGTGACATATAAACCATCTACCACTACAAAAAATGTTGGAGATTTCTGCTTAGCAGTAAGAACAGAATATCTTTATGATGGTTCAAGTACTGCATACTGAATTCAGAGTGCTCATTATTACTAAAGCAAAATAAATGCAATTAACTATAACAGTAATCCTATATAAATCATCAGGACTTTGTATTCATGTTCTTCAACTTTTATACTCAAATCTAGTTTAGAACTAAGGTGTTATATTTATTTTCTTTTGAAAACCATCAAAATAGTACTAATACAAATATAGATTGCAGGAAGGCTGGTTTACCTGCCTATAGTAGAATAATACTTCCTAACAAAAGAGTATATAATTTTATTCCCTTTTGCTGAATGAATCCTAGATGTGATTATATCCTTTTATATTGTACCTCTCAACTTTTTAAAACAAAAAATACTAAACTAGAATAATGCTCAAATATTATTTTTCCATTATTGTAGCAGGATAAAATGCAGGATAAAAAGCAGAACCAAAATCAATGACTTTGCTTCTAAACTCAGTCTGGAATATGAAGCCTCAGCCTACAATCCCATCTGCTTTGCCTTCTTAAAGTTCAATGAAATGTATTTATGGGCATTGAATGAATACAATGGGAGCCCATGTGTAAATATCATGCCAATTAGGAGGATTAAAGACCCTACCATGTAGGGTACATTCATGTCTGACCACTTTTTTGACATGATTTCTATTCAGGAAAAGACTTTCCTATTCTTTATATTGCTATTTCTAAGTTGTTGTATTAAGGAAATAATTCTTGCCTTAAAAGGGGGCAGCATTAGCAATATTCCCCAAAACCTTAAGTATAATTAGCCTATATATGATTAAGTGACTGGGCTGTAGCATTATTACGGTATTATTATAAAAATGCTCTACAATTATATTTTCGTTTCTCAAGAAGGCAGTCAAAAATGCCAAAAATGAGAAATCAGAAATTCTCTATACTAGATCCTCTGAATTGTTAGCTGAGTACTACGTAGTCTTGCTATGAAATTTGCTGGTAGATATTTCAATGTACTTATTATTGGTAGTATTCCTTTATCTTATCAATACTAAGCTATACATTCTGTGGCTGATTGAAAATTTGGAGCTGGAATTTTTCAGTTGGCAACATAGATTTAAGTCTTTCAGGAAACTCCACTGACCTAAAGTAATGCCAAGACCATTCTGACAAAACTTGTCGATTGGCACAAATTAACACTGGACCATTGGCCATGAATCTTAATAGACATTCACATTGTTGGGTGGTCTTTTGTCCCAATCTGCTTGGCAAGAGACGAACTCAGACAGCTCTTTCAGCAACTAAATCTGTGACAACTACTCCCCCCCCCAAACTGGATTACTCTTAGGATGATGAGATCCTGCTCCAATGCATTCTTGAATAGCGTGTGCCACTGTACTTAACTACAAACTTCAACCAGTTTCATTTAAAAAGTTACGTAATTTAAAATGCGAATCTCATTTTATAATTTTTGAACAATCAAATATCAGCTTTACAACTGCTCAGATTTACTCTCTGTATTAATATGAAAAAAGTGTTTGTTCTGAAGGGATAAATTGTGAAGAAAGGTTATCCGATAAAGTCTCATAATTAATAATACAAATTCCTCCTGCATGTTTCAGATATAGCGTGCTGAAACTTTATTCATTTCATTTTTAATCTATTGTAAGTAATCTAAAAGACTTCTGATTTGTTTAAAAAGCTACAATATAGTATTTTATACCTGCAAGGTAGTAGATGCCACACAATTTAATGCCTCTTTCACCATGACTTCAGGTTGCTGTGCACTACACAAGTGGTAAGCTTGCCCATAATATGCAGATTGGACACTTATTGTTGAATGCCGAGGACACCGGAGACTCAAATGATCACCGTCACAGGCATAAACGGTATGGTTTCGCAGGAGTTTGGTTAGGTAACCTAAAAAATATTTAACGTGTGTTACATTTAGTGAAGCAATATTCCTTTCTCCTCTAAATTTGAATTAAAAATGATCAATAGCTTTTAGCTTGATTAATAGTTTGGGATGCTAGGAAAGGTCCACTTATCTTTAAATTAAAACAAATCAAGACCAGAAGAAAATGTGCTGCTCTTGTTGCTAATCCCTGTTCTCTTCAACTATGTCATTTTCAAATCCTAGTAAACAATGTTGCTGCATAGTACTCAAGAGGAGAGAAGTTGTCCTTTTTATGATTGTGTATATGACTAGGTCACTAACAGTGGGAGAAATGAACCCATTAACTGCCCAGCTACTACTCCACAAAAGTGGAAGTGATTGAAAGTCACAAATGTAGAGGAAATTGATAAAACACAAATACATCTCATCTGCTGTCTTTCCTCTAACTTGCTGGAAACCTGGGGAGATTGTGCCAAAAACAGAAAGGGGGAGAAAATATAATGTTTTAATCAGGACCTCAAGAACGAAAATTCTAATGGAAAAGGCAAAGGGCTGAGATGGAGATTGGCTAATGAAGAGAAGAGATAGCATGCCCAAATCTTCTCATACACTCAAATCTTATCACAATCACAAAGCAACTACAATCATTATTTGCTCAATTGTCCCTTTTTTTAGCTAAAAGATGAAGGATAAAGAGGCAGAGGTAACTGCTTAAGCTCAGTATAGAGTTGCCTATGTTGGAACGGAACAGAACAGGTGAAACCAGTTCTGTCTGCTACTCAGAGTGAGCAAAAGTAGAAGGTAGGAGTACTGTAGACAGAGCCTTCTTTTCTAAATTCCACTTCAAGGAGGAAGCAGGGAAAGTTATAGAGAAGTGGAGTTCAGAAAAGGAAAAAATAAGACTAGAAGAGGGGCAAAGATTTCAGGGGCTTCTTTGGCTGGAAGATTGCCTGCCCCTTGCTTATTTTCTAGCAGCTACTGTAGTGAAGAGGACAAGAAAACAAATGACTATTTGTTGCTTCATGCTGCTTTTCTCGCAAGCTTGTGCTCTTCTTCTGCAAAGATGTGTTATGCTTATGTGTAATCACAACCTTTGAGGACTGCAAGTAACATCTCCACAAGACACTGAAGAATGTGGGCCTACATCTATGTTAATTTGGTTTCTCATCTGTTTGGAACAATATGTTCCCATGCACAAATCAGCCCAGTATTCTCTTGAGGATATTAGCTATGCAGACTTTTGAATGAGTTTCTGAGCATTTTATTTATTTATTTATTTATTTGTTCGGATTTGTATGCCGCTCCTCTCCGAAGACTCAGAGCGGCTCACAACATATACATAAAACAATTTCAATCCAAATCCAAACAAAAACATTAAAAATAAAACCCCACACGTACTAATCAGTCACACCACAATCAACAATCATCCCCAGGCCTGCCGGCAGAGGTAGGTTTTTAAATTCTTTCGGAAGGCTGGGAGAGTGGGAGAAACGCGGACTTCAGGAGGCAGTTGGTTCCAGAGGGTGGGCGCCACAACAGAGAAAGCCCTCCCACTAGGGCCCGCCAGACGACATTGTTTCGCTGACGGGACCCGGAGAAGGCCGACCCTGTGCGCTCTCACCGGTTGTAGGGAAGTATGTGGCAGAAGACAGTCCCGTAAGTATCCAGGTCCAATGCCATAAAGGGCTTTATAGGTAATTTTAGCTACTATTTTGATCCTGCAAATTCCTATCACTGTACCTAAATATTCTTTGCCATCAATTGCATTATTCAGTGGTTCCATGGATGGTACAATAACATTTAATTTGTCAGATAAAAATGAAAAAATACCAGGTGTTCAATAGAAATTGTACCCCTTGAACTGTAATTTAAAATGTAAGTGATATTATTGCAATATGTGCACCCTGAAGGATGAAAATAGTTATGGGATTTTGTTGTTTCAATTTGATAAGGAAACTTGTTGTACTGTTACGTAGATTGCTTCCTTTCAGGCCATACTGTCTCCAGAGACACTAATAACACCCATCTCTTCTTTATTTTTGCTTTCTGCTTTCTCCATCTTGAAGTTAAATTTCTAATATGAAGCCAATAGTATCTATAGATGTTCACTTCGGGTTAAGGAGAAACAAAGGATCTTATCCTGGAGTCCTCTCTTAGTTACAGCTTATAGCTATATTTAATCAGGATAAAAACAAGCCCCAACAGGAATTCACTTAAACTGAAATCTTGGATTTAAACTGACTTCTGAGGTTCAATAACTCTTAGTACTGGTTGGTCCAGTCAGGTCCTGTTTCCTGGATCCATACCTGCAGGGGCTGTGAGAAATTTTCTGTAAATATTGCCAGAGAATTATCAGTTTCATATACACCCTCTGCAAGCTTCATGTTTTGGCAAGGAAGAGCATCCAGCCAAAAGAAAAATGCTTCAAAAATAGGCAGCAACTTTTGGTCTTTTTCATGTTGCTTTAGATCACCTTTATTCTAGTACCATTCTCTTAACAGTTATTTGCAGTGCTTTTTTTCTTTAAAAAAAAAAAAGGGGTGCCAGAACTCACACACGTCATACAACCCGCCTTGCCTACCCTACAAGATTCCATCCAAAAAAGGTGCTGGAACTCCATTCTGGGCGTTCTATGAGAAAAAAAAGCCCTGGTTATTTGGCAAAGCCAGTTTCTGCCACTATTCATGAAATCCATGAATGAACATGTGAACAACTGCTTTCTCCCCCCCCCCCACAGCTTTTGGGCAGGTCAAGAGAGAAAGGACAAGCGGCTCATTCAGAAGATCTTCCTTGGACAGCTTTACTCTTACTTGGGCAGGCATGTTAGGTTCAGTGACATTCTCAGTTTTTTGCTACTTGTAAGAATCCCTTTATTCAACAGAAAAAGCACACACAGTTTATCAGGATTCAGTCTATCTTCTGATTTTTCACACAAAATCAGAAAATGCAGAACACATTTAGGCAGGCTTACTGGATACTTTGTTACCAGAAAATTTCAAAAATAGAGAACTACCGTAGTGGCTCTTGGTATTGGGTTAGATCTGTAACAATGGACAGCAATGCATTTGTGTAGCCTCTTTTCTCTCATGAAATCAGTGGAAGTAGGGTTGCTCATTCCCCAGACCCAACCCCTCTGTATTTTGTGCTAATCAATGGCAGCTTTAATGGCTCAACAGAGCAGGTCAAATGCAGGCTTCTTGGAGATCTAGGCCATTTGCAACTCTTGATGCTCTTAGCAATAATACACATAGACAGAGACAAATTAAAAATAACAAATGTCTAAATTTAACTCTGATTTCAGCTTCAGATCAATGCCAGATAATTCTTTTGCCTGCTATCCTGAGCCCAGCACCTCATTGTTATTCGTGAAAAACAAACTCGAATATGGCTGTTTCTACTTTAACAACCATGGTAATCTTAATTAATGATCTCTTAAAGCAGCAGCTTCTTTTTTCAGACTTGTGTAGAAGCCGGAAAAAAGCCAGGATGCTTTAATGAAAGCAGAGAGATGCTGGTTATCCATGAGCTCAGAAATTATTGAATCATTATTGAAGTATGCATAGCACATGAAATAGTATATGTATGAATGTTTAAGAATGAACATGACCAATTTTGGGTTCAAGATTTTGATTATTGCATTAATCATACTTAATACCACTAGAAAATGTTTCTAAATAAAGATGTTGAATACTGTAATATTTGTTTTTAACTAAGTATTTTTAGACCAAAATGATCTTTGCCTTCAGAAATTCAGTAAGGGATTAATTAAAGGATTATATTCTGAGAACAAGTTTTTCCCCACAAAGCATGTGCTGAGTGACAAATCAGAAAGACGCCTTTTGAAAGCTCCTGATAATATCATGGATATCCTCTACCACCACAAATGCAGTGAACAATAAGCATAAACAGTAGACCTGAATCTATTGATAGAATGGAGAGCTCTGGTTTTAATTGCTTAACCAACAATGATTCCCCTTGATATGGCACATTGAAGGCCGCTTTCCAAATGTGGGGGAACAGGCCCAATTTCTTGGAGAGTCTTGGACAGAATTAATGGATGAAATAGGGGCTTTGTGACTCAAGAGGTCACAAAAGGCCCACAGACCCAATCTTTTATATTCTTCAACTTCACCTAAATTATATTATTGAAGCAAAAATGAAAATTGTGGTAATAACCAAGACTCAATTGTTCTGTGTGGAAGTGCTATTATTTTCAGTTAGTCTTGCTACTCAGAATAATTCCCTGACCTTAGAATTGTTTAATTCTAAGTGGTTATCTGTTGCACCAGGCTTTAAGTGGCAGATCTTAGTATTCAAAGAAAAACAACTAAACCCTTCATAAATCAGATGTCTGGCTGCCCCTCCAGCAAAAAATTACAACAGTGGCAGAATGCTTTGCTAGGTAAACAAATACTCAGTCTTTTATTTCAGAAGCTAACATACATATTATCAAGCTAAGACAATTAACATAAATGTTAATTATACTGGCTGGAACAGTTCAATCTATATTTTGTAATAAGCACTGTCGATGTACCATCTATTTTTCATTACAGGCCAATTTATTTAAGATCAAAATAGAGTGAAATACCACAAAAATGGTTGGCCAGGTTCCTAAAAGTCTCATCCATCAAGTCCTGACAAGAATATACCAAATGCAATTGAAAAATTCATGACAACATCAGCAAACAACCAAATCAATAAGAATGAAGCCAGAAACCTATAGAACAACAACTACCAGTACAAGCTATCGTATTGGCAAGATTATTTCATTCCATTTAAAGCTCCTTAAGTGGATATCAAAGGGCAATGTTGAATTTGTTAATGCTTCTTCAGGTCCTAGGAAGAATTGAATCACATATGGGTCGATCTAATCTGGGTATAGACATCACAGTACTTGCAATATCTTTAGATGTGTTGGCCACAACCACTACACATAGAGAAAGAAATCTCACGTAATATCTAAATGTTGCAACGTTTTTGGTTTCTTCCAATCATGCAATAACACTTGAAAAGATTCCTAGGATCTGATTTAGGGGTATTCATCAAATCTGAAAAAGTGTATCTACCAGTCCTTATGCCTACCAGTATAAAATTTGCTTCCCACTTGGATGATCCCAATCCTGCCTCACGTACAGAATTCATCACTGGGACTATCCTTATGATGTACAGAGCATGTTAAGGACAGAGACCGATGGTTTTCCCAGCTTTGTTTTTCTCCCTGTCAACATTCCCCATTCAATCTATAGGAAGAAAGGAGGCTAGTTTTGACAGATAGTGTGACCAATGAGTTTAGCTACCGGTAGTATTAAAAATTCACTCTGGTTTTACATACATTTTTATGTGGGTCTGTCCAAGGAACCCTGACTATCAGTCAGCCAGCCCACCTCCCCTTGCTTCATGATATAATTCTCCTTGGTCTGCAGCTATTGCTCAGGATGTCTTTGGGCAATTTTAGCTCTACTCTGAACCAATGTTAGTTTTGAAGAAGGCTGAGAAGCCCTTAATGGTAGCCATTCTTAAGGTTTCATGGAGCAATCTTTCCTAGTCTACTTGTAGAGCAATGAATCCAAGGTTTTGACTAAAAAAATGGGCTTTGGATTAAAAGCATAAACTTGCTATGGCCATGAAATAATAATCATAAAATATATTCTGATATGCATCCATTCTCATATTCTTTTTTTGGAAATAAATGAGATTTATTTCATTTATTAACTAGTATTCATTTACTGCCCACATATAAGAGGAACTAGTGGGCAGATCTGAGCAGCTTGACTAGCATGCCACAGTTTCTCCCAAAATAATAAGAGGTCAAGTTTTCTTCTTACACTATAGACATGTGGTGGAATGTAGTCCAAATTCCCAGGAGGGAAGGGATGCATTCCAGAGGAGCAAGAGAAAGCAAACTTTGGTTGGGAGGAAGAGGATCAATGTAGCTCCTCCCTAAGAGCTCTCAAGGAATACAGTATCTTTAATGCTGCAAGCAAATTGCTTTAATTTGCAAGATTTCTGTCTATAGGTGAGGAACAATAAAAGAAACTGCTTAGAAGAAACTCAGTGTGTCTTCCTTGATTTTGGGAGCATGACAAAACAATCAACTCAACAATGCAAGAATGCTTATGTTAATCCAATAATTCTTTTGTTAGTTGCCATCCCCAAAATTGATCTGTCTGTATGTTTGTGAGACTATATGTGTTCCCAACAGACTCCTCCTTCAGGACAAGATTGTATACATCTGATGAAATGAAGTTTGATCCAGAAAAAAACATGATTACCATAACCTGTTATTCTTTAATAACTTCATAGGCTGGACTAATAGGAACTGAAACCCAACACCATTTGGAGGGCAGTTGGTTCTCCATTGCTGAAGAGTTTAATTCTTGTCTGTACCAGTTCTTTCAGTATCTGATTTGCCTTTGTGTTTTTTTCTCCCATTTCTTAAATAAATGTTCCAATATTCACTAGTCATGCTGTCTGAAAATCTATCCAGCCAAGAACAGCTACACAAAGCTAACTCTTATCTTTTTCTTTTTTTTCTGTTTCCACTCAGATTGTAAACATTACTCAAATTTTTGCAATGTGGGTTGGCAATGCACATTCTCACAGTGGCAATAGGAGGAAAACATTCATACACAATAGTCTTTCTTTCAATTATTGGCAAGTTGACAATTCTTAGCATTGTATTAACCCTTTGTGATAAGGTGATACACATTCACACTGAAAATTTAGCTATCAACTGCAGTCAGCAAAACACTCAATTCTCAAACATCTCTTTTAGGATAAGAAATAATGCAGAGAAGAAGTTTTATTTCTTGGTTCAGCCCTTAGCTCAGAAAAAAAATAACATTCATGCAAGAAACCCTATTATTGTTTTGTGTGTGTTTGTGTGTGCTCCATAGCAGTTTCTATTAAGAAAGAGAATAATATTTGCTTGGTTTTCGTGTACAACTAACACCTGTCTTCAACATACAGAAGACAGTATATTTTTCTTGGGATGACAGATTGCCAAACAATTTTTACATGTAACATCTCTCTGGATTACACTTCAAAGCTCTCAAGGTCAAGTGCCACAGAACCTTTTTGTACTGCTGAACCAAAGATAACATTGTATCATGCCACTATTGCAACTGAGCCAAGAACAAAAGACTTTGTTCACATTGAGAACATTCAGTTCTATACAGGTTTAATCTCACTTGTGCCTTTCTCCACTTCTACCTAATTATGGCGGCACAAATATGCCCATTTTCTTCTTCCCCATCATTTTTCTGCACAATAATGTTGCCTTGACTTCCTTCCTAGCCCATTAATGAGACAAACTTAGTGTCCTTATCTTGAATCCGTAATGTAATATTTCGCCCCTTATTCCAATACATGCTAAGGATAACCTCATGGCCTTTAACATTTCTTAGGCTTGGTCATCCTTTACCTTGAAGGGGAATTAGGTGACTGCAGTGACTTGAAACAGAGAAAAATAGATGCAAGATAGAAATTAGCAATAGGGACTGCCAATTATGTAACAGTATGAACAGCTTCCAAGGGAGAGAGATCAAACTAGGCAAGATATCAGGGATGGCATCATAATCAAATTCCCAGCCCTTTATATGTGTAGATGTTGGTGATGGACATATAAACAGAATGGGGAATGGGTCAGAATGCTGTGACCACCATCTTGCCAGATTTGCTTCCCGGGCTCCCCCACAAATACCACTGGCCACTGTAATTTTCTGCTGACTCGGGAATGGGTCTGTAAATCAGTAGTGGGGAAAGACTCTTAGAGTAAATAGAATGAAAACAATTAATTTATGTCCTATTGATATCAAGGAGTCTTCTTTAAGTAAGACCAAGTTTGGATTTAGCCTACAGGGCAGTTTCCTTATAGTATGCAAACTCTGATATAGGAAAATCATTTATACTAATTAGACAATATGTAAAAAAAAGCATAGTTTTCCGTATTGCACCATATGCAATTCAATATGGAAAATACTTCACTGAAATCATATGACCACCATTAGTCAATATAGGCCAGTAGTGGCGAACCTATGGCAGGCATGCCAGAGGCAGTACTCAGAGCCCTCTCTGTGGGCACACGTGCCGTTGCCCCACCAGAGTTTGCCAGAGTAGTGAGCACATGGAGTTTGGAAATGACAGGGCAGAAAGTGAGTGAGCAAGCAGTGTTGGCCCCCGGGATGCCCCACAGATGGCAAGGGACTGGCCCCCGCTGCCCTGGCCCCGGCCACACTCACCCAGTCTGCTGTGACCACTGCAACCATGCCCACCCAGTGGGCCATGCCCCCTACCCCCCTGAGGGCACCACAATGCTGATGCAGCCCTGGCACTTTGTGTTAAATAAGTGGGGTTTGGGTTGCAGTTTGGGCACTTGGTCTCTAAAAGGTTCGCCATCGCTGATATAGGCTAAAAATAAGAAAACTCTAGTTCTCATATAGTTGTTGAATTCTACCTCTTAAAAGGTCCAACTACCATGACCAGCATGAGATACTCCAGGACAGGGGTCCCCAACCACTGTGCCACATACTGGTGCTGACCCGTGGCCTGTTAAGAACCAGGTCACACAGCTGGAGGTGAGCAGCAGGCAAACAAATGAAACTGAAACCATCTCCCCCCCATCCATAGAAAAATTGTCTTTCACGGAACCAGTCCCTGCTGCCAAAAAGGTTGGGGACTGCTACTCTAGGAGTTGTAATCCAATATTTGTGCCAATCCAACTGTTAAATGACCAATTATTACTTCTATCAACTGCCTACTGTTTACTGTATAAAGAATTCTGAAATATTTGAAAGAATGGGTTGTTCTGAAATCTCCTACCACCTCATAAACAACATTGGGAAAATTGTTACATAATAAACCCAGTGAGATTTCAGAGTTGTTTTGCATCTGGAGGTGATCTATTAAATTGGACCAAAATAAGGAACTTTTTTCTGAAATATTTTTGTCTGATAACATGATTACGTAGAAACCAGTCTTGCTAACTTCAACTAGACTCACTATTGAGATAATATATAGAATTATGGCCTTAGTATTTCTTTGTTATTTTACTATTTTATTCTAAATCTCTTTTAAGATACTAAAGTTAATCATTGTAACCAATCTGGAAATGAGACTGAAGAATTAAATATTTTAAACATCAATATTTGTCAATCATTCTGCATATGGGGTATATTATCATAATGGTAGCAAATAATGAGGATGTATGGAATAATATGGAATGTTGTTTCCTTGAAATTTAAAATAATGAAAAGCAGTGTTTCTTCTCACAGTCAATGTTTATATGGTATCACCCTTTTTTGTTGTAAATCCAATTTTTCTGCTGTCAAAAATATAAAGATTGTCAAATCCTTAAATTTTGAAGAATAATAAACCATTATAAAATACTGTACATGTGTATTGGTCATCTGGGTACAGGAGAATCAGGAGGAATAGGGATAACGTTTCTAGAAATTCACTGATATAATACATAAAGCCTGAAATATACATAAACATTTCTCCCTATGTAGATCCTTTTACATAAATGGAAATAAAATCTCTTTGTAGGAATAAAGAGCATGCAAATAAAATGAACATACCTATGTATCACTCATACCACAAATAGGACAGCTGCTTTATATAATTATATAATAATTCCGATCATATGAGCCTTTGATATACCGTATCCTTCTTGAAAATAAATATATATCAGAGCTATGATAATAGAATCACAAATTAGTGTTTCTAAATTTCACTGCACATTGAAAGTAAAATCAATTATAACCTTCAGGATCTACTTCAAAATACTTAATGTGCCCAATTAAGTCAGCAATGTTGATTTCAATAAAATATACTTTTCAGTTAAATTGCTGAGGATTACAGCTTTGGAAGAAAAGATCTGATACCATTATTATATCAACTTTTAGATTGAGAAGCATAACATTTGACAGCTAAAACCCATTACAGTTGGAAGCATATTGTGCTGTTTTATAAATCTTCAACAATGATGATGCAACCTACATCTATTTCTAGACTGCTAAAAAATGGGATGTCTTCTGTCTTTAATAAACAAACAACTTTCATTTCAGGACCACAGCTGAATATAATGATGTGTCAATGGAAATGAAACTAAATACATTTTATCCAGAGGAGGTGGGGAAATTCCTGTAATACCTCAGACTAGTGATGTTGATTATTGGCAAGTGTGGGTAGGACAAAAATTCCAACATTCTTAATATAAAAACTCACATTTTCAAAAGAATCACTGACCCTGGAAAATATACCAATGAATAATCTTAATATCAGAGCTCAAGATTCATGTGGATGAGAAAGGGTTTAAGCAGGAGTATTTTTTTTTAATTCGCCTCATTAACCATCTCATTATTGGATGCAGAAATTCTTGGCATTTTGGATGTCATATTTATTGCCTTTTCTCTTTTTTTTCCTTTTTGGCAAGGTACATTGTAGCACTTCAACATTTGCTGTCAAATAAAATGTAAAGTTTTACTTTATCCGGAAAAAAGTTTATATGAAACACAGCAAGTTATTAATCAAATGTGACTCACTGCTTTCTCTATAATAAACTTTGTGTTTACACAAGGCAGAAGAGTGATCTGTCTCTTTAAAAGGATTTGTTTTCACAAACTCAGCCAAGTTTAAAGAAATCTATTCTGTGGCTACTAACAAGGAAGAGAAAGTTGGACCCAGATCAACAACTTTAGATGCCTGGTATTTAGAAAACTGTGAGTTCTTTAAGACTTACACACCACCATACATCCAACCACAGTTAGAAGGCAAATGCTGGCCTTTTTTGGTAAGTCTTTCCCACTGCTGAGTTGAAATATTATTCAATATTATTTCATAACTCTGATATTTCCTGTCCCCGCTGGGGATCCTTATTTTGCCTTTTGTTTCAAGTAATTATGGTCACTGATCCTTGTAGATAATGACATATGAATATGATTTTATACATGTCAACAAATTAAAACTTAGATCATATTTCATTCTTATTAAAACAATACATTTTTAAGCAAACCAAAGAAAAAGTACTTAAACTACTCAAAACTATTTAAAATGTACGATGAAAAACAGACCCATATGTAAACAATACTGTCATAGAATATCGTATGAGATCATAGCAGAAAATTATCTCTCAATTAATAATGGCTAATTATTAAGGACCCAGATTGTTGGGGGCAATATGCTGACTCTGTAAATCACTTAGAAAGGGCTGTAAAGCACTATGAAGCGATATATAAATCTAAGTGCTATTACTATTCTATGTGAGACCTCAAAAGATCTCACACCGAGAAAAAACAATTATGAATAGTTATCAGTTCTACTCACTCTAGCTTCCATAGGAGATTTATTTATTTATTTAATAAATTAATATTTAATAAATAAATAATAATAGTTGCCTATTTTATACCTAAGGCGACTCTGGGTGATACACAACAATAGATAAATAATGAAGATATATAAAGAAATATAAATATAAGAAGTCATCATAATATCTTAAAAACAAAAATACAAACCATAGTTAAAGGGAGAATATAAAAGTTTATTAAAAGTTTACAGTTTGGACTGGATTTGTTTTTGCTAATTTTAGCTGTTTTCCCAACGGTTGTCTGAAGCTCAGGGTCTATACATGCTATGTGTAACATCAATACCATTCAGTTATGCATGACTTTACTAACACCCCAAAACTATAATTCTTTTTCTGGGAGCTCTGAAAATCTACAGACAGAACTCCTCTGACTATTTACCATGGGAAATAATATTACAGTATCTACTATTTTACTTGCAGCACATCTGAATAGGATGATACCCTACATGATCTTGAATGTCTTTTATCCATGATGGTTTTCAGCATGTGGTATTGTGACTTGCAAGTGATTCTTGACTTGCAAAGGGATGCTGTGGAACATTGGTCAATGTCATTTATTTCTTGAGCTATTGCTATATTATTAAGTCAAATTACTCCTTGAGCATAAGATCATGATTAGGTTATACTGGTGTTAGCTCCATTATGTCGCTACTAAGAATATTGGAACTTTAGGACAATCCTTTGGAAAAGTTACATCCAATTAGAAACTATACCATGCAACCAGATTCACAGTTGCAGTTTAGATATTTCAAACTTAAGTCCCATTAGGAACCTGTGAAACTAAGGTAACTTGGCACTGTTTCTGAATAGTTATTTCTGAAACGTCTAAATGAAGTGCCAGAGAAATAATCTTGCAGCGTTTGCCAACACAGAAATTAAGTTTTATGATCACATGCTGCAATAGTGGTCACTACTCTCTTCCTTGGAATCATATGTATGGAAAGTAAATTAAGTCCTAAATTCCGTGTATTAGCAAAGTAAGGACTGTCATTTAGTGTCATGTTATAAACAGGTGTTTGGCTAGATTGATGAGAGAATACTAGTTATATACTAATATGGAAAAGCATTCAATAATTTGCAAAAGTTCAAAAAGCTATTTACGCTTAAAAGTACCCCTGAAAAAAATCAGCAGCTCAAAAAGCAATATTGGAAGAAAGGATAAGGATTGTCAGTACTCCTTCAAAAAAAAAAAAGCAAGAATATATTGGCTAAAACTTTCTTTAAGTTTTATAATACTAGACTTGGATCAAAATTCTGTGCTGTGCCAGCCACCCTTCTGGCTGTCAAATCTACTAGCATGGTAGAGAATCTTTGCCATGAATGCAAAGAAGCCAACTCCCCATCCCAGAACGGTAGTGAAGTGTCCAACAAAAGATACTCTTCCCCCAAAATTTAAATGCAACTATCAAAACAGCCCAATAGAGCACCAACAGATCCTTATCAGGCTATACCCTATATCATCACATACTATTTGTACAATATGCAGACATTAGTTAATGATGGCAATCACTAATTGTAAAGTTCAGAATTGTTAAACTCTACATGCATTCAAGATGAGTTTTTAAGATGCACTATATCTCATGTTGGGTTGCAGTCTCATGGTCAAGAGACAACTTCCTGTCCTATGCCTGTAAATCTCTTCACATATTCTAAAATGGATGGATGTATTGTACAGTTGCTTTCATGCTTTATTAGTTGTGCTTGTGCAACTATATTGCACTTGCAATTCATACGAGAGTGAGTAGCATGGTCTTTTGTCCTCAGAATTAACGGTCTAGGGGAAATTCTGGTAAATGTTCTTTGCCCTTTTAAGCAACTAAGCTATATAACTTTTCCAGTTCCAAAAACAATGGATGGATGTATTGTACAGTTGATTAAACTTGCAGCACTTTTTCCATTCAATTGTACTATCCCTTATATCACTTGCATGTGTGGGTGAGGAAATATGTGAATTCTTGTTGACTCATGTTTGCCTTATGTTGTCATAGCACGTAGATTTACTTTTTTGTATACTTAACATGCTCAAGTTTTCTCCAGAACCCCTGAGCATCTATCAACATGTCTGAGCAATGATAGCTTCCTAACTATTTTCTGTTTTGGGGTTTTGACATTCTGTCAATATATATTTTGAACAGATTTGCAGACTGACTATTTTAGTGTAGCTATTTATCAAATATTTTCTTACCAATCTGTAGCTCAATTAAATATCACTCAAACATAATATTTGGTAATCATCTTGATATAAACTATATGATACATTTCAAATGTCTATGCTAAACAATTTGCTATCTTTATGATTAAACTTTTATCAGCTGCCCTTCAGATTTTTGGATTACAACTCCCAGAATCTCTAAACATCTAGAGTGTTCCCTGAAGCTCATAACTGTTCTTTTAAAAAACCTACCGACTTTTTGATTTTAAATTAATGTATAACTATGACTTTCTCTTTTTTTAAAAATAAAATCTCTAATGCTACTTAAAATTCTTACTACCTATGAACAGGTATAGAAATCATTTTTGGGAGGAAATATTACAAAGTTGTTGTGGTCTTAAATTTTTAAAAAGCCTTTTAGCTATTCTGATTGTGATGTAAAAAACCCCCCCAAAGAGTGAATTAACATGTGCATTTTTTCTAGAATACTTAAGAACAAATATTATCTTTTTAAAACATGTCTTCTGGATTGAGTTTTCCTTCCTCTCCACCCACGTCCCTAACATGAGTAAGCTTCACAATCATACGCATCAAACAGTTTCTGCATTATACATATGCATTATACATATACATACTTCTGCACTAGATTCCTTGCTAATGTCCAGTGCTTCTTTCAAAGCATCCAGGACCTGTACAGTATGTCCTGACTGAACAGAGCTGATAATAATTATTCAGCTGTCTCTGGTGAAAGCTCAGGATACAATCAGAATGGATAAGGGCTCAGCTATTAAAATGAACTAGGAAGCAATATCAAAGGGGCATTTGTGGCATATCAGTTTTGTAATATAATGGGTTCATTCTTACTTCTTGCCACATATTTTATTGACAGAGTACACTGAGGCTTGCATTTTTAAAATGAGTTTGGTTCTCATTTATCTAGAAGCCTTTGGTAGATAGGAAGGTACTGTCAATATCCCAATAGAAACAATTTCTTAGCTGAAAAGTATAACAAAATTCAGGAAAGAGAACCTGGATAAGCTGCTAATGAGTACACATCTTTGTAGGTTGAGTCAACATACTAGTATTGAAGTTATTTAATTTTGCCATAACCAGCAGGTTTCCAACCCTGATGCTCTCTGCTAGAGGTATTGGATCCCAACTACCATCACTCCCAGTTAGAAGGCCTGTACTGTCTAATGGTGACCAGCAAGTACTCTCCTGGTTATGTCAGGGAAGGCTGATGTCGACCATTTAAAAGTTCTAGGGTGGGTAGAAACTTAACAGGTAAAGCTTTCTTCCCTGATCTCATCCTTATTGAACTTCAATCCAGAAAAGCGCTCAAACATCCCCTTCTAAACCAAAGGGGTTCCTCGCCTTCCCTCACCGGGGCTCGCCGGCGCCCATCGGTTCCCTGCCGTCTTGCCTTGCGGGGGCTGACAGAGAAGGAGGGACGGCGGCGGCCAAGGGTCGCGTCCCTTTACCTGAAAAGTCAGCCAGCCCAGCACTCTCTTTGGTCCAAACCAGGAGCAGGCAGAAGAGGCGAGGGAGCAGCAGCCCCCCGGCCGCTCCCTGGCGCCGGCTCGCGCTCTGCCCAGCCCCCACTTCACTCATGGTGCGGCGCCGATCCAGGCAGCCCAATCGGGTCACATGACGGCTCCAGCCAAGAGAGTCCCTGTCCTTCCCAGGACCGGAGCGGCCGAGGGAGAACCAACCCCGCGAGGGAGAGGGAGGCGAAGGACAGGGGCAGGAACCGGCGGGCACAGCAAAGCGGCGCGGAACTTTCGCCCAGCTTCCACGCACTTTCCCCGAAGAGGAAATCCCAGCCAGATGCAGCCCGCGGCGCGCTTGGAACAGCGAAGGGCGCGGCGCGGCTGTTTGCGCGTTGGCGGAGAGCAGCGGGGAAGCCAGGAAACCCTTCCCAAAGCCGGCGGGACGGCGGGCGCGTAGTGCGGAGGAGCCGGCGCAGCCTTGATCGGCCGGCTAGTTAGCTCAGTGTTGATTGCCACGCAGTGACTCTCGGCTTCTGCTCTCCGTTAGGCTCCCTTCATCCCTTTCTGGCCAGTCTCCTTCGAAGACTGTCCTTGTCACCTTGACCACCACCTCCTCCTCCTCCTCCTCCTCCTCCTCCTCCTCCCCTCCTCCTCCTCCTCCTCCTCCTCCTCCTCCTCCTCCTCCTCCTCCTCCTCCTCTTCTTCTTCTTCTTCTTCTTCTTCTTCTTCTTCTTCTTCTTCTTCTTCTTCTTCTTCTTCTTCTTCTTCTTCTTCTTCTTCTTCTTCTTCTTCTTCTTCTTCTTCTTCTTCTTCTTCTCCTCCTCCTCCTCCTCCTCGATGCTGCTCCGGGCTGGTTTTTGGCCATGCCCCAGCTAACGCACCCCACCGAGAGCCCACCCCATCGCACTTCACGCGCTGCCTGGTTATTGCTGGTGCTGCCGCCGCATGTAAGTGCTGAGGTGGGGGTAGAGACTGTAGGGCTGCCGTCCTGTAGGCATCGACGGGGCTAAAGCGTCTGAATAGACGTGGATATGATTACTCTGAAAGTGAACGTAGGAAACAGTGGAAAAAAAAACCCGTCTCTCCCTTCTCTCAACCCTTATTTTCGATCACGATGAATGGCGTGCAGCCCAAATTCTCTGCACCCTTTAAGTAGTGAAGAGGTAAAGGCGATGTTAGCAAAATTTTAAGGAATGTTAAGTGAACACAATCCTTTCAAAGCTGCCATTGCCACAGCCTCTTCTTCCATCTGTTGCCTTCCAAAAATGATGAACATTTCCCACTGACCTCAATTATGATAGTTATGCTTTCTGAGGAGATACTTGTAGCCAAATGCACTTGGATGCGTCTACTGTTAACATTTAATAATTCGTTAAAATGCATTTCTCGGACAGATTGCAAAGGCATTCACCATTCAGAAACCATCTCGGCAAGAAAGCTTTTGGGCCAATCACTCTCTCTCAGCCCAACTCACCTTACACAGGGTGGTTGTTGTTATGGAGAAAATAGGAAGAGGAAGAAGTATTAGGTATGTTTACCACTTGAGTTATTTATAAAAATAATAAAGGCAGGATACGAGGAATAAAATAAAAAATAACTTTTTTCTTGAGAAGAAATATAAATTTCAATATTTGCCTTCTGTTCCTGAAATACTTAAATGGATATACTTTATGGGCTTTAACATGTCAGGAAGCTCAGAAATCAAAATGAAATAGTGGGTACTATTTGCCTATGATATAGTGATATAGTGAATATCAACTAATGCACCTTTATTTCATAAAATTCTATGTAAAGATTCTTATAAATAGACTGCAACTTCTCGTGCTTACATCCTATTTGTATAGTGTAATTTCTATCTACATTAATAATACAAATTTTGGAAGAGATTATAAAATGGGTGGAGGAAGGTCAATGGAATTTATGATAATTTTTTTTGCCAAATCCAATAAAAAATAGTAGCTTTTGTCCATAATTTTATACATTTTTGTGTTGTGTTAATAATAGTGTGTCTTTATAACTCTTTTTATTTCAGCCTTTATGTTTTAATATTTGAAGGAGCTTCAAATAATTGTGGGTAATGCAGAATGCCCATCTGTCTCAATCCCCAATACGTACCAAGTTCACATATCAAGGAAAGGCTGAATCTTAATGTTGTTTGCTTTTGACTCTGCATTTAAAAGTTTTATTATATCAAAGTAATATATGCATATCACTATGGCAATATGACAGAATCTCAAAATTAGTGATGAAGTTGAATTGAATAGCCTAATTCAAACACTGACAAAGAACACATAGCAGTAATCTATTCTTGCATATGGGGTAGATTTCTCCTTTCGGTGCTGTGTCATAATTTCTGTTAGCCAGATGATAGTTCCACAGTTTTTGCTAGATTTCTCATATTGGGGAGCATTAAAAGGAACTCATTCATCTTTAATATACAGCAATCTATCCAGAATCAAATTAATCCTCTTGATTTCAGCACCAAATGTGGCAGTAGTAAGGCAAATCCACACCATGTGAGTTAATATTTTATTTCTTGAATTGCATCTTGAACAGCAAGCTGATTTGGACCTTATGTCAAGCTAGGAAGATTGCTTGCACTAGGACAGCCATGCTGCTTCTAGCTTGTGAACAGTTCCAAGGGGGAAGGAGAATGTATGGAATGTAGAGGTGGTTTCTATCCGTATGGGAAGCAAGGTCGCAGAAGATATGTTACGGCAAGCAGAGGCTTTCTTTTCATAACAATGGCCTGAAGATTAATTGGACAATGTGACTTGAACTATCAGAGAAGGTTTTACTTTTTAAACTATCTTTCTGGTGCCATATTGCCAGAATTGGTTTTCCATTCATTAGTGCTGGTTATGCTGTGCTCAATAAAGTTTTGCATTAGAGATCGTAATGTCTCAGGTGTGCTTACTTCGTTGGGATCATCAGCTGGAACTTTGACACCTTATTTAATAAAAGTTGACTGCAATCTAAAAATCTCTACCTTGAGGTTTGAAAGCTCATTAAGGCTGTCATTGTGTGAACCCAGCCAAATTGAGTAGGTTAGTTTTTTTAGTTGTTTGCCATGTTGTACAAACTCTGCCTGCATTGTGTGAATTTTTAAAAATACGTAAATTCAAAATTAAATTAAGTTTGCTGTATGAATGCAGCCTTAGACGACCTGCAAACCTGAACCCTGGGAAATCAGTTTATACATGTACGTATAAGATATGGCCATCAGATGACATGGTTCCATGTCCATGTGATTAATACAGGAAGAAAACCTGTGATCCCAACATTTTCTTTTTCAATAGCTGTTTATTCTATTTTGTGTACTTGTGGCCATTAAGAAACAAACTGCTTAAATGGCAGTTCAAGTACTTTTTAGGTTTGTGTCATCCAGTCAGTTTTATAATTATTTCTTTTCACTGATAATATCTTCTAAAAGCATTCACATGCTACATTTGTAGAATTTTTCAAAGCAACTTTGTTTTCAGCTTTCCCAACCCAACTGGTGACAAAGCCAGATTTAAAAGGAAATCTAGGATCATCTATCTCAGTTTCACTCTAAAAGGGACATGATATTGGAGTCTTGTCAAGAATCCAGAATGCTTCATTTGTATGCAATCACTCTTTTTCTGAAAAAACAGAAACAAAAGGTTCCATATACTGGCTATGCCAATAGCAGTCTAAAGAACTGATGATTTTTTAAAATTTCCTATATCTTTTTATCAGGAGCAATTATTAAAATTTCTGCTTCTTTGCTTTGTTAAAACATGGTGTTATTATTTTTATTAATGATTAACATTGCTTTATTTTTCATGTTGAATCATCTTGAGACTTTTTATTTAAAAATAAAAACAGCATTTTTTTCCTATACAAAAAGTTTATAACTGGCCATATAAATCATGGTAATAGCAATACAGTGCTTTAAATTGCAGTGGTTCCTGACTCTAAGACCGCCAATAAGCTACCAAGTTTCTAAACATCTCTGCTGCCTCTTTCCCAGATATATTTGTTGGTCTATATCTTCTTAAAGAAAGAAAAAAAGTGGTTCTTAGCACATTTTAAGGCACTTTATTTTCTGAACTCAGACATTAAAGAAAATCTCCCAGAGGTATTAACTCTAGAAATAAATGTTGGGCTAACTGAAGTAAAGAATACAATTTAAATTAATCACTACATGGTCCTTATTTAAAATACTACATTTGCACAGTATTTTGATGGAAATGTTAATGAACATGACATTCCAATATTTTTTTTTTGTATACTGCATTTCAATCAAACACTTTTTTAAATACATGAGCCCTCCCTCTGCTTTTTCAAAGCCGTCTTATTCCTTCAGTTTAGTCTTTTCTCTCGGCCACTTTCTCTGAGCCAAAAATAAGATGGGTGATATCTTTGACCCTTCCTTAACCTGGTGTCTTCTGGGCGGGTTGGATTTCAACCCGCCCAGAAGCTTTGCTGGCTGGGAAATTCTGAGAGTTGTAGTCCACACATCTTTAACTTGCCAAGGTTGAGAAACACTGATATCAGACCCATCCATCCATCCATCCATCCATCCATCCATCCATCCATCCATCCATTCTGCTGCAATCATTATAACTTTTGGCAGTGTACAAATAACAATAAAACCAGCAAACTAAAACTCCAAAACCAAAGAACGTATGGGATTCCCAGAGCATTGTCTAAGCCCCCTGGGACAGTTTGCTTTGTCCTGCTTCTGGAAGGTAAACAGAATTGACAGTTCTGGAGATATTAGCACCAAGGGGGTACCTTGCTCAATAGTATTAACTGTGAAAAGGATCACTTAAATATGAGCCAGCAGTGTGCTGCAGCTGCCAAAAAAGCCAACACAGTGCTGGGCTGCATTAACAGAGGGCTAGAATCAAGATCACGTGAAGTGTTAATACCATTTTACAATGCCTTGCTAAGGCCACACTTGGAATACTACATCCAGTTTTGGTCACCACGATGTAAAAAAGATGTTGAGACTCTAGAAAGAGTACAGAGAAGAGCAACAAAGATGACTAGGGGATTGGAGACTAAAACATATAAGGAAAGGTTGATGGAATTGGGTATGTCTAGTTTAATGAAGAGAAGGACGAGGGGGGACATGATAGCAGTCTTCCAATATCTCAGGGGCTGCCACAAAGAAGAGGGAGTCAAGCTATTCTACAAAGCACCTGAAGGCAAGACAAGAAGCAACGGGTGGAAACTAATCAAGGAGAGAAGCAACTTAGAACTAAGGAGAAACTTCCTGACAGAACAATTAACCAGTGGAACAACCTGCCTCCAGAAGCAGTGAATGCTCCAATACTGGAAGTTTTAAAGAAGAAACTGGACAGCCATTTGTCCGAAATGGTATAGGATTTCCTATATCATTCCAAGGTCCCTTCCAACATTATTATTATTATTATTATTATTATTATTATTGTGTCATATAGGGTTTCATAAGTTAAAACTATCAGATTCCATTATACCAAATTAACTAATCTATTAATGATTAAGTAGAAATCTAGTGATAGCCAATGTATGGGCCTATTGCACTTATGTGACATGTTCAAGACAAGTTAGCACAGGAACTACTGTATTTTGTATTATCTCCAATAAGTGAGTGGTCTTAACCGTCAGTCCCATGTTGCAAGATCTTTTCACTTGCCACTGCTTCATCTGCCTATCCAATAGTAGTCATACAATAAGTCTGGGAAGACCCAAAGTCCATTGACCTACCCTTTTAAGAAATAACACTAAAGCTGACAGAAGGGCTTGATGGACAAACAGCAGTTTTGTCTGATTTGTATTCAGCTGTAGCGTCTTCTTATCCAGAGCTGTCAGACATTGGGACTTCAACTGTATTACTGGAATAGCCAGGACAGCATTGTAGATATTATTGGTATTAGCATCTTATTGAGCATGATTATTCTATTTATTATTATTAGCAGGGTTATTATATTTATTATTATTTAGCAGGATAACTACCTGGTTCCTGTAGCCTACACTCTCTGACCTTCATCTCAAGAACTTTTTCTTACTTTTATGCAAAGCCTAAAGCACTTGTGACACCGGGAGAGGCAGTTTTTCCTCATTGGGGGTGATCTGTAACTTTCATCGTCCCTTGTAGGTGGCTCATCATCTGGTTGATCGCCCCTTCCCATGCTGAATGGGCCTGGGAATGCATTGTCCTTGACCCCCAGGCTTTCTGGTTGTTCCAGGGGAACTGTGCCATCCCCACCAGATGGTCCCGGTTCCAACTCCTCCTCCTTCTCCAAGCCGGCGTCTGATGGGCCAGCACACAGAGCTTAGGTTAGTCCTGATCCTACCAGCTTTAGGAAGGCCCTGAAAACATGGTAATCTGGCAGCGGCAGCGGCAGCAGCAAAGAGCCTCTTCAATTATTGCATTGACTTTGAGGTACTGATAGGTTCTTGCTGCTTATAGTTATTTTTTGTTTTTAATTGTATTTTTATTGATGATTTCTTTGTTTATAATTTTTTTTGTTAATGGTTTTGGGCATTGTTTTAATTGTGAGCCACCCAGAGTCACTGAGGTGAGATAGGTGGCTATAGAAATTGAAGAAAGAAAGAAAGAAAGGAAGGAAGGAAGGAAGGAAGGAAGGAAGGGAGGGAGGAAGGAGGAAGGAAGGAAGGAAAGGATGGAAGGAAGGGAAGGGAAGGAAGGAAGGAAGGAAGGAAGGAAGGAAGGAAGGAAGGAAGGAAGGAAGGAAGGAAGGAAGGAAGGAAGGAAAGTTTATAAGACCAGTTCTCTAGCTATCTTATAGTAAAAAATCATTCATATCCATTCAGAATTACTGGAGGGTTTTGTCTCATGCAAAAACAGTCGGAACCTCTTGTAAGTTCATGACCAGATTCTATATGGTGATGCTGCCAGGCTTGAAAGAGGTAATAATATGCCCTCTTTTGGACAAGCCACCACCTGATTCAATCACATTAAATAATTGTTATTGTCCCAATCCTTCCCTTTTTATGGAAAATTGTAGAGAAGATGGGGTAACAAGTACAGAAGGTTTTGGATGAAATATCCAATTCGAATTTACACCTGGACATGGGGTAAAAGCTGCATTAATCACTTTTATGGATGATTTTCAGCGTGACTTGAATGACTTTGGTATATCTCTCCTGATCCTATTAGATCTTTCAGCAGCATTGGATGCTATTAACCATCATATTTTTTGTGGACCTCCTGTAACAGCTGGAAATCAGAGGTATTATTGTGCAGTTGTTTTGCTACTTTCTGAGCAGGTGATTCCAATCAGAAGTGGACAGAGGAGAAGTTAAATCCTAGGCAGTTCAGTGGAAAGAATTAGCTCACTTTTTTTTAACATCTACATGAAGCCATTAGAGCAGGTCATCCATTAAATATCTCTGCACAAAGATGAACAGGAAATGCAGTGAAAATCTCGAATTTAAGAGTGTTTAGAGGATATAAAGGAATAAAATGGGCAGAACAGACGAAGATGGAATTCCAGCAAGATGGAACTACTGCTGGTGCAGAAGATTTCAAGAATGAAGGTATTCTAGCTATAGTTGATTTCGTTCCACTTCCCTTGAGAGCTACTCATGGATTAACTAGTGTGAACTGGCTATGGGAGCTGTGTGAACTGTGCTGTAGGAACTTCCCTGGTGATGAATAGAGTTATGATGTGTAATTCATGATACTTTTTATTTTCTTTAAAGCTAGTTCTACTTTGGGCCAACATTATGCCATTGCTCTAGAATCTAGATGGAGTTTGCCATCTAATACATGCTTAGGTGGGAGGGATCTCTGAAGTTCCATCCCAGACACCAACGGAATGGGAGCTAGGAGGTAGGAGGAAGACTTTCTCTGTATAGTCTTCTCATTCTGGAAAAGGTTATCCAGAAAGATCAGAACTTAGCCTGTTAATATTTAGACTATTCTTCCACAGGGCTATTGGGAGAACCTCAATTAGGCAAGTAGCAGTGCAACTATTTTCTGAGGTTGTACTTTTCTTATTATGCTTTTATTAAGCTACCTAGAGGCCACGGAAAAAGACCTACAAGCCAAAGAGACAAATTATTGCATAAAATGAATTAATTAATAGGAACTGACAATAAGGACAGCAAACTGCTTATATTATTTTGTGATGACTCAGGGAAAGTTAGATAATATGTTAAAAATAGAAAAAAACTATTAGAGATAAGCTGTTTCTTCCATTATATAAATTTTTCTAAGTTTCAGGATTTCCATGGAAATCATCCTGGCTTGGGTTGTTGAAAGCTTAAATTAAATGTAATTAAATATATTATTTTATAATGCATTACCGAGTAGATATCTATTATAAAACAAAATGAAGAAAAAATAGAAATACTATATTAAAATACCTAAACAAAATAGAAAATTGTACACTACACTGAAAAATAAAGATGACAAACATCCAAATATTTATCTCTATATATTCACACCCACACCCACATACATTTAAAGATAAATGCCTATATATGTGTAGATAGCTATCAATCTACTAAGAATATCTGCCTTTCTTCAATTCTTTTTGTAGTTGTGCTACAATTTTTATAAACAATATTGATTCTAGACCATACAATATCATATTGTCCTGTCTTGCTTCTCTATCAATACAAAGCTAATTCAAAGTTTGAGAGTTGACACATTTAATTACGCCATCATTTCAAATCAGGAATATGGACTTTCTTCCATGAGTATACACTCAAATTTTTGCTACAGTCCAAGCATGATATAGCCAAAGTTCTTCATAGATTGAAAGATTCTAGATTTTGGAGATATAATTGAACAAAATATTGACATATTTATTTAATCCTTAACTGAAGGATCTAATTTACCATAATATAATATCTAACCAATATGGAATTACAAGTAGACAAGTCCATATGTGCCATAGTTACTGAAATTTATTACCTTTGCAGCATAAAAATGCAAGCCAACCTTTTTAATACTGTATATTCTCTGAACAGTACAATAACTGATGGATAATGATTCCATTATGAGCCCATATTTTTTCAGAAAATCGTTACCAGCTATTTTCAAATAAGAATTAAGAACATCATTTTCCATGAAAATAAAAATCAAATTTAAATTTTCCACCCAATACAATAAGGCCAGATATCTCAACTGCTGTCGGTGTTTGATCAGTAACCAAGTTCTTGTAGAAATATCATTCTAAGGAATTTTTTTTTTGCTAAGTCATAATTGAATAGAATACGATTAGGTTCCCACTAGCCTATAACAATGGCTTGCAAACATAATGTCTACAGGTCCTCGACTTACAACAGTTCATTTAGTGACTGTTTAAAATTATAATGGCACTAAAATGACTTATTTTTTTAAAAAAGTATTGTTTTATTATAGAAAATAAAATACAAAACAGTAAAATAAACAAAATGAAACAAAAGCATACATTCAACCCTAACAACAAAAAAGAAAAAATAGTGTACAAAAAAACAGGAAAAAGTGGTCAATTAAACATGTAGGATCCCTCTGTTAACCATCTGTTATTATATTTAGCACATAGAAAGTCCACAAATGGTTTCCAGTCTCTTATAAAGCTGTCTATTCCATTATCTCTAATCAAAGCAGTTAATTTTGTCATCTCTGCCAATTCAGTCAATTTCAAAATCCATTCAACAATCAGCATTTCTTTTTCTTTCTAATGTTTGGCAGTACAATCCTCGCAGCTGTCACCATGTGAAGGAATAGCACCCCAAATTGTTTTTCAATTGACTTGTCCATAATACCGAAAAGAAAAGCTTCAATTTTCATTAATATTTGTATCTTAAATATTTTTTGCATTGTCATTGTTGTTTATCCAGTATGTTTTCACATATTTGCAAGGCCACCACATATGATAAAATGAACCTGCTCCCATATTTTACCGTAATTATTTTTGTAAAGCTTAGGATTTTCCTCAGTAAGAGTCACTGCCAAGTACTGTACCTTTTTCACAACTTTAAAGACAATTTTAAATTCCAATTTCTTCTGATCTTCCAACCTTATATTCTTAGTATTATTGTCTTTATTTATTCTCAAATCTGCCATTTCTCCAAACATTTTAATCTTCCTCATAACATGTTCAATGTTCTCTAGCGGTTCTTGCACAATCAATACCAAATCGTCAGCAAATGCATGTAATTTTGTAATTATGTGCTTTAATGTGGTCCTTTTGCTCTGCTATTATGTCTAATATCTCTGTTTAACAGTTCCAACACTAGAATAAATAATAGATTATAAAGGACACCTGTCTTGTTCCCTTCTGGAAATCACATGGTTTTGTAAAGTCTCCATTCACCATGATTTGAGCTTTACATATAGATCACAGGTGTAAAACTTGCCACATCATATGACATGTCGAGACTCTTTTTGCATTGATGACAATGGGGTGGGCACAGCTTCGGTATGATGAAACCGGTCCGCGGGCCAGCAGTTTAACACCCCTGGTATAGATGGACTTCAAACCCTGTATAAAGTCCAGTCCAAAACTCATCTTTTCTACTACTTTAAACATAACGACCCAGTTCAAATTGTCAAAAGCTTTTTTTGCATCCAGAAAGATTAATGGAGGGGTGTCAAACTGCCGGCCCATGGGCCAGACGTGTCATGCAGAAGCCACGCCCACCCCATTGCCAGCAATGGCAAAACGATCCCGATAAGTTGTGTGACGTCACATGACATCGCGAGTTTGACATGTCTGGATTAATGCAACCAGTTTGTTGCTATGTTCTTGTAAAAATTCAATTATATTCCAAATTACTCTTACATTATATTTTAGTTGTCTTTTAGGTAAGAAGCCACATTGGTCTTCATATACATAATCCTGTAAAAAAAAAAATTAAGTCTTTCAGCTAAGATAGATGTAAAGAGCTTGTAGTCCTTAATAAAGATATTGGCCTGTAGTTCTTCACAGAAGTTAAATCCAGTCCATCTTGGGTATTAAAGAAATGTAGGCATCTTTCCAAGAGCCTGGAATAGGGTTCCCCTGTAAAATAGAATTCATTAAGTCCTTCATCTTTGAAAATTTTATAGAATCCACTCGATAGGCCATCTGGTCCTGGGGCTTTCCCTGTTTTAGCTCTTTTAACTGCTTCTATTATTTCAAAAGTTGTTATTGAATTGTTCAAAATTTGCTTGTAGTTTTCCGATAGTTTAGGAAGATTTTTAGTTGTTACATATTCCTCCATAGTATCTAAAGAGATTCCTTGTTCTTTATATAAATTAGTATAATAATTCCAAAAAAGTGTTTCAATGTTTTTGTTATCCATGTAAGTCTTATTCCCCTCTTGAAGCTTGGTTTTCATCTTCTTTTCTGTCTGTTTTCTTAGTTTGTATGCCAACCATCTCCCTGTGGTCACATGATCAAAATTCAGACGCTTGGCAACTGGTTCATATTTATGACGGTTGTAGTGTCCCAGGGTCATGCGATAATTTTTTGTGACCTTTTGCCAAGCAGTCAATAGGGAAGCCAGATTCACTTAACAACTGTGTTACTAACTTAACTGCAGTAATTCATTTAATAATGGCAAGGAAGGTCATAAAATGGGGCAAAATTTGCTTAACAACTGTCTTCCTTAGCAAAAGAAATTTTGGGCTCAATTATGTTCATAAGTTGAGGACTACCTGTATTTCTCACAATATGCTGTGCCAAACAAAGAATAGTAGTGCCACTTAAATCAATGAGACATTAAACTTAAGACTGAATTATTCTAATAAAAGTGAATCCATTTACTGAGCTAAATAAGCTTGGAATATTACTGATAGAAATATTTGTTACATATTGTTTCATAAAATAAATGTGATAAAAACCATTAATCTGTGCAGTAAGAGTTAACAATTAGGTTTGACCATTGCCTTATGTTAGAATGCACATCACATGAAACCTGTCAATACCTGAATGTGTACTATTATACAGTATATAGTTACTGCAGTACAGTGGGGTAAGTATCTGGAACTTACTTTTTAGGTTTTCAGATAGCCATTATAAATAGATAATTCTGAACTCTGAATTTGTCTGTACTTGATTACACTTCACTGCGTTATTTTCAGATTTGTCAACTTTAAGATGTGTGGACTTCAATTCCCAGAATTCCCAACCAGCCATCCCTAACCGCTGACAATATTGTTTTAAATGAAGATATTTGATTCCCTCCCCATATAACTAGCATATAACTTGTTTGTTCATTTAAAAGTCCAACGGAATTAAAAGTAGTTTTTTCTTAGACATACAGGTTTGACTTAACGGGTGCAGAAGTAGAAAAAAAAATCAGCTTGCGAACATTTAATCTTACATATTGAAACCGCAATGAATCACGTCCTCTTTTGCTCCTCTGGGCAACGAGATGGACCCTGGCCTGCGCCACTGCCCCACAGAGCTCAGACTGACTGACTGACTGCTTTAGGAAGCCGTCCGTTGTAATTTCGCGGATGGGGGGAGAATAAGTGAACCGGACCACTTCCGGCCGAGACGGGCAACCTCCGCCAGGGTGAGCCCGGCTTTCTCTTCGTTCCGCCGGGTGCCGCGGCAAACCGCGATTGCTTCTGGATATGGCCACCAAACGCAAAAGCTCGACCTCGGCCAAGCGGCAGGACCCGCCCCCGGCCAAGCAGGTTCGCAGCACCGAGGCCGCGGAATTTACCGGCGCCCAGTTCAAATTCCTCCTCCGCGACTCCAGCACTGCGATGAAAGGTCAGCCTGCCAGCCAGCCAGCTACGCCGCTCTCATGGGACCCGCGTGCGGATTCAGTCGAGTGGATCTCTCCGCGGCTGCAAAGAGCTGCGCGGTTGCCACAGCTGCATATTGCTAACATGAGAACAGTAGTTTAATATTTAATGCAGATTAAGTTGCCTGTAAACAAATGCGTCACGGATAACAACGTGGTGTCCAGGAGGAAGAGGCAAACTTAAAATGGATTCTGTCGCCTTCCGTCCTGAGGAAAAGGATTAATTAATTCTTCGTATAGACAGCTGTTATTGCGAGTTACAATTGATAAAAGGAATTATAAAAGGAAGCGTGTAGGGGCGGGAAGGTTACATTTATTGGAAGGCAGGCAGTCTTCAATAGATATAATTAATTACTCTATAACTGTGATAGATTTTTCAGCTGCCATCATTGGTATCATGGCATGCTCCTACATTGTTTTAATACAAATTGCCAATTTTTTCTCTTTTGTTCCTACTACTGCATTTATTTTGTCAACCTATCCATTTGGGGGTCTTTTTTTCACAACTTTTTTCCTAAAAGCTATATTGGTAAAATATTGATAGCAATAAAGAAAGAAAGTAAATTCACTTTCCAGCTCTGTTATGGAAAAATGAGGCAGTTAATACATTGGGAGCTTGAAATGCAAATTGCTATTCAAATAAAATCGAAATGCCTATTAGGCATGCCAATTAGAGTTTGTGTGAAGAATAGCATGTCCAGTATGATTTGAAAGAAGAATCAAATGTATGTTTTGTTCCAGGTTTGGAAACGTTCATAGCCAAAGCTAAATTACTACCATCAAATGAGCAGTATGATGTAGTGGAAGGATACATAAAAGTTTCTATTGAATGTGTAGAAATTTTTAAACTTCTGGATGGTGAAAGGCGTCCTGAAAGTGAGGTCAGTGTTTCAATTGATGAGAGCTGTCACAGGCTCCTCTTAGGTATTGTCTTTATGCTATTAAGAATGAACACTTAATTCTGCTGTATGCCATTTGTGATTATTCATTTAAAAGTGTCTTGGCACTCTTACACTTGCTAGGGAATAAACCCTTAGTGAATCTTATTTCTGAATAAGTATAAGATTGTAGTAATTTATTCTGTGCAATCCTTTCTAAAATTCTTGGGCAGTGTTGTAGAATAATGAATTTCCTAGCTGTTTCCTACAGTGCTGGGATGCCCATGCAGAGATACTTTAATTCAGAGATGGGCAATGCAGCCAAGTCTTGTTGGACTGAAATTCCCATTGGCTTGTCCCATATTGGCTTGTCCCATATTCCTGTCCCTGCAATAAAGTGTTGTAAATAGCAGTATATACCTTTGGGATTAGAGATGGGATATTATAGATATCAACTAAATATAAATATGTGTTCTAAATGAGGTAGCAGAGTTCTTCATGTATGGCAAAGAAGTTGGCAAGGATGAGTATTTGTCCTGTTAGTATTTGTTCTACCGTATCGGCATGCTTTTTGTAAATATAAAAGATATGACTACCCTTTATGTTCTAGACCAGGAACACAAAACTTTTTTTCTACTGGCTCATAAGAGCAGAGGTGTCCAACTGCCGGCCCATGGGCTGGTTGCATCATGCAGAGGCCACGCCTACCCCAGCTCCAGCAATGCAAAAAAAGTCACGATACGTCGTGACACATCACATGACGCAGCGAGTTTAACACCTGTGCATAAGAGGGAAAAAATAGTCATAGTCACACATAAAGTATTTAAAGGATAGTAAACAGCTTGATCTGAAGCTGAAGTGGTACAAGTGTAGAACAAGTGGTCATCCTGTCGACTGACTGGACAAACACTTTCCATACTTCTTTCTAATGCTAAAAAATCATCTTAGAAGGCTTCCCTTTAAAAAGGAGGATTAGGTTGACTGTTCATCAGGCTGTCCTCAAGTTCACTTCAATTGGAGATTTTACACTATCCCTATTTGATAAGATATTTAAAGAGTTGATAGAATTAAACAAAATAGGCAGATAGGTTTCCCATATGCCTTTTAAACAAAAACATAATAGTAATTAGTAACTAAAGCTTTGACCATGCGGAAATGTTCATTAGGATCATGTTGCAATCCAAAGCCTTGTCTGGGTATAATTTAATTTAGCAGCAGAGGTTTTTTGCAAGAACATTGTAAAGCTTTCTTTCCTGTTGGGATAAACTTTGTTTAGAGTGCTCAGTTCCATTTGTATTGTAAAAAGACAGTATGTTGGGATGTTTGAAATTTTGCAGATGCTGCTAATTTTTCAAGCTCTAGAAAACATTTTGCTGCGGACAGCAAGTGATCTGTCTCATTTTCGTGTTGTGGGGATGAATATAGTAAAGAAGTTAATTAACAGTTACATGAAATTAATTTATGCTGCCTTGTATTCTGAAACTCATAGGTAAGTTCCTTGTTTAAAACAAACCTTTGTTTAGAACCACAAGTGGAATAAAATTTTCATTGCTCAGTACTGTGTTTATGCTCTGTCACCAGGAATAACAAAACACTCTTTAATACTGATTTAAAACTACCTTACAGAAAAACTGTGGTTACATTCTACATTGTAATCCTGTGTTGAACCTGGAGACTAGAATAATATTTTTTAACTCCCTTGTGTCTCTATTACATTTTATTTGTACATAAACTCCTTTATTTTGCTCTGTGGTATATTGATAATTGCTTTATTCTCCATAAATTAAAAAAACTAGATTAAAGAATACATTTAAATATATAGTTTCATATTTCCAATGTTCATCTGGTCTCAAATTATTTTTCCTGAAATTATAAAACCCAGATGGTGCAGCGTTTGTAGAACTGCAAATAGTGTTACTCCAAAAATCTACTGTGTTTTGCCTTGTCATTTTCATATGGTAGGGTTTGTCTTGAAGTCAGAATTTAATGAGTTTTAATCAGAAAAATATTTAGATTACAATGTTCATTCATAAACCTTTACTTACTTTTTTATAATCTCTCTCACACACATACACAAATGCACGCATCCACACACGCCACACACATTTGCGAGGCAGAACTATATTCATGAAAAAAAGTAAAAAAAAAAATCTGACAGGGTTGTTGAATGTGGTAATTATGGGTGCTGTTCCATAAAGTACTGGGCTTTTTCGAACCTCAGCCCTGAAGAGCTTTTAAAATCTGATCTACTATGAAAGCTTTAGGAAAAGTTAAGATACCTTCATTCCATCCATCCATCCATCCATCTATTCATCCATCCTGTTAAAATATTTGGGGCATATTTTAAATATAGAAGATAAATATACAAGTTCATTTACCTAGTAAGTGAATATTAACTTCAGCAAAGTTGCTGGAGAGATATCACTCTTCTATGTTTTTATTTAATCTGGGCATATAACTGACCAGTGCATTTCCATTATATATAGCATGAACTCTGTATAAGGCAATACTTTTTTATTGCTTTTTGTAGTTAGTATATGCCTACATTTATACATATAAAGTAACAGAGATCCAGTTTGCTGTGATTAAGCTCCCTTGAAATTTTCTTAGCCAAAAATGATGTAGAATTTTTTTTATGGCTCTACAAAATTTTGAATTGTAATGCTTATTTCAACTTATGGTCTTATTAGCAGCATGAGAAGATTAAAACTTTATTGCACAATAAATTAAAGTACTTGTGTTTAGATTGACTATGTGATACTAGACATCTGCTTCCTTTGCTAACTAAAATGAACAAACACTTTCATTTCAAAGGCGTCCTCACTTTTTAATTTTTCATTCATTAGTTTGTTTGCCTATACTTTGCTTAAACATTGCTCCCTGTCCTGACTGTCTCTCTTTACAGACTGTCTCGTCTGTGTCTAACTTTGCTATCAGCAATGGTGACACAGGGACCAGATGCTGCAAGAGATGTCTATAGCCACTTTGATTTCAATAATAAATTTTTACCTAATTTAGTGAAGAAGAGAGACTATAAGGTAAGAAAGCAAAAAGTCAGTCATGAGGGTTAACTGATGGCTTATGCTTTTTCCTTTTATTTTCAAAGTAAAACTGGAGTTAAAAGAAAAGCTCTTATTTTTATTGATGAGACTAATACTGTTTATTTTTTAAAAAATCATAGTAAACCATATGCAGCTCATATAAAAGGAACTTGTCGTCCTCCACGTAATTTAGTACATTCATATAGCATTTGTACAAAATAGCCTCCTTGTTTAAAAAAAATTGGCAGCTACAATTTTTTTTTTAATGCAGGGACCCTAGTTCATATAAAAGCCTTTTAAAATAAAAAGATAACGAAGCAAAGTCATGATTAGATTTTCACAGCAAATCAATGGACATATGTAAATTCAGTCTGTACATTCAGATTTTCAGAAAAAGTACACAACAGATTTCTGAAAAATGCAATGCTTGTCTGGAGAATCACACATTTGAAGTAAAATACTGCTGAAAAAAGCTATCACTTTTAGGAAAAAAGCTTAATTAGATCTTTGATATGCTAGTTTTCTATATGCAGGCAAAATTTTGTTCTAAATTGGATGTCCCCAAAACTTTGGCTATCTTGACTGAAGGTTATGAGTATTGCAATCTAACATATTTGAATGACAGGTAACTAGAGAAAGTTGATTTAATACATGTGATTCTTGGGAGTTGTGTTATTTGAGTTTTATGCAAGCATAATAGTCAAATAAGCATAATAGGCAACCAAAATAGTAGAAACTTTTACCTATCTAAACTATTATGGCTCGCTGCTAAGACCATGATTTTAGATCATACAGATGTAAGATCCTGGCAAGTACAAAACAAGAAAGTTAAGGGACTTTACTTTATAAAATGTGCAATAGATATGCTTAGGTCTGCAAACAGATATTTATGTAGGATCCATTTTTAAGCCATTGTAATCTAATGGATGTTAGGCTTCTCATATATACTGAACATCTTTTAATATTTGTTTAGGGTAAGCCTGATATCCGTACAGCATACATCCAATACGCTGTTTCCTTTTTAATTGCTGGCGACCACTCAATCCTTGTGCAGGTTCTGGAATTAAAAGGTATTTTACAAGTATTCCTAAATTATTTGTTGTATGAATGATGTGGGAAGGATATATATATATATATATATATATATATATATATATATATATATATATATATATATATATATATATATATATATATATATATATATATATATATATATATATATATATATATATATATATATATATATATATATATATATATATATATATATATATATATATATATATATATATATATATATATATATATATATATATATATATATATATATATATATATATATAATGGGTTTCATGATGTCTAGACCAAGGTTTTGAACAATCATTGCTTGTTTCCATGTGTTCTTGTTTTGTTTTCCAGCCAAAACAAAAACCATTTAGTTTTTGAGGCATATAATAGAAAAACTTTGGAAAGCCTCTGTTGCTATTAAAGTTTTGATTCAGGATCAAGCACTGATGCCATTTAATAAAAAAAAATAATAGAATTCCTTTAACCAAAGAGTGTGCTATGAGCTAAGCAAGCACTTGCCCAAGAATCATAAATATTTCTGTAAGACACTATGGAATTATTTCACAATATTAACTTTTTTTTTGCTGTGTTATACGCTCACTGTTTTTGAATCTTCTATGTTTGGTTTATGTTGTCAACATAATATATTCTTATATAACTGGAATTTATTTAATTAAAATATTTGCTGTATTTCAGCCATAATGTTATCCTTTTTAAATGTTTTTTAGATTTCATTCCAGATATTATTAGAACAGGGTTAAAAGAAGATAGAATTTCCACAATTAACCTTCTGCTTTCAACATTAGAAACTAAGGTATACTCTGCAAACAGCTTTGTTTTTTATATGTTCTTTGATTGTTGAAATATTTTCATTGTGGTTTTTCAGACAATCTCTGATTGCCATTTTATTTTGCTGTACTTAAGAACTTATCAGCATTTCTGGGGTAGAGCTTTTTGCTTGGTTTGCTTATGCTTTAAAGTAGCTTATGTTTATAATTAATCAAAAAATTAAAGTTGCAAATGAATGCAACAGTGGCATTAGAATTGCTTATGAAACTTTTGACAGTTTCCATAGATATAACAGCACACTTATGACCCAACTTAAGAATTTTTGAATGATTGTGTTAATATGTTGTGTTATTTGTAGGTGGTTCTCAACAAAGATATCAGTAAGACCCAGAAGGTACACTTTTTTACCTCAGAAATACTGAACCACATTGCTTCACTCTATCGCTGGAATGGAATTACTGATGTCAGCACAGTAGATGTCAAGGTATAATAATCTTCTCTCCATCTTTTTCTTATATCTAAATACTGTTCAAGACATACAAAAACATGTTGTTATATGCCACCACTCAAGGAGAAAAATGAAAAGCCATACCAAGCCCATAGTTTGCCCACTAAGGTGAAAATATTTTGCCATATTAGGAATAGCAATTTGGGCTATTTTTGAGGAAATGGTATCCAGTTTCAATGCTCCAGCGTGAGCAGCCAGCCTTATATGCCTAGGCCGAATCTACACTAGACTGACATAGTATGGCTGCCTTCAGGTATGTTGAAATTGCACACCCAGAATTACCCAGCCAGATTGAGGAAGCATTAGAAACATGTAAGAGTAGAACCTGAGATCTTCTACTTTGTGCTCTGAAAATACTGAATAAGCAAACATGGTAAGCTGACTGTTTTTCTTCAATTTGTTAATTTTATGCAGGCTTCCCAAGAGTGTGGCGAACCAGGAAAGCTTTTAGTGAGAGAACTGGTTCATAAATTTTTAATGAACCTTTGTTGTTCTCTGAAACATGGCATTAACTTTTATGATCCAAGTCTTGGCACGTCTGGCAGGTAAAGCATTCAGTTGTTCAGTGTTAAAGTCTGATTATATTTTGCAGTTTTATTTCGGCTGGAGCTAAATCGTTGAAGTATTTTCTTCAGCGTTGCCTCACCTTTTGTGAATGGTAAAGTGTTGACTATTCTACCTTGTGCTAATTTAACTGAGCAAGGAGGGAACAGAGCAAGACTTTTATTCTTGGTCTAGTCTAGAAGCAAAACTTCAACCGGTTTTGGTCATATAGTCTTCAGCAATCCACAGCTTTTAAGCATTAAATCTGGCTAGACCCTTTTTCCTTTTCCTTTCCTGCATCTTTCTGGCAACTTCTTATTCTACAGTGGACAGTGTCTGAAGTCTGCACATTAAACCAATAGCATTTAGTTAATTAATCTGCATGTCTTCATGTAAATTGGAACTGTCACATGATAGCATAAATAATTGAAGGTTCCATGCAGTATTAGTAAGAGATTTTATAAAGGGTATATCTCGGATAAAAGGCTAACAAAATTATGTTCTAAATATATTCTGTTTTCATTCCAAAGTTCATAATATTTTGTGAGTATAGAGGTTTGTTGAATGCCTTTCACAACGTTTGACAATAGAATTTTAGTTACCTAGGGTTTCTTCTGGTTTGGGACGATTGATCATCTGCTATTATATGTAGCTGACCTGCTGAAATATTGCAACATTTTTAAACACTGCAGGTTCATATTTTATTTATTTCTTGCTAGGCAAAAGTTTGAAAAGCAGTACGTGAAATGGGTGAATCTGACTCCAAAAAAACCCCAAAATAAAATATTTCATTGAATACGTTCAGCCCTCCCTCCCCTCATATATATTTTTTATAATGTTTTCCATCTTGTCACCTCGAGTATCGACTACTGCAATGCTCTCTACATGGGGCTACCCTTGAAGAGTGTTCGGAGACTACAATTAGTGCAAAATGCAGCTGCGCGAGCAATTGTGGGCCTTCCACGTTGTGCCCACATTTTGCCAACTCTCCGCATGCTGCATTGGTTGCCTATCGGTCTCCGAGCGCAATTCAAAGTGTTGGTTATTACCTATAAAGCCCTTCATGGCATTGGACCAGGATACCTACGGGACCGTCTTCTGCCACATACTTCCCTTCGACCGATGAGAGCGCACAGGGTTGGCCTCCTCCGGGTCCCGTCAGCGAAACAATGCCGTCTGGCGGGTCCTAGGGGGAGGGCCTTCTCTGTTGTGGCGCCCACCCTCTGGAACCAACTGCCTCCTGAAGTCCGTGCTTCCCCCACTCTCCCAGCCTTCCGGAGGAATCTTAAGACCTGTCTTTGCCGGCAGGCCTGGGGTTGACTGTGGAATGTTGAGTGAATGATGAATGCGTCTGGGGTTGTATTTTTTAATGATTTTTTAGATTTGGACTTAGTTTTGAAGTATTGTTTTGTTTATATTGTAAGCCGCTCCAAGTCTTCGGAGAGGAGCGGCATATAAGTCCGAAAAAATAAATTAAATTAAATTAAATTAAATTAAATCAAATCAAATCAAATCAAATCTTGCCATCTTCCAAAATGGATGAGAAAGGCTAAGTTAAAATAACTCCTATCCACTGATAGCACTTGCAGCATAGATTCTGATCACTGATTGTTGGTTGCATACTATTATATTCTATCGAAGTGATGCTTCTTTCAAACTATTGTTTTGTTAGAGGAGGTAATTTGATTCTGCTGCGCTTTCTTCTGAGTCTAAAGACTGCTGTAGAAGATGAGATGGTTGCTGATCTTATGGTGAACATTTTCAAAGTATGCCCAGATTTACTGAACAGATACTTTAAGGAATCCCAGTATTCTTTTGTTCCAAGACTAAAATCTGCATGGCTAGACAACATGAAATTGCTGAGAAAGGTAAGAACTACCTGAAAAGTATGTATTTAGTACATGAAAATGACCCTTATCAACATTTCTGTTGTTATAATGACAGTTATTGAAGTGTCTCTGTGTCAACATGACTATATTTGCCCTGTTACATTTGATGGAAAGTCAGAAAGAAATTCATTTTAATTAAGGGGTTGTGGAAGGATGGATAAATGGCAAAGTAATCAGACCTGAAGGCTCTCTTGTGCTTTTCTCAAGATTTTACACACTGTGAGTAAATAACTTGAGTTGGAGTGACTAGGCCAAAATCACCCAGCCAGCTTTAATGACCAAGGCAGGACTAGAATTCCAGTGTCCTGGTTTCTAGGCCAGCGCCTTAAACCACTAGACCAAACTGGCTCTCTATCCTGCATACATTTACATCAAATAATTGAGGGCAATGTAATTCAGAAATATCACATTACTTTGATACAGTATAATTTATTATGACAAAATCTCAACCTGTAAAATCTCCTTTTCTCACCCCTCTTCTAAATAATATCTGCAGTTTTTATCTAATCTGCAGATTTTATATGATTGCAGCTCTCACAGGTGAGAATTATAAAAAATATTATATTATTTATGCAGACTGGATCAGAGAGAAAGGCTACATTGAAACAAATGTACCTTAATTTGAATCACTTCAAATCAGCTTTGAATCACTCTCTTTCAGTCTAACCTCACAGGGTTGTTGTTGAGGGAAAATAGGAGGAAGAAGAAGCATTAGGTATGTTTACCACCTGGAGTTACTTATAAAAGTAATAAAAGCGGGACAAAAATCTAATAAAGAAACAGTGCAGAGGTGGATTGTAAGCTTGCATTGGTTTCAAATGTGCAAATTAATATTGTGATCACAATGCAAATGTAAAAGATCTGTATTTCCTAACTTTTGGGGATTACTTATAATCTAGTTGTTGAAATTTCTGCCTGGAAAAAATGATCAGTGAATTCAGTGATGTTTCTCCTCTCCCCCGGAGTAAATCACAGTAAATCCAATAGATTGAAAAAATATTTATTTAGCTTTTGTTTATTTTTGAAGAGGAAAGAAGAGGGGTCTCCAACTCAATGCCATTCATACCTCTGATCAAATCAGCATAGTCGTATCTAGTAATCATGTATTCAGCCTATTAAAATATCAGTTAGGCTTGGAAGTACCAATGCAATTGATACAATATAGGCTTCATGTGATTTAATAAGTGATCCCCCTCAAATATAGTACAACATCTGCTGAGTTTTACAAATTAACTTTAAAAGTGAGTCCTTGTACTATATTATAATATTATATTAATAATATATAGTGATATTAATAATATATAGTATTATAATAATCCTGCCTAGCTACCAGTAATGCATGGATAATCCACGCTATGCCAACAGTTGCATAATTTCTTTCTGTGGTGTTTTTAAACTTTAATTGTTGAAGGAAGTAGAGACCATCACTGTTGTTTCCCATCTTGCAGATGCTTCCCTGACTGCTGAAACTTCCCAATGGAATGACTCCCTCATGATATTTTCTCTTGGGATTTAATCAAAGTATGGGAAGCGAGATACAACAGCTGGAAAGATGACATTTATAGTGACAGACAAAACCCCTTTTGGCAGCCTTTTAACTTAATTACAAAAATGCCTCGTTTAATCCATGAAAAAGTCGTGCAGATTCTCTTTTCTTTGAATACGTTTCAAAAGCACACTGTTTTCATCAAACGGAATGGGAACTAAGAACACAGTCCGACAGAGAAGTTTGCATTGAAGTTCATTCATTTCAGAAGTTTGAAATGAAAAGAACCAGAACAATAAACAGGAAGTGGGATTGTAATATGTGGGCAGCTAAATGTATTCTTGCATGTTTTCAGTGCTTAATTGCTGTAATCTGCTCACAGTCCTTTAGGAGTGCACTATTAACTTAGGAGAGATGATTAAATATAGTAGGCCAATATATGATTATCTTTCCCTGTGTTTATTGAATATTACTGTATCATATCCCCTCTATAGGTTGAATTACTGGTAAGCCTTTGAACTAAAGATTAGTTAGCTGGTATGTTATTTGGTGCTACATATCACTAGTTATTTGTGGAAAATGTAGTCAGCCTGAAAGTTATTAGATCAGCCTTCCCTTGTGTATCCTACCAGCTTGGTGGATTTTGGTTGCTATAATTTTATGGGAATGTGGTTTGTGAGGGACAGACATAGGAAAGTGTGATAAAAGGTGAGGGAGGATGTTTGGGGAAAGATCATTAACAGAGGTCTCTCTTACTTCAAAAGGTGACAATGATATAACTAAAATCTTAAACATCAAGTGAGAGTACAGTTAATAGAAAAGGATTCATATCTGTAATCCCTCTCCCCTGCCCCCTCCCCCCCCAATTTATTTATAGTATGCCTAAAAAGCCTTGAGGGGTTGTAGCATGCTCTTTTTATCTTGTCTTTTATGCTGCTGCTCACTGCTGAAGGTGCAGTATATATGCAGTACATAATATATGCAGCATATTGAGAGATTTTTTTAAATCAAATCTCAAATTTGTATGGCCCAGACAAAAGTGCCTTATGACAAAAATCACTAAAACACCACAGTAAAAACCTTCCATAAAGGTTGGACCCAGCCTTCCATCCTTCCATCCCTGGGTAAAAGGAGGACCCAGGTTTTGGGGGGCAATATACCGACATTATAAACTGCCCAGAGAGTGTTGTAAAGCGCTATGGGGCAGATTATAAGCATAAATGCTATTGCTATAAACTTCCAACATACCAAGTAGTAAAACCAGCAGTATACAGTACTGTTTTGGCATATTACAATGGCAAGAAAAGCCTTGTGCGTTCTTCAGTGCTAAGGCCTATTTTTTGCTGATGATTACTTTAGCTCTGGCATGTAGGCCTCGATTGGTTTTTAGTGCAAGGGAAGTATAGCATTTGAATTCCGTGTTTGCAGATCTTCCTGAATATTGTTTTTTCAGCAAGATCTGCAAACACAGAATTCAAATGCTATACTTGAAGCAGTGTGCTTCCCTAATTAGCTTAAAACTAGTAAGCATTTTCCTGCTTCAGTAATGACCTCTTTTGCCAGTTTTTCCAGCTCTACATTTTTTTCCCCTTTTTATCTGCAATTGGGCATTTAGACCATCATGAATCCAGCTGAATTGACTACAGCCATAATTGCATCACTTGGGTTTGTGTATCTGTATTATACGTTTATTTGCATATTCGTGCTTTGTGTTTTTAATTTCAGATCTATGAGGCTCAGCCAGACATTTCCAATGCTTTTAAAACCACTGAGTTTATTCCACTCCCTAAATTGCTTTCTATGGTGAAAGTGACTACAGTACCTGCAGTGTGCAACAAAGTCATGTTCACCCAAGGCTTAAATGTAAGTATTTAGTCCACATGATGATGATGATGATGATGATGATGATGTTTTCCATTCAGTTGTGTTCGACTCTTGGCGATTCCATAGGCCAAATGTATCCATATCTTCTGATCTTGCACTACTTCTTTGAGTTGTTCTGTGCTCTGGCTGGTGTCAGCTTTGATGATGCTACATAAGTGTGATCGTTCTATTCTGTCCTACTTTCCTTCTCCTACTGTACTAACAGTATATTTTTAAAAACAAAGAAAAAAATGCATCATGAAAACCAATCCATGCAGTTCTCAGGCTGATATTCTCCCCCTTTCTCCTTCAGGGTGGTCAGAGAAGGCATATGGAGATTTTTGTTTGTTCATTGTATAGTTTTGCAAGTTTGTAAATGAGCATGAAAAGATACCACTGTTTTAATAAGTTGACTTATTAAAGCATTTCATCATTTTACATTCTTCCAGGCTTCTGAATAATTTTTGAAGCCTGCACTGTATACTGCTATATTACTGAAAAGCAGTAAGTACTGTGTATAATAAGGGCATCCTGATTCATACAGATCTTTGGGCAGCTTGAGACCACATTGTTTGCCTAATCTACATGCAAGATAAAATGGGCTAGTGTGGTATCTGAAATTCTTGAAACAAGGTGAAAACAGACATGGTTTTTAAAAATACATTTATTGCCAGAGAACTACTGGTACATTTAACAGGTAAATCATTTCAATTTCTGTTTGTAACTAAATATATACTCTCCCCACAGCATTGTTACTTTGTAAATTTTGATTATCTTGATATCTGAGTCCACAACATAGTATCTATTTCTTCCCAAGTCTATTTTCACTTTAACTTAAGAATTGTGGGTGTAAGAACATGGATGCTTTTAGGTTAGTATGAAATTTTTCATTCAGTATTTTTACTATCATGCTTTATTTGTTTTTTATTTATATCCCATCGTTATTATTTTTACAAATGTATTGCATCAGGACTTTTAAAACCTGATTTATTGAATAAGCCATCTGGTTCAAATATTGCAGTAATGCCATAAACAAACTACATTATGGTATAGCACAGTGTACGAATCTAGCCCATGGCTCCAGTTCCTTGCTTTGCATCTTCTGTTAATTTTAAACAGCAATTCATTGCAACATTTCATTGGATCATATTGGTGGTGGATCGTAATAACTGATTTCCCTAAGAGAGGCCCTGTGTCAAAACAGACTGAGCATGCTACTTTTAAAAGTCTTTTTAAACTTTTTTGGGTTTATATCTCTTTTTTTGATTCAAATTCATTTGATGCATCCTTTTTTTCCCTCTTTCATCTCACCTATACTTATAGTTGACTTGCTTCCCCTTCGTTTCTGTAGGTTGTTACTAGTTAACTTTAGAGAACATTGTTAAATTGTGCAAGATGAAGGTAAAGCTAAGTAATTGTTTCCATGTTTTAATTTTAGATAGCCAGTAAAACAGTGAAGCATACTATCTTTTCACTTATAACAACTATTCTGAAAAGAGCACTGAAAAATATAGACTATTGTCAAAATGAGAAGATATGGGAGAAGTCAGAAATCTATACTCCACTAATCATGAAGGAATTTGTTCAGCAGTACCGGGAAGTGCTTAGTAAGGTACAGTCTTTTAAAAAATGAAAAACAGGCTTGACCTGCAGTTTGATGAACAAGAAATGCTTTTATCTTGATTCTTTCTCCTTTTTTTCCTGGCAGCTGTGGATATAAATACCTAGAGGTAACTCATTAGGTGTATATTGGCCTATATATTAATTATTGATTTGGAAGAAGCTGTAAACGTTCTTTTGTTTTAACAATATTTAAAAACTTTTCACGAATTTAATTCCATGTTTGTATTAGAGCTGATTTTTAAAGTATAGTTCTTCAAATAATGTAAACAAGACAAAATAACATTTTCTTAGCCATCTGAAATATGGGGCAACAGACTGGAATGAGTACACATTTACAGTTTCCCCTTTTATGACTCCCTTATCCTAGTGGCACCTGCAGTACTCCTTGATGATTGCCACACTAATGACATATATATGTCCTTGTGTCCCAAATCTGTCATAAGTATGTATGATAATTGTCACATACGAATCCATTATAGCCCCTGGCTACAAATGTCCATTCTTCAAGCTTTAGCTATTGTTTGGGAGCTACAGTGGAATGAATGTAAGAGCAGGCAAGTAAGAAATTAAATAGAAGAAATCAGATTTGAATAGGAGAACAATCATAACAGATTAAAGTAATTTATAGGAAAAAAATAATCTTTGTTAATATATTCAAAACAGATAATAACCTGAAATTTTTTGCATAAATGCAGATTTCTGATTTTTCTCCTCTACTTCTGCTTTGTACAACATAATCTTCTTTAAAATCTAGCTTTTACCAGATATGACTAACATAATCGCCGTCTGGCAGTCCTTTCTAAAGCAAGATAAGGCTCAGGAAGGACAGAAAGAGAGAGGAACAGAAGCTGCTTCTTATGTGGAGGAAACAAATGAAACTAACAAAGAGCACGGTAAGGAAACTTTGGTCATTTTATGTACTTACAGATTTGTTCTTTTAACCCAGCGACTGAAAAAAATTGATAATTCATGATGGCCCTTAGCTGATCTTTGACAAGCTTCATTTAATGTGAAAGTTATGTTTTAATAGTATCGGATAAAATTATTAGATTTCCTTTCTGAAACCTGTTTTACAGACTGTTAACAGATCAGTCTGTGCATAATTCTGAATGAAGAAATTCTTGCAGCAAGGCAACTAAGGAAGTTTTCTATAAAAGGCAAGCAGAAGGCAATTTAATGTCCTACTTTACACTTCACACTAATTCCTGGATAGTGTAAAGCACTATTGAATTACTATTTTATGGATTCATAGAATTGACTATTTAATAAAGCATGGCTTATAACTCCACAGGAGTTATGTTGATAAACCATGAAAAGTCAATAACTAGCAAACCATATTATTTAGTACAAAGCAAGTATCATTTGTTTCTTAAGAAATATATTCCTTAACAGTTCTTCATTTTGCATATTCCGACTTGGCAGAGAAACAGTCCTGCTAGTGTTGTTTTTCTTCTCATTTAGACATAAAAGTCTTATGCATCAATACTTTTGTAATTTTCTTTTTCACCAAACACTGCTATAACTATGCTGGCAATGATTACTGATCCAGAAGAGGGAGTTGTTCGTTCCAAACACCAAAAGAGCCAGGATTAAACTGTTAGAATTATCATTTTAATTTCCTAGATATGCCGTTAGTTGATTCTTTTTTAAATTGCATATATGCGTGGCCACTATTTTTCAGATTGTACTATGTTTAGAGAAAAAAAATCACTGAAATCATAAAGTGGGATTTTATTTTATGGAATCTCTTTCTTTTTTTTAATATCTGTCAATCTGTGATTTTTCTAGGCTTGGATGATGTAGAAATCACTCTTCTGAAAGCTGTTTTACTTCAAGTTATATGCCTTTATCAACAAGTTGTTCCTCACTTAGTAGCACAGAGCAACTTTGATTTTAGCAAATTAATAAAAGGTAATATTAAGTATGCTCTGGCTAAATGGGCTAAAGAATACACTGAAAATAATATTTATAAAAGAGGGTCTTATCTAGCACTTTATCTAGCAACTTTGCAAGATGAGTATACTTACACTACTGCATTAGATGGGCTGCTATATAAGGATGGATGGATGGATGAATGGATGGATGGACGGACAGACAGATAGTTAGATATTTTGAAAAAATAAGAATTAATTTAATGGAAATGTTTCCATTACCTGGTGAAGCATTGCATCCTGTTGCATTCCCAGCATTCTCTGCTGAAACTGATCTATATTTGGAAGCTGAGGATAAACTGGTGGTTGTAAGCCTTCACCTGGAAATCCACTAAGGTATAAAAAAAAATTCAACAGGATTTCAATAATGCAATATTTTGTATAGCTGGTTCAAAACAACATCAATGTTCCCTTCCCATGAGAACAGTTTTCAATTGACTCCATATTCCCCGGTCCTTTTTAACTATAATTTCCATTTTGCTTTTTTGCACCTGTCATTTTTTTGGTCAAAATTAAGATTTCAGTTAAAAGAATATAAAGAGTATAAATATTCAACTGGAACTGAACAATTTTTCAACAAACTGATAAACATTATAGTATAAAGCACTAATAATAAATTCCAAAAAGTGATGCAAATCACCTATGAACTTTAGATTTCTATATTATCCCCTTGATGTTATGGTTGTCAAAACAAAACAAGACAAAACATACAATGTTGGTTGAGAGAGTGAAGGAGAAGGTGTGGCCTCTTCTTTTTTTGTATCTTCTACTGCTTCTGGTTCATCATCATAGTCAAAGCGATCCAACAGCTTCTGAAACATATTACACTGAGCCAATTCTATTTTCTTCTATAATAATAGAACAGTAAACTAAACATGTTACAGATGATATAGGTTTTTGTAAGTATTTTCCAAATGTATGATTAAGGAAGCAGCCGCAATCCTCAAACTATACCTTGGTTGGCCCCCCAAAACCCGGTTGTGCTACAGTCTTTTCCCCTTGCCTCCTCAACCTTAGAAAATGGTCCATTAATATTAGAAGAGCAAAGCTGAAATAAATAGTTTAGTTGAAATTGGAAATCCAATTAAGTATTACTACTTGTTTAAAATCTAACCTAGCCATTAAAGCTAGAACTAGCTTTAATTCTCTCTTCTACTTTTTCCAGACATTTCAACAATTTTAAGAACAGCAGTGTTATCTAGGCCAAAGGTCAGATAAAGTACTAATCGGAGCTAAATCATGGCTTGTATCAGCTCAAATATTAAAGAGTCAGTATCAATTGCTTATCTGCATCATAGCTGCTATATACACACCTGAAATTAATGCAATTAATGCATTAATTTAAAAAAAAAAAAGAACCACAGGACTGTATTGTTTCAGAAAGAGCAACAATTTTACATATAGCCAGACACTCTAAAAAGCTATAAGACTCCCTAGATACCCCAACATTATGGTTTACCAAAAGACAGAAATGGAAGATGGAATTTTTGCATGCATATGAAAGGAGGGAATGCAAGGAGATGCCTTCAGGCTTGTTCTGGCAGCACTAAACTACAGTTTGACATGGATTTCTCCTGAAACAAGATATTTGGGTAATTCCTTTTCAAGTAAAAGAAAAATACTACCTTATCAAAATATGTTTTTTGTTCTGGTATTTGGAAATGGTTGTGTTGTCGTGGTCTGCAGCTGAGCTGTGATAGCTCGAACCTGAGCCATTACATTATTATCTATTACTGGAGAATGAGGTTTAGGAGGTTGCTGAAAAGTCTGGAAAATCTGTTGGAGCTATCAGATTAAAATTGCAACTGTTAATATAATTTAAGGATAAAGGGACAGTTGAAAGATGCAGATGAGCATTAAAAATGTTGATTGAATTCTTGAGTTTGGTGCCCTAAAACTTTAGAATCTTCTCCCCAGGAAGATTTAGATTTAGTGATTTCAGTTCCAGATGAAGACCTTTTCATTTCCCCAAACTTTTAAAATTCATATTCACATCAGTATTGTGATGGACAGGGGGAGATAGAATGTAAAACCCTTCAGTCATGCTTTAGGCTGAAGCACAGCACTAGGATGCCGTTGATTGCATTGGGAATGCAAAGCTGGGATGAGAGAGGTATAACTATCCTGACTCTCCTTGATGCCTTGGTAGCTTTCAGTATAATTGATTATGGTATCCTTCTGGACTGAGAACAGAAATTGGTAGTAGGAGACATGGAATTGTGGTGGTTCTCCTTTTTTTTACAGACAGTTCCAATTGATAATTGGTAGAAGATGAGAAAAAATAAAATCCAAACCCCTACTTTATGGGGTGTCTCAGGGCTTTAAGGTTGTCCCCTCTACACATGAAGCTGCTGGGCGAGATACTCTGTTGGGGTTCAGTTATGGTACACTGATTACAGGTTTTGTTCCACCACCTGGAGACTACTGGGTGAGAAACAGGTTCAAATTCAACTGTAATAAGAATGAGAGACTGGGATCTTGGAATACCATCTCCACAGCAATTTTAAACAGCTTTGAAAACCTGACTGTTCCTGCAGGTCTTGAATTAGGGTGGTTGTCAAGCTCCTTTAGGCCGGGTGTAATAGGGAAGAGTACGTGTTTATTGTTTGTCTGGGCTACTGATGACTTTTTTAATACTGTGTTTGTGATGTCTTGTTTGTGATGTATTTTTTGATACTCTCCCTGTTTAAATGTATAAGTCACCCACAATTTTTTTGGAGTCAGGCAGTCCTACAAATTGAATACTTTATTGAATTGAATTGAATACTTTATTTGGCCAAATGTGATTAGACATACAAGGAATTTGTCTCCAGTGCAGAAGCTTTCAGGGTACATGCAAAGCAAAATAACAACAATAATAATAACAACAATAAAGAGAACAAAAACAATAACAACGACAAGGGGGAGTAAAGATAACAAGAAGAATAAATAGTAATACTATAGTCATACTACATGGGTAAATAAATGTGTGAAATAGAGGATGGATGGATGGATGGATAGATAGATAACAGTGTTGTGATGCTAAAATATTTTATTTATTATTAAATATATATGCTGCCCATCTTGCTACCCAAATATCTTAATGTATAATGCTATTTGCTTTTTTTTTATTTGGTTTGGTTATTTTATCTTTGTCTTAACTTCAATTAACAACAGTACACTTTTCAAATCATAGGTATTTTTACTGAAAAAGGAGTGCAACAGAAAATTCCTCCTGTTCTGCATTATAATATTCTCAGACTGGCTCTTGAACTGCCTGCAAATAAGTTTTCCTGGTTCAGAATACAGGTAAGAGTGATATATAAGATGTTTAGATTTATGTCTGTTTCTGTATTCATCACCAGCTGTAAGCTGTCCCCTTTGCTGTGCTGAAATTTCTATGTCTCTGCCATCTCTGTAATGCTGCATAAACATCATTTTGAAAAGAGATTTGTGTGTTGTTTAAGGTTCTGTTTACACTATATAAGAGGAAGATTTGCTCCTTGGTAAAATCTAAAGCAAGCAGGAATCTATATAGGACAGCAGTGATATTGCTATGTAGGGGGAAAAAAACCTTTGAACATGAAACACAAAAAGCATGAACACGGGGAAACATAGTAAAAGACGAAATGAACAAACTACACATTGACAACAGGCTTCAACAAATTGAAATGGATTGGTGAGCATTTTTCAGTCAGAAGAACATAGTATTTACTACTAAGGATATAAAACAAAGAAAGGTGTTGATTTTATTGTTGGAAGATTATTGCAAAAACAGTACTTGAGTACAGTGCAATCAGTGAGTGTATAATATGAATTAAATTTTGTGAGCAACCTTTAATATGGCAATTATCCAAGTTTATGCTCTAACCACTGATGCAAGAAGGGGAGATGGATGAGTTCAATTTGAAATCAACAATATTGAGGACATGGAAGCAGAATATGCTGCTTGTGGTTGGAGATTGGAATTGGAAGTTGGAAATAATGAGAGAATGTAGTTGGACTGTATGGCCTGTGAAACAGGAAGCAGGAGAATGACTTACCAATTTTTGCCAATCTAATGATTTCTTTGGTTTCAATGATCAAATTGATGTCTTTATATATGGACCTCACCAGATGGAAGTAAACAGAAATCAAACTGACTATATTGTTACAAGTAAGTGGAAGAGATCAGTTGTAACAGTGAAGATACGGCCAGGGGTATTGTAGAAAACAGATCACCAACCTAAACAGAAGAATAAAGTTGACCAGCCTACATAATTTTGAACATATACTCCCCATTTTCAAGAATGTTTAGAAATTCCTTTAGAGTCCTGAACATTATTGACAGGGAACCAAAATGTGAAATGCAATCAAAGAAATAAGGAATAAATATGAAGAGATTGCTACAAAGATGAAGGAAGAAATTTGATGAAATTAGATGTAGAGCAAATTGCAAAAATTGCCTTGGAGAGAAAAACCAACACCAAGAAAGCCAAAGATACCAGGAGGGAACTTTAACAAAGAATTTCAGAGTGCTGTTATAAGGGACAAGGAGCAATATTACAACCACATGTAAAGACGGTGAAAATGAAAACAGATAAGGAAAAACAAAGGCTTCTGAAAGATCTCTGAACTCAGAAGGTGATTCTAACCTTGAATTGGTAAAGGGTGTCCATGAACAGATAATAATTGATTTAAAAAAATTCAGTCTGTATGCCAATACCAAAGAAGGGAGAAACGTCAGGAGCCTTCTCTATACTGGTGACACTATTCTAATAACTGAATATGCAAATGACCTGCAGTCTTTAGTAATGAAAGTCAAGCACAGTGAAAAAATTGGACCAAGTTTAAATATGAAAAAGACCAAACTAACAGCTATGAGTAATCCTCAGTTTATAATTTCATTCAAGGCAGAAATGCTCAGACTCAGATTATCCTAGTTTGGACACATTATGTGAAGACCTAACTGTCTTATAAATTCTATAATGTTTGAAGGATGGCAGGAAAGAGAAGAAGAGGGAGACCAGCAGGAATGTAGATGGACTTAATTACAGCAGCACTGGGTACATTGTTGGACATTATTATATTTTATTTATTATATAGAATACATTTATATGGCTTTCCATCTCGCAAGAGGTGACTCTGGGCAGTGTACCATGTTGGGGAACTGATCATCTTGTAGGAAATATGTCTTTCGCTAAAAATTGACATCAACTTGATTGCACATAGTCACGGGTTGCCAAGTCTTGCAGGCTTCATTACTGTTTTGTGACATTTTGATTGGTTTTATAAAGATAACATTTATACATATTGTATTTTGCTGTTAGAAAACAGCACATTGCTTCTCCAATTAAAAATATGGAATATGAAAATATTGATTCATGCTATGCTTCATTATAAGAAGTCCTTAACTTACAACAGTTCATTTAGTGACCATTGAAAGCTACAACGGCACTGAAAAAAGTGACTTGTGACCATTTTTCACACTTACAACCATTGCAGCATCCCCATGGTCACGTGATCAAAATTCAGATGCTTGGCAACTGACTCATATTTATGACCATTGCAGTGTCCCAAGCAAAGTCAATGGGGAAGCCAGATTCACTTAATAACCATGATACTAACTTAATAACTGCAGAGATTCACTTAACAGCTGTGGCAAGAAGGGTGATAAAATGGGGCAAAATTCACTTCACAAATGTTTCATTTAGCAACAAAAATTTTGGCTCAATTGTGGTCATAAGTCAGTGGTTCTCAACCTTGGGGTCGCGACCCCATTTGGGGTCGGGAGACCATTTCGCGGGGGTCGCCAGGCACCGCCGGCCGCCATTTTGTTTTTTTTTTATTTTTATTATTTTTAATTTTTTTAAAAAAAATTTTTTTTTTTTTTTGGTGTGCGCGCACCGCGCACGCTCAGATCCACCTGTCGCACCGGAAAAAAAAATTAAAAAAAATTAAAAAAAATAAATAAAATAAAATAAAAACAAAATGGCGGACCGCAACGGGCGGATCCGCGCATGCACGGTGCGTGCGACGGGCCGATCCGTGCAGGCGCAGATCCGCCCGTCGCGGCCGCCATTTTCTTTTTTTCTTTTTTTAAAAAAAATTTAAAATAGAAAATTAAAAAAAACAAAATGGCGGCCCGCGACGGGCGGATGTGCGCATGCGTGGCACGTGCGATGGCCCGATCCACGCATGCGCAGATCCGCCCGTCCCAGCCACCATTTTGTTTTGTTTTTTTTTTTAAAAATAACATTTTTTTTTGCGCATGCACGCACACGCGCACGCCCCCGGGTCAGGGTCGCAGCGCGCATGGGCGGGGCAAGTGGGGTCTCAACCTCAGAAAGGTTGAGAACCACTGTCATAAGTCGAGTTCTACCTGTGTTTATCTGGTCCTGCTATACACTTACTTTAGGTATTTATTGTGTGTATTTAATGTAAAATATTAGTTACTGCACTTTATGTTTCTAAGATGTGACCTAGAATAATTCAACTATAACCAATGCAAATGTGTTCTTTTAGGATTCAGCTGAGAAGGTTTTTGGTGAAAGATCTGTATTTTACCTCCTGATGAAAATGTTTGTAACCAGTCCCCATTCACAGCTCAAAACAGCAACCAAGAAATTGATTTTTAAGGTGAGTTATTATTTTCCTAGTGAAAGCAGAGATCATGCCATAGAACCTGATAAGTCTTTCTTGACTAGGTATCTTCCACATACATTGGAGTATAACTGGCATCATCTGGAGAAGTATTTGTAAAGCCCTGGATTGTGAAATGCTGCTTTAGAAGGTTGAATTTAGAAGTTAGCAACAGAAGCAACTCCCTTTTTATTTTCTGAAGAACATACCACTTGCTATTTGAATCTACTGTTCCCAGAAGATAGTCCCTTAACACTTTTAAAAATTATCTTTTTTTTCTTCTTGCTTTTGAGTCAGTCTTGGACAACAACTGGACAATTCCATATGTTTATTTTGGCAAGATTTTTGGACGTGGTTCCCTACTGCCTTCTTCCTAGGGCTAAGAGAGAATGACTAGCTCAAGGTCACCAGCTTTCTTCTGCTAAGGTGGGACTAGAACTCACAGTCTCCAAATTTCTAGTCTGGTCTCTTTAACCACTGTACCAGACTGGCTTATGAGATTAAAATACAATGTTCTGCCTGTCATGTCAAACATCTCCAGGCAGAGTTCAATATTAAAATAGCTTTTATATAAAAAATAAAGTATGTATAGGTAGTCCTTGCGGTCATTAAGTGAATCACATGATCACTTAAATATGAGCCAGCAATGTGCTGCAGCTGCCAAAAAAGCCAACACAGAGGGACGTTAACAGAGGGATAGAATCAAGATCACATGAAGTATTGATACCACTCTACAATGCCTTGGTAAGGCCACACTTGGAATACTGCATCCAGTTTTGGTCACTACGATGTAAAAAAGATGTTGAGACTCTAGAAAGAGTACAGAGAAGAGCAACAAAGATGATTAGGGGACTGGAGGCTAAAGCATATAAGGAACGGCTGCTGGAATTGGGTATGTCTAGTTTAATGAAGAGAAGGACGAGGGGGGACATGATAGCAGTGTTCCAATATCTCAGGAGCTGCCACAAAGAAGAGGGAGTCAAGCTATTTTCCAAGGCGCCTGAAGGCAGGACAAGAAGCAACGGATGGAAACTAATCAAAGAGAGAAGCAACCTAGAACCAAGGAGAAACTTCCTGATAGTTAGAACAATTAAACAGTGGAACAACCTGCCTCCAGAAGCGGTGAATGCTCCAACTGGAGACCGGACAGCCATTTGTCGGAAATGGTACAGGGTTTCCTGCCTGAGCAGGGGGTTGGATTAGATGACCTCCAAGGTTACTTCCAACTTTATGATTATTAGGCAAGTCCAGCTTCCCCCCATATTGACTTTGCTTGTCAGAAGTCCCCTCGGAAGACAAGATTCATTTAACGACTGCATGGTTTGCTGAACCATAGCAGAAAAGTCATAAAATGGAGTGCAGCTTGCCTAACATCCTATGTTGAAGACTACCAATACATTTGCCCTGATAATTATATACAAGTGGTTTGCCGCTACCTTTTTTCCAGGATTTCTTTTTCTGTTTCCAACTCTTACCCATAGAAATGGATTTTACTGATGGTCTCCCATTTCAGAATCAGCCACTCAGTTTAGTCGCAATAAGCCATGGTTTGCTAGATGCTTTTACTTATTGTGAGCTGAACTTTTATTAGAATTGAAATGACAGACCATTAACAAATAAACTGGAGTTTTAAAGAAACACTTAAAGAAACAGATAAAACATGAAAAGGTTTTTTGAGGGAAATTTGCTTTTTCAGTTCAGCAAGTCTGATTTTCCAGTCAGCTTATCATGAAGATATGCTAAAAGCAGCAATAATTACAACAACAGATAAGACATGAAACGGTTTTTGAGGAAAACTTGTTTTTAAAAAAGTTCCCCTCAAAAACCTTTTCCTATTTTACCTGTTGTAATTATTGCTGCTTTTAGTGTATTTTCTTAATAAGCTGAGTGTAAAAGCAGACTTGCTTTCTGCAAATTCTCATCTTCTGGTCCAGAACACTGAGTACTTGTGAAACTGCTCACTAATTCGAAAACATTTTTTATTGCAAGTTCAATTATGAAGGATGTTGTATTTTTTCTCCCTTTCTAGTCTCACAGTTGGCTTTTAAATCCCCCCCCCAAAAGAATAGTTTTTAAATGTTACCTTGATTTGTTTATTTCTTAATTTCAATAGTTTAAAAGACATTTTTAAGTAACTTTGCAGTATAGGGCTTCTTGATTATATTGAAAGAAATATGAAATAAGTTCTTAATAGAAGCTACTATTTGTTTGAATATGAAGGCTATATTTTATGTTTTTAGTGTCTTGCATGTTTATTCAGAAATAAACTTCACTTAATTAAATGGTAGCCCTTTTTTAATATATGCTTAGGATTGCAGCCTTAAGAAAGGAAGCAGCAGAGCTAAAAACCATCTGAGGGAGATGGGCAATTAAAAAGTATGAAAAATAAATAAATATCACAAACATGACCAGTCAAAGTCTTTTTTTAAATTCAGCTGCAATATTGTGGCCCTGTACCCAACTAAATTCCAGTGAACTCCATGGAACTTACTAGGATATTTTGGACTGTTAACTTACTAATTAAATTGATAAATGTTTGCAGTCTCAGTATAACAAAAATGACATATTGTTGGGACTGTTTAAAAGAAAAGGCTTTGCCTTTGCTTTTTCAATTAAGACTTTTAATTCAACTATTTTTGGCAAAGAATTAGTTTGTTACTTTTATTGTTCCCAACCAGAGTCCATAACCGTTGGAGCAGGATATAGTTACTGACTGGGTTCATATATCAGGCAAATCTATAACTTATTTTAACTGTGGTTTGCTGAATAATCAATAGTGGCTAGATGTATACCTTATACTAAATCTTATTTATCATTACATTAGCTAGGTTCGCATGTTACAAAAAACATATAAATTAGATGATAACTTAGTTTGATATGTGAAACCAGTTATTTATGCATTTAAGCAAGTAATTTTTTTTCAGAATAACTTCAACAAGGATGTCTTCAAGTTTCTTTATTCTTCATTCATCATATCCATTTAACAAAATATTTGCTTTTATAAACTATACCTCTCTTTAGTACCTATCAGCACATGCAACCCTTACATTTACATTTTAGTGAGCATCCTCCATTTTGTAATACGCTCTCTTATTAACTGTTCTATCCATAATAGGGACAAGTTTAATTTCTTAATGGGTTTCTTTCAGCAAGTGAGTCAAAAAAAATTAAATAATGTGGGAAGCTTCCACCCTGCTAGCTCTACGGATGCCAACTTTTGTTTCCTGTACAATGCTGGCATGCCATCTTTCAGGAGCCATTGTTTGCATAGTCTGAAAGTGGCAAACTATGAATGCCTTCTTTAGCTTGCCAAGAGTTGTTTCAATTGTATAGTGGCAGTGAGACTGATTAGCAAACCTGCATTTAACATTTGCACAGCTGTTGGATCAGAGCATGGAATAATATACAGAATGTTCTGTAGGACTGAACTAAAACTGGAAGATGCATTTGTGGTGAACCTTTGGGAATTTGAGGTTTTCTTTTCAGCAGTCTCTGGATGTGGAGGGGAGATAGTAATTATTTCCCACTGTCTGCCATCTGAAAACTAAATGCTAAAGAGAGGAGCTAAGTCCTTATAAACATTCAGATGACTCATTTTGCTATCTATTATAAATGAAAAGTAAACATTGCTTGCTTAACATTCAACAGCTGCTTTGCTATAAACAAGTAACAGTCTGCATGCTAGCACAATTCTTTTGACTATTGAACCGGGCTGAAGAAATGCTTGTGCAGGACCCAATTGCACATGCAATCCTCTAATAGAGATTCATGTGTGAAAGCTATATATCTTTAAGATTGTTGGTGATTAACATTGCTTTTACATCTACCTTAGAGATTGCAGTTGCAGTTTGCATTAATTACTGGTACAAACATTGTAGAAACTGTTTAAAAAATTAATTTTCTGAAATGATACAGGTAATGTAAAATGGTGAAAGAAGAGCAGCAGAAGGCTTTCACACTTCTTTAATAGAATCTGTATTACAGTACAATAAACTTGTTTTTAGCAAAGCATAGCAGACTTTTATGGAAAAGGTCATGGTAAATGACTAATCTGCCATCAGCTTTTGTTAGCAGTCTGTAAAAAGTTGCTCTACAGAAATAGCAGTTAAAATGTATGTATAATACTTGTTTTCTTAATAGGTTTTGCACGACAGTGGAGTATTTGAGTACACTGGGAAGGAACTTGAATTGTGGCTCAGTCATTTGGATAATACAATTGAAGCCAAAAAGGAAATCGTGATTCAGTTTTTGGAAAGGGTAAACAATATGCTAATTAATCAGTTTAACAATGCCAAGAATATTATTAGTTAAAAGCAAAATCTTTCAAAAGTTTTGAATGAATTATAGGAACCTGACATTTTGTAGTCTGGGAAAATGGTACAAAGAAAGTGAGATAAACAAAGGCTTTTTATTAGAGATTTACATATTAAGGGACAGAAGTGTGAGCTCTCTTTTGCTATCCATATGATGTTGCTTTATGTGGTAAAGTTAGCAAAGGACATTGGAAAGAATGGCACGTTATGTAAACCTTGCCTTCATTCTCCCAATGACATTTTTGATGGTACATATTACTTCCTCCCTCTTGTGAAAGCAGTAATTAAATTTGACATGCAGGAAAGACATAATACAGCCCTGAACGATTACTTCTCAAACAGCTCACTGATTAAGAATAATAGTACTCTGACTTCTCTTCAGATCTTATAAATCTTTTGCCTTTTACTAAGGAATAATAAATAATCTGCTCATTTTTTCTTCTAGACCTAATTAATGATTAATGATTAAAGGTGACTAAAAATAAATTGCCATCTTCAAAGATACCCCAAATATTCAAGAATAATATATGTAAAAGGAAGAGTGGGAAATAATAATAGCAGTAATAATATACACTTAGTTTTTATTGCTGTAATATATTTAATTAAGACTTAGGATGATCAGAACATGAAATGAGTTTGCATATGTAGGGCTATTACAGCTCAGTTCACAAATCACACTTAACCCCCCCCCCTTTGTTTTTACCATGGCTTATTAAATATATTCAATGTGATTTGATTTAAATTGGTTCAGTAAAGTATAACCAAGCTACTTACTTATAGTTAGTATAATGTATGAACTTATATCCAATAGTTTAGTAATTGCAGTGAAAAAAGAATCAAAACCTCATGAAGTGATATATGGGCATTTAGACCTTAAAATGCCACAATACAATTTGGTTTATCAGTGTTGCCTTTCTGGGTTAAATTGTGTTCTGATAATAAAAAATATATTGGGCTGTAGAATCTTTCAAAAGATTTTCAGGGAATTATTTTGGTTAATATAAACTTCTGCCAAAAAAAATCTGCAGTATGCATTGCAGAATCTATTTAAAGAATAAAGTTCGTATAAATATGGGTTTCTGAAAGCTGACTGCTTTCCTTGTATTTTCATTCAGCTGAGTTACATGCATCAGTTGGTTTTACATCCAACACATAATACTACTGCAATATCTTTAAAAATGGGGGATTTTATTTTTTTTGTTACAGAAAAAACATCCTATTTCTCCTTTAGAGGATTAAAGAATTTATTCTCTATAATACACTGACTTCAAATGCATTATTTTCTATTAATCCTGTGTTTAAGCACTTTTAATAAATACTTGTTCCTTTTTCTAGGTCTTGGTCAAAGTGGTAACCAACCCGTATCCATATACGGATAAAGCGGCTGACTTTGTTCAAGAAGCAAGCATTTTTCAGATCAACTTATTTAAACAAGATGTTGATAATGTCAGCATACCTATTTCTCATATTGATGGTATACCCGATTCTTTTAAAGTCATTCTACTAATCTAGCACTAATATTCTTGGAAATTTACAAAAAAGCAACATTTTAAAAAAGAGGCCACCAATTATGTAATCTTGTATAAAATTAAAGCCATTAACTAATATATTGCATATGTACTAGTAACTAAATATTGTTTTAGTTTCATTTTCATGCTTCTGAGCAATTACTGATCCAGATTTGTGGGATTTTCTGGATTAAAAAAAGATATTTGTGCATTAGCTAGCCTTTGGCAAAATAGATCCCACACATTTATTTTTACAAGGCTTCTTCCAAACTTTGGTAAGCAACCATATTCAGGTTTCCACGTGACACTTGATGAAGAATCATAAAATGCTCTTTTTCCTGTTGCTTTGTTTTTGCACCAATGGGAGCTAACATGCATTGGATTTGGCCAAAGCAAAGTAGGATAAATTAGAATAGATTTTCATTTAAATTAGTGGACCAGATGGGTCTCAATAAACTTGATTTCAGATGTGGGTTTCCCTGAAGTTTCAATCAATCCCAACTGCTTTAATTGTTCTACAATAGAAATTGTAAAATATATGTTCTTAATTGTCTTTATAAATAATAACATAAATAATATTGTATGTTACTATAAAATATGTAATTGTTAAATAAAATTTGAAATGTTAATTGTTAAATAGTCACTGCTTGCCATATTAGATTAAAATATTATAAACATAATTTATAATTTAAATTAAAAAAATTGTAAGATAGCTATGTCGATTCCATATTCATACAGAATATTCTAATACTACATGTTATTTTCTTTCTATAAAATTAATGATTGCAATCTTGTTCCTTAGATGGTTTCCTCCTTTGCTGCTCACCTCGTACCAATATATTTTTATGTAAATATTTTCCTTATAAACTAGATGTTCTGGATATGATTGATGTCCTTGTGGAAGACGGTGAAAGTTTAAATGAAGAAATTGGATGTACTTTAAGTGAAGACATGGTTGTGAACACATTTCCATTCAGTGCAATCGTCCCAGCTTCTTTAGAAGCAAGAAATAAGTTATTTGTTGATGAAAACGCAAGAGGTATTTTTGCTTCTTTCTGTAATTGCTATCCTGCTTTTCCCACAAAAATAGTGGTAATCAGCTTTCTCAGGAAAAGCAGTTTTAACATATTAAAAATTCTTGTAAAAGCACACTTAATAGGGGAACTTGTATAAGTAGGGGAAAAAACTTAATGTTCAATTTGCATAATCAAAATCAAGAAGCTGTTTGATTTTTATTGTGAAAACTAAACATTATGCTTTTTTCTGCAGATAATCATGCAATTTTTAGCCTTCCTGATAGAAGTTTGCTGAAGGTGCTTTCTGAATGAGACTTTGAAGACTTCAATTTCAGAAACCACAAGAATTTAATCTTAGTTTTGTTACAGTTGTTGTTTTGTCTTTATAGAAGAAAGCATTGTGGAATATCTCATTGCTGTGTTTACTGACCTTCTGCATTCTCAACGAGATCCTTTAGCCCTTTGCCTGATGTTTCAACACTATGATAAAGAACTTCAGGCTGTCAGTGTTCAGCTTTGTCAGTTCATTTATTACTATAATCTTTGGATACCACAACAAGCTAAGGAAGCTTTGGTAAGCAAGCCAAAATGTATACTAAACAGTGGAATTTGGTGTTAGTTAACATTATAACACATAGAGGAATAATACACAGCAAAGCATGCTCTTCATTCATTTAGTTATACAATTTGAAATCCAGGCATTCTGTTAGCTTGCTCTTTTTTGATGAATCTTTTTAAATCACCAAGCAGTGGCACAGTGGAACTGCATGATGAAAAGTGGACGGATGTCTGATATATTTTTTTCAAAAATATATTATGTTATTATAGCTGACCTCATTTAACTCTGGCAGCAGGAAAAACAGGCTAAATCAGCCCCATTTTTTTCAATAAACAATTCTTCCTGTCCATGGAATTGCTTTTAGATTATTTTGATTTGTTTTTTTATACCTGATTTTCCTAGCAAAATAATACTCAGTCTTGGGTAGTTTAAAACAAAAATGTGAGGTACTTGGTGATCTCTGAGCTTGGTTGTTTTCTTTCAGACGTTTCATTACCAAACTAGGTAACATCATCAATGCACATCATCAAAATAATCAAGCTCAGAGAGCACCAAGCACCCCACATTTCAACCCAGAGCTACAATATTCTCCTCTATTGGTACAACAAAATGTGTTTTGTTACAGATTTTTATGTAAGAGCACATAATTCCTTTAAAAACGAATTGAAAAGCAAATATTTCTGAAAAATTAATCCAAAACAGTCTAGCAATCAAAACTTAATTTCACATAACCTTGGCCTTAATTTCAGGGCTATTTGGAGGGAGTGGAAAAAAGATGAGGCAATTTATCACCTCCATTCCTTTGGTATATGCTTTGTGATACTGCATGTGTGTACACAAGTTTTAAAGAACCAGTTTGGTATAGTGGTAAAGGCATCAGGTTAGAATTCTAGTCCCACCCAGGTAAGTGACCTTGAGCCAGTCACATTCTCTCAGTCCTAGAAATGAGGCAGTGGCAAACCAGTTCTGAAAAACTTTGCCAAGAAAACTGCATTGACTTGTTCTGGCAGTCTCCAAAAATTGGACATGACTGAATGGGGGGGGGAATCCCACACAAGTGAATTTGTATTTCAATTGCGCTTTTGTCATTTGATAAAAGCCTTCCATTTTGTGGATTTCTTTGCCTAATTTCAAAAGCCTCCTGCAGGCAGTTTAGCTCTTCCAAACTTCTTCTGTTTAGGTAAAAGGTGTTGGAGTGCAAACTGTTTCCTTTACATATATGTAATTGTGTCTTCTTCTGTTCTTTCTCAGTTCCAGCAAGACAGGAACAAGAGTGTGGATGAGGTCTGGTCATCAGATTCCTCCTTTTTTACCTTGTTAAAGAATAGCTATCAGAAGGGTGCTGCCGCTTTACTGGAAGAGGATATTCAAACAAAGCTAAATGAAGCTATTTCCCAACTCCAGCCTCAGCAGTTTTCATTGGCTTTGAAACATGTTCTTCTGTACCTAAAAACTAGTGTGGAGAACTTCGGCAGTGTGAGCTATTATTTTTTTTCCTGTTTCTTTGAAAGCAACTTTAATAGTTATGTACTGTTCCTTTCATTAAAGACCATCTCAACCTTAGATGGCAGCAACCATGCATTTTCTGAAACAGGTGTACTGTAGGTAGCTAAAAAAATACATATAATCTCTTGATTCATGCTTCCAAGATGCATACTTGTAGTAGTGTCCACTTGTAAGCATTGTATATAGGTATAAAGTACATTGCATGAATTTGCAAAACAAATAAATGAAGCCTATATATGATAATTAATATGTCCCTTTGATAAAATATACAATTGGGGTGTTTTGTTGTCAATCCCCCCCCCTTTTTTCACCTAAAAATGTCTATCATTTTTCCAGCAGTTGGGCAAAAATTGTGGCCTTTCCCTTGTTACTCTCTACATGGATTTGTTGAAGAGCTTGTTGCGCAAAGGTGATGATATAGAGTTGCGTGGTCAGCCTGAACAGAAAAATACCCAGATTGAATCTGAATCTTTTATGGAAGCAGAAATTTTGATTCAAGACTCAGAGAATGAAAAGGTGCTAATTTTTCTGTGTGGATACTGTGCCTTTACATGGACAAAATTCATGAGAGGGTTTTTTTTTGTTGCTTAAAATGAGTCATGAGTACGGTAACTATATCCTGAGTACAGTGAGAGAAAAAAAACCCTGCCATATAAGATCTAAGTTGATTATAATGAAATCCAGTAAGAATGAAACTGTTTATACACTGCTTATTGTTGGTCAATATATGGTGAAATACCAGAAGTAGTATTATATAATCATAGAATGATATAAGCCATTGTGTCAACACCCATCTGAGTCCAGAAATCCAGATTAAAGCATCCTTGACAACTGTTTAGTTTCCATTTCAACATATCCAGTGAAGAGCTCCTCCCTTGGAAATTGGTTTTGTTGTAAAACATTTACTGTTTAAAAGTAGTTCTTCTTTTGTGGAACTATTTTTCCTCAATTTTTTCATTCAAAATCTTTTGAGAAATATTCTTTTTCAGTTTGATCTATATTACTCAGGTTGAATGTACTATCAGGTGTAAACTTTCAGATCCCATTCTTAATCATATTAGATAAGGTTGTCGCTTTCTTACTGAATAAGTGAATTTTCCCAGGGAACTAATTAGCAAGAGTGAAGAACGATGTTGAAGTGCATCTAATCCAGTACAGATCTTATGATTATTAGACAAAGTCTCTTATTGCAGTTGTTTCTGTTGTAGATCATGGAAGAGATGCTTTCTTTGGTCTTCAAACACCCTATCCTGGAAAATTGGTTCCTGGCTATAGAACAACATTCCCTTCCTCCACATAGTCTTAATCCAATTAAAGTAAAACTGCTTTCAAGTCATCTAAATCACAGCATTCTTGACTTGTTGAAAATGAGTTGCCCATTATTACAACCTAGGGATCAGCTAAATATACTTTGCAAGTATTTTGAAGCCATCACAAAAACTGTTTTGGAAGAGCTGCACGCTGGTACAAAAGAAGGATGCAGAATATCTCCCCAAAAATCTATGCAGATAGAGGCTTTGCAAGAACTGCATATTTATATGAATATGGACCAACTGAAAGAAATCATGCTGCAACTTTGCAAGGCCAACCTAGCTACTTCAAAGTCTGAAATTTTATCTGGAAAAGAAATCTGTCTGAACATTTATGGACAAACCTTGGTGCAGCTGCTCACAGATGGCTACCAAAGAGGTTCCCTGAAAGGAGACTCCTTTTTTTCAAGAGAGCACATTCAAGGGATGAGTATTCTGTTGTCTGCATCTGTCACTGAAGAGTTGGAAAAGGCCTTTATGTGTGTGATACAGAAAGAACCTATCTTTGCCCAGGCGGTTGACACTGATGTGCAGCTTCTGTGCCTTAAGCGTTCAACAGAAATTTCCCTTTCTATTGTAGCTTTATTGATTCAGCACTCTCACACTCATTTGCTACATTTTGAGCTTTGGTGTCTGAAGAGTAGTACAAGCAAATTTCTAAAAATGAATGCAGCCCTTTTTATGTCCCTTGTCAATGTGTATTTGGACTGTCAAGAGAAGCAACATTTCAAACACTTATCAAAAGGTAATCATGCCAGCTGATTTTTAACACTAACCATGTTATGAATGCCTCTGGAATAATATGTTAGGCTTTTATTTTTTGAACATTTTATTCTGCATTTCTTGCTTTGAAGCCATCTGCCAGGCAGATTTGTGTTTCTATAATATTGCCTAGGATAAATGATGCAAGAAGCATTTATCTATTCTAGATCTTATTCTGTTAGCTTTTTTGTGTGGTAGTGTGGACCCTCTTTCCAAGCAGATAAGCATTTCTCCAGAAACAGTTCTGTCTTGGTTAGAAATCCTATTCTTCTGTCGAGTCTATATTTAAGAAGCTCTTCCTAGGATTTAAGTTTGTTACTGTGGGCCCTGGTACATACATAATTCCCTGGATTTTGGAAATGTTGACTTGTTCCTTTATACTTTGACTTTGTACATTGTTTTCAGCTGTTAAGTCTGCCTTGAGAGAAGCTTTATGGCCAGAACTGCTGAATAATCTTTTGAAAGTGGATTCATCACAACCAACTGCTGTGGAATGTCACGTTCTTTCCAAGTTATTGCCACTAGCCGATACGGAGGCCTTCACTGATCTAACTGAAAAATTAACTCTAACTCTTGAGAGACGTGGAAATCACGAACAGTAAGCTTACATTAATTTTTACTTGTGAAAGAATTATACATGTGAGCCATTTAGTATTTATTTTTATTTTAAAACAAGAGTAGACTTTCAGAGTCCTCTTTTTGTAGTCTGGTATTTTGAAGTGAAGTGTGGACGAAAACCATAAAAGTTTAATGTAGATATATAATAGTTAAAGAAACTAAGCCCACTTTTTTCTCCTCATGTGGCCCAATCCACGTTGCAGCCTTCTACTCGCTTAGCAATGGAAATTTTGGGCTCAGTTGTGGTTGTAAGTTGAGGACTACCTGTAGTTATGTTGAGCTTGTATAATGGGGGAAGATTGAGAATATGTGGAAAATTGAAATTAAGACATTGCCTCTGCTCTGCTACTCTTTTCAACCCTATCCAGGTGGATAATTGCTGATGCTGTATCAAGAGCTCTGGAGACCTCTGCAGAAAAAGTGCATTCATGGAGGAAACATCTACTACTTACCTGTATGAAGTGGTTAATCCTGTCCTTCAGTGGCGGCCAAGAGCAAGAAACACATTCAGAAGTGGAGAATACCATGCTATTGAAGCTAGAAGCCTTATTGGTGAGGACTAGGTTTTTCCACTCATTTGTACTTTAGTTGATTAAAAAATGGTGACGTATCAGACAAAAAGATGCTGAAAGGGGCAATATATTTCAGGGTGTTTTTTTTTTCATTAGGAAGTGTATATCCATTGATAGATCCATAGGTATATAAATAATTGTAAATGCTAGTTTTTCAATTTTGCTAAAATTTTGGAGAGCATGGACCCACCCTATGGTTACTCCAGACCAGGTTTCTAAATGTTACCAATTTCCTCTATAGCTGTGCATTTTATTTCAAGGAAAAAGTACTATACTTTTAGTACTCACTAACCTTCTAACCTTTCATACCTTTCTGTTAAGAAGCAACTATTCAGAAGTTTGATTTGATGATATTTTAATTATGAAAACATGAGACTGAAAAATATAGAAATAAATAGCAAATAGAAATTTGCTATTATAGTTAACATTATTTACAAACTCCTTCATACAACATTAAAATTCTCTATAGCAGTACTTTCCATATTAAAATGTGTAATCATGGAAGGAGATTTAATTCACACGAAACTTTATTTTAAATGATAGATTGGCTCATAGGAGCCAATCACACCTTTTTAAAAGAAGTATGGGGCCAAAATGTTTACTATTTGTCAGTTTACTGCGTTGAATTTATGAAGAAAGGCTGGTACTGCTCTGTACATAGAGTGCAGAGGCTTCCTTTTGAATTATCTCTCTTTCTAGCTCAGGCCAATTACAAAACAAGTTCTGAAAGCTTTATTATATTGCGGTGTGTGATATATTACTATTTCTTTTCTATCCAGAATTCAGTAACTGAAGTGGTTCCAGACAATTGGAATAGTTTTGTGAAGCTCGGGCTAAAGTAAGCATATTTATGTTTATAGCAATGATGCCTTTTTTCAGATAGCCAAGCTGGAAAAATTCTGAGAGCGCACTGCTTTAATGTACTAAATGCTCGCTGTTTCCACACAAATGTAGTGTTTTTGATTATGCAAGCTATTTTACTGAATTCTCTCTCCCTCTCTGTGTATTTAGAATAATTAGTGCACAGATTATATGCAGAGCAGAGGTACGCAACCTTGGCTCTTTTATGACTCGTGGCTCAGGAATTCTGGGAGTTGAAGTCCACGAGTCATAAAAGATCCAAGGTTGCCTACCCCTGATGTAGAGAATTCTACTATTTTCTAATTCTTCAGCCATAGGATGAAGAACTAGATTGTACTAATTCAATCAACCTGAAAAAAGTACAGGTTCCACTAAAATTCGTCACTTCGTAGTAATGTGAATATGAGATTAAATATTTATAGAAGTGGCCATTGGGATGTATTGGTATCGATGTCTGTGAAATATCACAACTGCCTGAATGCAGAACTGCTTCCTGATTATGGAATTTCTTTTAATTTAAGAAACAATACCTAATACACCACGTTATTATCCTTTAAAGCTGAAAGAGACAATCTGAATAACCGGAGCCCCAGAAACCCTTGGATATAGCCTCTACAGATTTACAAAAAATACTACTAAATTGTAATTGTTAATGTGACAGACAAGCATAATCATGAAATGATTGAATGGATAGTCCTTGTTTAGCAACTGTGCACAGTTAAAACAGTGATGAAGAAGTAACTCTTATGACCAGTCCTTGCATTTACGACCTTCGAAAGTCTGTAAACAAAGAACAATGGTTTAAGCACAATTGCAAATTTACTTAGTGTTGTGAGTGTCCCTAGACCAGCTTGGGAAGTACCAGAGGATGAGGATCAGCAGCCAGGCCCCTCTGGGTGTTTTCCCCTCCCGGCAGCCGAGGAAGAGCAGCCAGGCCCCTCTGGGTATTTTCCCCTCCCGGCAGCTGAGACAGACAGGGAGGAGATTTACAGGCAGTCTGGGTCAGATTCGCAAAGTGAGGGGTCAGATTTGGAGCAAGAAGATAGATGGCTTGATCCGAGATTCCGAAGGTTTGATAAGCGCAGGTGTCAGTTAAGTGGGAAAAGGAAGTAATGGGGGGAAGTGACGTATCGGAAACTATATTAGAAGGGGACAGAGAGACTACGCCTTTGTCATGAGCAACGTTAATCAAGGAGTAGCCTGATATCTGGAGCCGTGCGTTTGAATTCAGTCTTCTGATGTTTTGGAAATCTACGGGAGAATAATGAGGTCTTGGACAATGTGATAAAGAAAGAGTGAGTTAATTGGAAGGTGTGGAAGGAGCATGTTTTAATCTAAATGTAAATAAATGAGACTTGGCTGTTTCTGCCAGCAAAATGCCAGCAGCGTGCTTTGAAGTGAATTCTTTTGAAATGTGTTAAATAAACCTCTTAAAGACATATTTATGTGGATTTTAATGAGCTGAGAGGGGCCAGACAGAACACTTAGTGACCTTTTCACTCAACAACTGAGTGAACTCTCACAACTCTCAATTGTGATCACTAAATGACAACTTCCTATTATATGAAGCATATTTAATTTTAATTAAATGTAAAGATAGTTTAAATAGTTTTATTTTTTTCTGATCCAACCTACTAGGGAATCCAGTATGCAACTAAAAAGCCTAAGTTTAGGAAAAATTGCTCACAGGAGGAGTTGAAGGCAGTTCTAATTATCCATTGGTTAGCATGGGCAGGGAGATTCAATCTATTCTTTCTAAAATCGCAGTCATTGTTTACTACAGACTCCAGAATAGTGTCAGCATGCAGATCAACTCCTGGTACTGTATATAACTCTTTTTTTGAACAAGCTTGTTAGCAGAATAGTCTGATGTTTGATGTAATGTCTTTTTAATTGTCATGCAGGTATCGTTATAAAGACCAAACTTTCCTGAAAACTCTGAATGCAGCTATAAATATATTATACCAGAAAGAAATCTCGTTTAGACAGAGATTAATCAAACCTGAAGTGCTTTACATGATGATCACGCAGCATTCCCTGTTTTTGTCTACAATTCTGAGATCACAAGAAGGCAGTGATACGAATGCTCATCTAAGAGGTCTCTCTTCCTCTCCAGCTTCCTTGGTGTCTATGTATAATTTATATACTTGCAAACCATTTTTCTGTATATTCTGTTCACTGCCCACTGACATATTTTGGCATCTATCAAGTACTCTCAGTTTCTTTCAAGATAATTTATAGACTCATATAGGCGGCATACAAGTTTAATAAATTATTATAATGCTCAACTTAATTTGTCAGTGAACTTCAAAAAAAATGAATTATATATGGTTATATAGTGCCTTTTGCCCTGTATGTGAGAAAAATGTGAGAAATACTTTTTCTTCACAAAAAGCTGATTTCCCAGCAAATTATTTCACCATTCTTTCAAGATCATTTTCTCAGAGGTCCTGGATAAATTAAATTTATGCTGAGCTTTTTTTAAAAAGGTATGCATATGGGATTATTGTAAATAATTATTGGTCTATAGCAATGGTAGTCAACCTGGTCCCTACCGCCCACTAATGGGCGTTCCAGCTTTCATGGTGGGTGGTAGGGGTTTTGTCTGATATTGAAGCACTTTCCTTTTTTTAATTTAATTGACTTTTAAAATTTTTTTCATAGCATTATTTAAAAGCATTTTCATTAGGTTTTCATAACATTCCCCGTGACAATTTAAATTTCTGAAAATATACTATTTGTATCGCCAGCGCATAAGTTTAGTTCATGTTACGTAAGTGAAACTAAATGGCGCGATAATGCGACTGCAAACAAAAGAGCCTCATCTCAGAATAGCTCGTGCATCTCCCCCCACACCACCAGCTGGTAACAGACAAGCAGAGCTGGTAGCCGGCGCCCCCCCAAACCCAATCCACGATGCGCGAGAGGCATGCGCAGACGACAATACACGGCACAGGCTCTTTTGTTTGCAGTCACACTGGTCAGTACACAGTTAGATTTGTAAGAGTGAGCACGTGCCTACAGCTTCAAACAAAATATTGTGAGTCCATGTCTCAAAAACAGAAATACGCTCGTGGCTATTTGCCAGAGTATCTGAAGATGGGTTTCATAGAATCTGTTGTAAATAACATTCAATGTGTTTATTGTGTCATAAAACATTATCCAATGAGGCAAAGAAGCCAAGTCGATTGCGAGAACATCTTTCTACAAAGCATCCAAATGATAAGGACAAGCCCATTGAATATTTTCAGGAAATATATGAAAAATTTCAAAATCGTTCAACAGTTATTGCATCATTTAAGAAACAACATGCAGCAAACAAAGATGGATTAATTGCCACTTATCGCATTTCACAATTAATTGCAAAAAGTGGTAAAAGCTATAATATTGGAGAAACTGTAATAATACCCTCTATAAAAGAATGTATCTCAACAATAATGCATCAGGATATACCTGAAATTTTAAAAACGTTGCCCCTAAGCCAGGGCTTTTCAACCAGTGGTACGGGTACCACCTATGGTACATTGGCACCTGGTAGGTGGTACGTGACCATCCTAGAAAAGTAGTAGCGGGGAGGGGAATGAGCTGAACCGGTGGCAGCACCGCACAAGCCTGAATGAGAGACGGCTGGAGCTGCAGGGCTGTCGGGGCTCAGTGGAAGCGCCAGAATCAGTGCCACTTTCCAGCTGATCGGCGCTTCGGGGCTGTCAGGGCTCAGTGGAAGCGCTAGGATCAGTGCCAGGCTCCATCTGGAGCTTGGTGCTGATCCTGCTGCTTCTACTGAGCCCTGAAGAAGCACCAATCAGCTGGAAAGCGGCACTGATCCTGGTGCTTCTGCTGAGCCCAGAAGCAGCACCAATCACTGGAATGTTGCAGCAACTGTGGAATCGGTGGGCAGTTAGAAAATTTTACTACTAACAGAGATACAAAAGTGGGTGGTAGGTATAAAAAGGTTGACTACCCCTGGTCTATAGTGTTTGTACCAACAAACACTAGTCTAGTGTAGTCCTCACCCACCTGTTGCCCTTCAGATGTCTTGGGCTACAATTCCCAGGTCATCCTGCCAGCATCTAGTTGGAAACGCATCTATAGGTTTCCGGCTTAGATACTAGAAAGTTCTGTATGTAGCTTAACTTATATGAATGGGAACTCTGCAGAAAATTAGTGCGGTGCTATTGTGATGCTTTATTTATCCCAGAAGATCCTGGCTAGTCAGCTCATTGTGCAGCGTGATTATGTTAAGAAAGTCTTGCAAAAAAGTTCAAATAGCATGGTGGGAGGGAAAGAGCAAAATATCTTTTTTTTTTTTTCCCCAGAGGCGTTAGTGAGCCTTCTGTTGACTCTCGTGAAACTCTGCCCTGCCATTTGTGAAAGTAACCATTTTGCTGTGCTGCTTGGAGCATATGGTGCAACCCTGAGTGTTTCAGGTGAGCAAACTTTCTCTTAAGAGTGATGTTTATTGACAAAAAAAAAACAATGTAGAAGAGAAGGGGGGTATTGATTGTGCCATATTTTAAGTATTGATTGTGCCATATTTTACTTAAACCATTTAACTGTAGTTCTTGAATCAATCAAGAAAAAAGTCAGAAATTAATTTCAAAAGATTTTGTGTCTTTAGGGGCTTGAATGAAGCTTTCATTTTTTGTTCCGCATTTCATTTTTAAATTTAACACTGAGCAAAAGTTTAAGAAGAAAAGGACATGCTGCTCAAGGCGTAGCAGTAATGATGACTGGCTGGGGGCTTGATGACTGGATGGGGTGGACTGAGCCTGGAGGATATCGAATACACCTTGTGGTAGGTGTTCAGGGACTTCAAGTGGACTCACAACTACATTAAAGCCACTTTCACTGTTACTAGATGGTGGATGTTTCCATAAAATATTAGCATTCAAGATGATGATAGGGTATAAAAGCTCAAAGCTGAGAATGACAATAATGAGTCAAAGATGCTAGTTTTCACTTAAGCCCTCAGTGAGAAACCTGAATGTATGGAGTGCCTGAAATGGAGAGAATGGGATGTGTACACATCTATCTCTGGCGATGGAGATGCGAATGTTATATGATGATAATCTTAGGAATGTTGGTTTCCTCTAGCTATATGTCATTTTTACATTTCTTTCATGTTTTTAGATCAGAAGATATTGTTTCTGCTTAAATTATATGAAAATAACGGTCTAAGCCTTCTTGACTTCAGGTTGGTTTATATACATCTTGGTCATTGTAATAGGTGAAAAATGTACACATCTTGTCAGCCTTATTTTGCTATGGTTTGCTTAATTAGAATTGGTTGAATAAACCACATATTCTGGGCTTATAAAATAGATTAAGATATAAATTATTCATAGAAAATAGTTTATATAAATATAAGCTATATACAAAGTACAAAGCTTGGATTTACAATTCATAATAAGCCCAAATCAAGCAAGCAACATGATATATAGCCTAAAACTATAGGCCGCACGAGGCCCTCAAAAAAATTATGTCTCTCAGAAGCCTACAAAACATTGTTATCAAACAGTAATTTTAGTGTGGCAAAATAGAAAAATTGTTTAAATATGTAATGAGTCTGATCTTAATTCAGTAATTTTAATTAATGCCTGGCTCCACCTGTTAGTTTTTGGAATGAAGCCTTCTCTACACTATTCAAAAATCAAGAAATGTTGGACTAGTGTGACACCAGAGTGGAGTCCCTATGTCTACAATCTCCCCTTAAATTATTTACTGCTGCCATAACTGCCTGTGGCCATTAACTCAGAGTACAGTAAGTAGTATGAATTATCTAACTGCTGCCATCTTCTTATAACTAGAAGAAGCAGAAATGCAGAATGGGCCCTCCCTTACCTACCATATATATATGCAAGGACAGATAATATAATATAATAAGTTGTTTTATCTGTTAGGAAAGTGGCAGTTTGCTTTTTCTTTGCTTTGCAGGCCTTCAGATACTGGTACTCGGCTACGGGTTTCAGTATAAACTTAGTGAACTGGTAAATTCTGGGACCGTCCTTTCTTCTGATCATTCTCCCATTTACTTACTTCAGTGATCAAGAAACACTGTTATGAAATATTCTTCCCACAAGGGATAGAATTCTAGGACAGATGCTTGTCATCTCTCCTTCCTGAAAGGTGGTCAAGAATATAATGGTAGCACTTAAATATCTGGATCATCTTGCACCTGGACAAGCAATATTAGTGATAGCTAGAAATACCATTGGAATATCTCACCTGTCTTGGACATATTTTTCTGAATCATTGAAGAAGGCAACAGTTTGGGTTCCATTGTAAAGCTTTTATTTGATTAATTAAAGAAAACATCGTGGCTATGAAAAGAAGCCTTCTGCTTTGACACACTTTGCCGAAGTCAATACTTTATAAAGATGATTCACTGTGACCATCTCTGCAATTTACTGAAACAAACAGAACGGAGTTAAATGTCATTTCATAATGGTTTAATTTTGTTTGAAATGGCTTAGGAAGGGAAACACATTCTTGTAAGACACGAAGGCAAAGGCTAATCTTATTTTATTGTTAATAAATCAGATTAATTTTTTGATTGCTATCTTCTCTTCAAGTACAACATAAAAATACATGCTTTTCTCCTGGCATAATTCTAGAATGTTGCTTTGGGGTCCGGCTGCTGTGGAGTATCATAAAACGTGCAAAAGTTTGGGGAAGTCACTATGGCAACAACCAAGCATGCAAGAAATTATGTGCCTGCTGGATCGAGAAGTAATGATGAGGACCATACTACATTTCCCCCAGCATCGACATCTTCTTTCCCCTGAGGTGCCTTGGGCTTAAATGCAGATTACTGTTATTTTATTATTTTGTTTTGACCTGATTATTGAGGAAACAGTTAAAAACATTTTTGCAAAAAGAAAAATCAGTCAAGCCAACATGTAGCAATAATTTCTAAGTTTACAGATAGTCCTCAGTTTGGTCATTTAACAACCATTCACAGTCATGATGTCCTTGAAATGGGTGCTCTGTGACCCATAAAGCACTTCTACTGTGGTAAAAGGTTGTGTAGGACTCCCCTCAATCACATGACCACATTTCAGGCACTTAGCAGCCTGTTCTCGTTTACAGCCAGTTGCCAAGTGCCCTGTGATCATGTGATCACAATTTGCCCTCTTCTCTCCCAGCTTCCCCAGAGAGTTAATGGGGAAGCCAGCAAGGAAGGTTGCAGGTGGGAGGGGAGACATTGGATTCCCTATGAGCACCAAGGAGTTCCCCCTCCCTTCTGTGCAGGGAGAGAAATGGACCTCAAATATGGCAAAAAGGCCAGCGTTCTGTGCCTTTCACAATGCTTTCCTTCCCCAGAGAGGAGAGTCCTTGGTGCGCTGGAGAAACGGACTTCAAATCTAGTGAAAAAGTTAGCAAATGCCATCATTCTCATCATTATTCTCCCTGATGGGGCAGGCAGAGGGCCCTAGCCTCCTGGGTGTGATGGGAGGCCCAAGCCCTTTCCCTGCCCCACCCTGTCCAGGAGGCCTGAGGCCTCTCCCTGGCGCTCTGCATAATGACCCACATGGTTGCCTAACAACTTCAACTGGGAGACCCAGAATTGCAGTTGTTGAGTGAATATATAGCATAGTATCTCTGTTGACAATCGCTTTGCTCAGCAACTGAGACTTTGGTTTTTTTTTTTCCAGTGTTTGCATGATATGTTCTGAGAAAAAACAACCAAGAAGCAACTTGAAATGCAGGCATGCATTCTTTTATGTTTTTCATTTTAGAAAGAACATATATTCCAGAGCAAAAGGAAAAGTGATTTGGGTTTTGAAGATCTCTATGATCCTTGTTTTCTTCTCCAGCTGTTCAGTGAATTATTAAGACCAGGTATATGAAGTGATTGTCTTGCATTGTCTGGAAGCATTTGATACAATCCGAACCTTTGGACCTGTCTTCTTTCCCAGTCTGGGCCAGCAACTGTCTGACTGGCTGTTCCAAGAGTTGAGAGAGCTTTATGTTGGGGAGGATACTATAAATGCTGTTTTCACGCAGAATGAGTGGAGCTACCTTAACTTTTTTTTTTTTTTAAAGGCATCCGTTCAGAGCCACTAGCTGATTTTCAGCAGAGAGCAAGTGGGGCAGAAGGGGACAGTGATATGGGTGCTGAACCTGTATTTCATCCCCACAGCCCTAAAAGGACAGTCAATTGTTTTGTGATCATAGAAAAGAGATAAAGAAAAGAGATTTAAGAGATAAGAAATTAACAATTCAAATATAATTCAATTTTCCTTTCAGTTTTATCTCTTTGTTGTTGTTCCAGTCCCAAGCTGCCTTTTGGAGAATAATTCTATGTGTATCTGAAGGGTAGCTCTCAATCTCAAAAAAAAAGTTCATTAGATGTATGGAGAAATACATACGAGGCTACATTTTCCTTAAATAGAATGATATTTTGTTTTCTTTGGTGACTTACTATTTCCTTATTTACATTCTCTAGTTTCCTTTTTTCCTTCTTTTGCCTCTTCTCTATGCTGTTCAAACTGAAGATTCCATCATCCTACGTGCCTTAATACCTCCTTTTATCTTGCAGATACATGTGGGCTAAAGGGCCTATGTTTTTTTTTTGCGTGGGGTTATAATAGCACTGTGAGGCAAATGTTTAATAATTCTCACTATTTTAACCCATATTATTTAAAAAAGAAAAAGACATGGCAGTTTCTAGTGCTGATTATTGTAATTATTTGCTTAGCAGCCATCTTTCCAAGGTTTAGTAAATAAGCTCTAGTGTCCAACATAAATTAAAGCTACATTAGCAACTGAGTCTAGTTGGCAAGGTCAGGGGTTTTGTACATGTTTCTTTGTATGTCCTAGACCTATTTTCAGATTAATCTTCAGAAAATTCATGTTGGCCTTGCGCATAAAAAGCAAGGCCTTTTATCTTTGACAGAATGTGACTTTTTATAAAATGGAACTGGATGGGGGATTACTAGAACCACTTTTCATTCTGCCTGTGTCCTCACCATTGTAGTGTTTTCATTGGACTCACTGCTCCACAAACATATATGAACTGATCGAATAAAAATACAGACCCTTTCCCCAAAAATGCTAATTACCACAGGATACACAGAAAAATGTAGTAAGAGATAACTAGTCTGTTTTTAGTGGCCATGAATATGCATCTTGATAAAAGTGAGTTGAGGAAAAGGGAGAAAAAAATGGTATATATACCAGAATAGAGAACCCATTAGAAAGGGTGCAGTAGGGATTCTTTTGTGTGAAGAAAACATTAAGCCAGTTCAGTGGGTTCAACTTTATACAGGAGAGGGCAACAGAGAAGACTGTTTTTCTAATGAGACTGTTATTAATTCTGCTGGTGATTTTAATGTGAGTATTCAGATTTTATTTTCTTGAATTATTTTGAAAGACCTTCTCATTAAAAATGCAATTTCTTTTCTCCTTGCTGCGTAGAGTGTGTTGTGGCATGTCATAAATTTGTTGAAATCAATGCATTGGGCTTGACAGTAGCTGCCCTTAGCAGCTATGACAGTAACATGCGTGCAGCTGCCTACCATGTCCTGAGTTCCTTTCGCACTCATCTGGAAGCAGCTCGGTTTCGAGAACAGAAACAGGTAGAGATGAGTTGACTTTTGTACCACTTAACAACAGTAAAACAAATTTTCTGGATTGAAATGAAATCCAGTCTATTCCAGTAATTTATATGGGGTCAATAGAATACCTGGATTGTTATTTTTTTTTAATTAAATCAAATCTCGAACCATGATGTAGAATGCTTATTTTTTCCTCTGTCAAATATGTAAATATTTTAGAGTGCTTTGTAGTTTATCTGTCGTCTTGAAATTTGAGGTTCTGTATGAATCAACAGATAACTGAATCCAAATTTGGATTAATATTCTATATTCAATTTTTAAATAAGTTTTTATAATAGTAATTTCTATTTTATTATGCATCCATATTGATCTTCAGATGCTCTGATTTCAATGAGTATGTTAGGGATTATGATGAATACCAATTTTTTTTCCAGCAGCTCTAAAGGAAAATAAATATTCTGTGAAAAATACTTTTGTGAGTGCAATTAAATGTTCCTAAATGGAATGTTTAAATATCTTTTTCCAGTTGTTTTTCTTTTTTTCTCTTTTTTGTAGTTGCTGTATCTTATGGATGTTGTGCAAAATGGAATAAAACAACCAAACCTCAGATTTACTTTCCCTTTAACACTCTATATATCTAGAGTTGCCCAGCAAATACTGAAGCCAGGTATGATAGAACCTGATAGAGTTTTTGTCTATTATTTTCCCATTTCATAAAAATAATGGAAATGTTTAAAATTCACAGACAAATGTGGAACAAATGGCCATTCTCTATTTGAGATATCTGTGTGATAATGGTTGAGTTGGAAAAAGGATAATAGTGGAAGGGAAAATACAAGGAAGTTAATTCTATGTAAAGTACATATACATCAAATCAAATTAAGAAAATGAAAATTACAGTTGATATCTGTGATGTTTTAGATTTTTTATGCATGAAGAAATTTTTATTGTTAAGATAAAAATACAACATAAAATTCTATAATGTACTTTGCAATTAATATGAAAATAGGCAGTTTTTTCATGCTGTAATGTTCAATTTTTTGTTCTTTTACAGAGGAACATATGTACACAAAGTTAAACAGATTTCTTCTATCCCACCAGTATTTGGAGTTGAGAAAAGTGCCAGGATTTTTTCACCTTTTCTATAGTTTTGATTTAGAGGTAAAGAACCTCATGTGGAGATGACCAGCTATCTTGTTTTCATCTTCTTCTGTTACATTGCTTAGATGTTACCATTCAACTACTTTCCTGCCATTTTAAACATGTTCTTCAGAAAGTCTCATCCTGAAAACCTTTGCAACTTGTGCATGTTTGAGATAAGAAAAATGCGTAATATTGTTTTATATCCACATGCAACCAAAGAAAGTAGGTTTATTTCACCATAGAGGCAGAATTTTTATGAAAGTCTTTGGGCATTATGGATTGCTAATATTTATTTAGTTGAATGTGCTGATTCAAAGAAAGAGTTAAAATTGGATAAAATCACTAAATTGTAAGTGAAAAAATACCTGCTACAATGTTTTCCCGAAAATAAGACCTGGTCTTATATTTTTTTGCCTCCAAAAGAGGCATTAGGTCTTATTTTCAGGGCATGTCTTATTTTTCCCACTATCTTGCCTCGCAGCACCAACAGCCCTATCCAGCAGGTACCCATGTGGCCGCCGCCAGCCCATTTCTTCTGTAGCCGCTCGCTGCCTCTGCTATCAAAATGGAGGCCAGGGTGGTGACACAGGAGTCAACCTGGGGCTCCGTTCTGGACTGCAGAGCCCTTTCCTGAAGGCCTCTGCTGGCGAAATGGAGGCCGGGGGCGTTACGCACGTCAACCTGGGGTTCTGTTCTGGGCTGCAGAACCCTTTCCTGAAGGCCTCTACTGGCGAAACGAAGGCCGGGGTGTGTGTGACATGCGTGTCCACCTGGGGCTCCATTCTGGGCTACAGAGCCCTTTCCTGAAGGCCTCTGCTGGCAAAACAGTCTGGGGGCAACGTGCGCGAATGGCAGCAAGCAGCTGCAGAAGAAGTGGGCCAGCAGCAGCCATGCAGGCTCCTGCTGGATGCGCTGTTGGTGCCGCTGCTGCGAGGTGAGGCAGGTGTTGGGGCATGGGAGACCTGGCTACAGGGGCCCTGAGATAAGCAGGTGCAGGGCGTGGGGGCAGCTCCACCCCCTCCCCCACCTCACCTCACGGTGATGGCACCATGAACAACCAGACGGAATGGGCAGGTGGCCAACTGCAGAGAGACTTAACCAGGGCTTATTTGGGGGGTAAGGCTTATATTAGGCGCAGACGTAAAAATCAAGCTAGGGCTTATTTTCGGGATAGGTCTTATTTTCGAGGAAACACGGTAGTGTATCTGGAATTTAGGTTACATGGTTTATGGATTTCTATTTTTTTTAGTCTCCTTTTTGAAGCACGTCTGTTATCTGGACTTCGCATTCTCTCTACATGAAAAAGAATGATAATGTAATTTTGCTTGATTCCTTGATGCTTTATGTGTTTTCTTTGTTTTCTAGCACAAAATGGAACGTGAATGGGTTCTAACTATTATTGGAGAAGGTCTCAGAGATAAAAACTGCTATCAGCTGTATCATTATCAAAATATTTTCCATGTCATTTTGTCCTTCTTCCATAGCCCATTGTGTGATGAAGCAACACAGGTAAAACTCTTCTAAAAATAAAATGGTTTTCATTTCATTAGAGCAGGAATGCCATTTACACTTTTATCCCAAGATGTCAAACTGAGTCTGTCACTGTAAATTGGAAGCTTGCCTATACATTCTATAATAAATGTAACATTTGAAGCAAAAAAATATACAGACTTACCAAATGTTGTTGCAGTTAGTTAGATTTTTTCAGTCTAGTAGAGATTTTAAACTCTGCTACAGAGGGTTGCCATTTCTGTGAAATGCTGTGGAAGATGGTAAAGAGAAGCCAGCAGGAAAAAAAAAGCAAATTTGGAAGGTTACCTTCTTTCCACTCCTGTTTGGAGGAAGCCCCTTTGGAGCAAAAACCTGCCTTAAGCAGAAGTATATAATTGAATGAAACTTCAAATTAGTTTGGATGAAAATATAGTCTACATGCTGACATTTATTGCCCTTTGCATTTTTTGATGTATGATGTGCAAACTTTGTATTCAGATATAGAATCTGACAAAACAAAAATAGTCCAGAAAACAGAAAAATTTCCAGAAAGCTTAATCTGACATGGATTTACCAATATGTTTGGGTACGTGTGTGTGTACATGTACACACACACGCACACACACATTCTTCAATTGTAGTCTGCCTGAGCATTCATTATCCCAGAATCTTGGGTATCTATCTAGTTGCTCTATATTGGCTTCTCTCTTAGTTGATATGGTTGCTTCCGTAAGTGAAGTTCAACATAGGAAATTTAATGAACACTGTGACAACTGCAGCAACATCACTTTATTTTCCTTTTCCCTAGGAAGTTTGATAGTATTTGAACACAGATAATATGATAATGGGTATTTCTCCAAATACTCCAACCCTTACAACTAGGGTTGAATTCTAGCCACTACGGCAGCGGTTCTCAACCTTTTCCGGGGCTCGACCCCGGCCCGCGCCACATCGCGCATGCGCGGTGCGACGGCCCACATCGCGATAGGGAAAAATGGCCGACCCAAAAAAATGGCGGGCCCGCATCGCGCATGCGCGGCGCGACGGCCCGCATCGCGATAGGGAAAAAAAAGGCCAACCCCAAAAAAATGGCCGACCCCAAAAAAATGGCGGACTGCGGTGCTTGGCGACCCCCGTGAAATGGTCGTTCGACCCCAAATGGGGTCACGACCCACAGGTTGAGAACTGCTGCACTACGGTATTATTAAAGCATTAGATGCTATTCTGATCTATAACATGGTGATAGAAAACTCCCTTTTATCATCTTATTTTATTAATAGTGTTTTTTTGTTTTGTTTTGCCTTTCAGTATCAGATTCTGGAAATACTTCAAAATGCTGCATACATCAATAAAGCTGCTTATGAACTAATAAAGGACCATAGCCTTTTAACCTGGCTGTTATCTGTTGTTGAGAAAAGGTACACAGAAATCTCTTTAGGTCTCTATGCTAAGCAGGGATGTGATTGTGCAATTAATTTATACAATTGTTCAAGTTACATTTCCTTTCAGAGATGCATGTTTTCTTCTTCATGTTTTTTATATAACTGAATAATGGTCAGAAAAATGACTTGGTAAATTTATTAAAAGCTTAAGAAGTACTTCAGGGTCAAATAAAACCTTAGTTGAAAATATGTCATCTCTTTTAAGAATATCAAACTCCACTTAAAGCAAGTGATGTATTCAAAATTTTATTTGCTAAGAGATTTTGAAGAATGTAATATTGTATAATTGAAATTAGTATAAAAGTAACTATCCTGAATGCTACTATGCCTGCAAGTATTTTTTTAATCCAAATTGTAAGAGCTAATTTTAAATTTATATAAAAGAAAACTGAATTCAGATGTTCTAACTACTTTGTCAGTTCCTAAAATGCAAGTTTTATAATATAAAAAACATATAGCAATACAATTAAATGTTTTCCTGAAATACTTGTCTTTTTTTATTTCTAGGTTTCTAGAAAACAAGTTGTTAATACGTGTAATCTCCTTAATCCAAACTCTCTGGAAAACTAATTTAGGAAATAAGCAAACTTCACTCAATTCATCTAGCCAATTGGAATTAAAAGAGAATCAGAAATTCCTTCCCATCCAGTTTATTAATGAATTTCTCCACGTTCTGCTCATACTTCTTAACCACATCCGGTAATTATTATCTATTTTTAAGGTATTGTATACTGCTTTGGCATATGCTTCTCCATTACAAAAAGAATTACTTTTTCATTGTAAACAAGAGTAATATTTGTCATCGTAATCTACCCCAATCTAGCCATTAATATTTTCTGCTGAAGTCAGGCCTGTCTTCCATAATTCATGCTTTGTATCATTTGGAATTTCTGTCTCAAATTGCTAAAATGTTTTTTTTTTTGGGCAGTGACTACTGATTTAGGAGGCTTTTCTGAAGGTTGTTTCACATTAGTTTTGATCCTGTTAGCAAAACTGAGTATGTACAGCTGTCTTTTGAGCCTTTGTTTTAGGTGGGCTTTTGACCTATCTTGACCCCCTATAGATATTCGTATCTAAGTGAGATGTTACATCTAATTTTACTTCTTACTGAACAATAAAATAAATGTATCTTTTATGGTTCCCCCCCCCTCATGTGTACACATTCCTAGGAAAAAAAATGGAAGTTGAGATCATCAGTTTTGCAATAGTTAAGCCACAAGGTGCCTAGGACATGAAGGGCTTCCTGATTCAGGAAAGGATGCAACTGGTGCACCAATTGGAGTTGCACAAATGCCTTTACGACCACAGCTGCCACCTGCTTACAGAGCATAAGCCCTAAATTGCATTGGTTAAAGATTGAGCATTCCCAGATGCAGTGGGCCTTAATAATCCATGGCTTGGTCTTGGTAGGATTGAGTCAAAGTTGGTCCCTCCCCATCCAGGGAACAACAGATTCAGAACCCATAAAAATTGATAAGTCATTGGCTCCAAGTCACATAATAATACTAATCTTCTATAAGATGAATATATAGATACAATGTTTATGCCATGTTGGTAATGTTTTCCAATAATGTATAAATTATCCATCAGTTTCTTGTTTTGCTTCATTTGGGAATGAGATTAACTACTTGGTGTCTAATAAAATCAACAGTGAGTTTAGTCATTATTTGTTGAAGTCATATAAATATTTTGTCCTAATTTTGTCTCCTGTCTTTTGCTAAATAGAACCAACTTGGATCCTGTTGAGTTTATTCAGTTTTTCAATGTATTAAGTTCTGTATTGGAATACCGTACTCTGGTTCTTGAAGCCTTCAGAGAAATGGGCAGATTCATTATAAATGAACATATCCTTTCAAACAATGATGTTTTGCTACTTTTGTACAAGTGGAGTATAATTAGTAAAGATGTGGAACTTCAGAATGACCTGCATGTTATTGCACAACAATACCAAATCAAAGAATTGCTTAGTAAGTATTCTCAAGCACTTCAGAGAGTTGCTGTTATATCAGTGTCTAGATTCAGCAAATGCTACAAAAACAGCCCCTTATTCTGAGATTAAAATAGATTCCTGCATTTGTAATAACTCTCACATCAATATGTTGCTTGCCAGATGAGTTACTCTACAACATTGAATTCAGCAGGCATATATTTGGGGGGAAAATCTCCTTGATTCATGATGGCAAATTAATTTGAATAGCTTCATGTTCAGCCCACTGAAAGTCAGTGTCAAAAGCTTTTTATATAACATGAAGGCATTGGAAATAGGGACATCATCAGTGTTTTGGTTTGTTAAAGATTAATTTAGGAAATGAAATATCTATGTAAGCACATTCTCTGATGAGGGAGAAATGATTGAGGAAAAACTGTAAGGGAGTTAAAATACTTTGAGTATACTATATGTAGGGATATTGTATATAAACAACCTCATATTGTGTAATGTGAACACGCATCTGATTCTGTTTAGCTAAATTTAAAAAAATGTTAATTTTAAAGACAAAGAATATAAACCTTTGATGCATTTGATACAAATATTTTTGCTGCACAAAATAGGTGCTGTTCCAGAGATCTTGTTAGATATTAACATTTGCTTTTTTAATAATTGAGGTGCAATAGTTAATTTGCTGGTATTTATTTAATATTAAATCTGCTACTTTTTGAGGTAATTAGCATACTCACTAGAAAGTTAATCTGCATGACAATATCTGTCGATTCATCTCTGCCTTAGTACTCATAATCAATTACTCATTGATTACCCTTATTTCATTGTTTATAAAAGAGTTTTTGCTTTTATTTAATTCAGAAAATACAGACAGGAACAAACCACGGTTACACTCGCAAGCATCAATCAGACTAGCTCAGAGAAAGAGCAAAACTGAAATAGAAGCAGCTGCAATCTCTGAATGGAAAGAAATCTATTTAAATGAATGCAAAACTCTTCTGAGATCTGTTTTTATCCACTGGGAACCCATTTTACTGGAAATATCAACAAAATCTCCAACAGAAGAGAAAGGATATAGTAATCCAGAGCTTACATGCAAGATTGCTTATTTAGTATTTAGATGGCTTGTGACATCCCTTCTTGATGGGAACTTGAACATTCAGAATGTACTCCTGACTTTCTGGTGGTTTAAAAAATGTGCTTTGGAAAACAACTTTATATTGAATTATGTTCTTAAAGATGGATCACTGAAAAGGGCTATATTTAAGCTTTATAGTAGCATCTGTAATGCCTCTGAAGTTGTGAAACTGAGTGATCTCTCTGTGCTTAATGGAATCATGCTCCATCTACTAGAATCTCAGGGCCTGACAGAAAATAATTTTCATGGGACAGTGAAAAAATTCTGCCTGACTGAAGTGACAGAAGTGAACAAAGGTAATTTGTTTGTTTTTTCCCCACAAAAATACTCTGTCCTTTCCTTACATGTTGCCTTTGACATATGCTAAACTTCATGTCTATTAACTTATAGCTATGATTAGAAATCATCAAATTGAAAAAAGGCTATTCTGCTTATGAAACCTTGGAATTTGCTATATATCATAATACAGATTAAAATTTCCAGAAGATGAGTTATAGTCAAGGGCCAATAACAGTTCAGAACATTGGGTTTTAGCATAAATTATCTTTAATATCCCAAAGGTACTTTTTCAAAAGGCAACTGGACTTTGTTTTTCCTTGAAGACATTTCGCTTCTCATCCAAGAACTTCAGAAATAAAGAAGCTCGGACGAGAAGTGAAACATCTTCAAGGAAAAACAAGAAAGTCCAGTTGTCCTTTAAAAAAGTACCTTTGGGACAACTGCGACCTGGATGACTAAGAATCTCCATAGATATCTTTAAAACTACAGTGTACAGTAATATTTAACAGTTTGAGTCTTCAAGTATTAGTTTTTCTGCTACTTTTAAGTCAAGGCAATACAACATTTCTAGTAGCTATTCAAATATTTGGGGGGTTGAGGTTATAACGAGTGGGTGGGTTTTATTGGAAGATGAGATATTCAATGGCAGATCTTTTGCAGACTAAATTAAATCTATAAATCAGATACTCAAATACTAATAACTAGGAATATCTAAATTAGGCATGACTTGCCAGATGCAGAGCACATGTAGCCTTGGACAGCTAGTAATGCAGGCCCACAAGACCATAAACCTTATGTGATTTATACACGTTAACTATATTGTATATTTTATATGTGGCGCAAGACAATTCCTCTTCACACAGTGTGGCCCAGGTAAGCCAAAATGTTGGATATCCAGGATCTAAACCAGCGGTTCTCAACCTGTGGGTCGCGACCCCATTTAGGGTCGAAGGACCGTTTTGCGGGGGTCGCCGGACACCGCAGTCCGCCATTTTTCTTTTCCCCGTTTCCCCTCGGCCCGTCGTGCCGCGCATGTGCAGTTCGGCCCGTCGCGCCGCGCATGCGCGGATCGGGGTCGCGCCGCGCATGGGCGGCACAGGTGGGGTCTCGGCCTGAAAAAGGTTGAGAACCGCTGATCTAAACCATTCTCCATGCAAATCATTCTCAGTACAAAATAAAAAGGGTCAATTTCAATCAGGGCAGAAGTATGCTGGGAGAAGCACATGAAAAGTCAAGACATCAGTAGCTGAGGGAGGGAAGCTGATGGGGACAATTCGTGAATGGCATGGTGGCACATGTCATACTGGGACATCAACAGAGGCTGAGAAGGGAAGGCATTGAGAAAATTGAGCAGACCAGAGAAGTATGCTGTTGGGATTTGCTGAGAAGTGAAAGGACAGGATAGCATATATAAGCCTTGTCTCACTCATCTAAATTTTGCTTTGTAGGAAACTTGGAAGAATCAGTTTTATGGGGTTTGGCCTGACATACCATGACAGAATCTCTGCAATAGGATAGGTTCTTTCACGTTTGAAACAAAGTTGTTTTCCCACGTTATGCATACTCCTTTTGTAACTATCATTTTCTTTTTCCTAGCTGCAAGCATTTTCCTTACTTCAATTTATATTGGAGACATTTGGCTAGAAGCAAGACAACCAGACATGTTTATGAGACACATTAAATTAATATGTGGAGCAACTGATACTGAACGAAATGACAAAAAAAGGTTGGAATTTGAAGACTCGATGGTTTCTCTCTGCAAAAACATATACTCATTTTTAAATCTTCATCCTCACTTTCAGTCTTCAACTCAAACATTTGTCAACTTTCCCATCTTGAAATTAAAAAAATGAATAAAGAACCCTTGTGTGAAATCCTACAGAAAGCATGATTTCAAATAAACTAATATTTTTTCAGAATTTGGCAAAATTTGGTATTAGATGCTATTTTTGTATGCTTTGAAAATGGTTTTAGAAATGGTATTTTATTATATGCAAGAATAGAGAAACAACCCCATTTTAAAGCAACTGCATTTTTTTTCAAGGTTCTGTTTTAATAAATCACATTAAAAGCTGACAGTGCTTTAATGGGGTGATCTTTTAAGAGCACTATGTATCAAGTTCATCATGTAGAATTCTGAGAAAAAACATGATAAGGATATTTTCCTGAATTATTTTTGAAGCATATACAGCCCTAGTATATGTACTTCCATGCTCCAAATGAGTTTTTCCTTCCCTGAAGCTTCTAAAATGTCCATAAGAACAGTAACCAATGTTGAAATAGTTTTCTTTAATCATATCACTGCATAATAATTTCATGTGTAAATACTGTAACTACTGTTGAGTATTCATTTCTTGTTAGAAATCTGTCCTGTTTTAGAAAGCCTATAACTGTGTCCAACCTTAAAATTGAGGTTTTACAGAAATTGCTTCAGCTAAATATGATTTCTCAGTTGCACTAACAGAAGCCATTCCTTTCATTCGAAGATACACAATGCACAAGCTTCATACAATCCCATATCTGGGTCCAGAAAAGGCTGAAAGAAGACAAAATCATAGTAGTGTCAAGATTATACTTTGTTTTATGTTGGCTTTGTCATGTTACCAGGCTAGTCTATCATATCTATTTACAAGAAATTATCTGCCACATCATTTTACAAAAGTGCTTAGCTATTTTTCATAAGGGTGTAATGAAGTCTGACTTACGTTATGAATTAATTTATTGTTATATTTATTAATATATATTAAGATTTTTGAGAAAAAAACAAATAGAAAAAGGGGGGCCAAAAAGGGAAAAAATGAAGTGAATCATAAGGAATTTACAAGCAAATCAAATTCGCTAAAATTAAATTTATTAAGATAAACATTTTCAATATTAGTTTTATATAATTGAGTATCCTACATGATTATATTTAAAATCCAAGTAATATATAAACAGTAAAATGAGCATATTATAAATCAGAAAGTAATGTAATGAATGATAGTAATTTCTGTTGAAACAGATCACTGAAATTTGGAATATTATCACTTTATGCTAAAAGAACTGAAATTTTTGATGTGGTACAAACTCATATATGGTATTATGATCCTTAAATGGTTTCCAAGTTGAAGTAAATTCTGCATCAAATTTACTTTAGCAATATGAAAGTTATTTTGGACATAGAGGTATACTCCTACAGCTTAATTAGCCACTATTCTGGGAAGGAATTCTGTGTATTTTTCTATCAGAAGTGTAAAGAGTTCTTGCAGCAATTAACATGTACAAAGTTGCTCCAGTGAACTTTGTGAGGATATAAACTTTGAAAATATTTAATTAAATTGGTTGGAAAGGAAACTAACCTTTTATAAATTGTTTCAATTCATTAGAGATTGTTTTTCAGTGTTGTTAAGTTTTGCAGCATTGCTACCAAATATGGAAAAATGATCCAACCTGATTATTACATTTCCAGTAATTCTTAGAAAATGAACCTGTCATTGGAAAATTTTGCCCAACACTATTGTGTACATTCCATTATAGAAACAGAAAAAAATGTTTTTAAATTTTTATAATAATGCTGCTTCTAATAGATATATTCTATGCAGATAAAAGGATGTGCAGCTTTAATGTTGCATATACATACATACAAATATTTGTATTTTAGAAAGTGAATAATTTATAATATAGAACCACTATATTTTGTTTCACTGAATCTCAGACATAACTACATTTTAATTAGTCTTAAATATTGTTCAATCACAATTTTCAATTAGGACAAAAGTCAATCTGCAGATTCAGCCACTTTTTTTACAACAATCATATATTATGTAAAAATACAAGTAATGTAATATTTCTAGTAGTAATTCAGTAGAGTAGAGCATCTGATTTTGGTTTTGTTCAATACGTAAAGTTAACAGCATTTTGTCTCATCTATGTATAAATCATTTGATTATTTTTTTAGAAATTAAATTGTGGATTTCATATTTATTTTCTGTTAAATCTACCATTTTGTATTAGATACTACAATGATTGTTATATAACAAAAAAGCCAAAGTATTTTTTAAAAAAGAATGATTAAATGTTTTTTACAAATGTATTCCTAGCACATTGTACTATTTTAATATGTAGCAGGCTTCATATTTCACTTGTGACAAGGTTTTACACTGAATTATCCATATGATGACATGGTAACCTATTATTTGAACATAGCCCTTCAATTTCTTCTCCTTGGTTATCTATAGATGTTCGTACAGTGTCATTATTAACAAGATTTTGATGAATAGTTTCTGAATAATTCCATGGAAACTTCTTGGATCCTCCAGTCCTGGGAACAAAATTGCTAAATTAAATTTGACTAACTTTAAAGTATTGTCAGGTCATATGGGAGATCAATAATAACCGATAATCAAATTTCATGTAATAAATTTATTGGCTCAAATCACACTGAACTTTATAACAGTGAGGATTTCAACTGCATGTTTCAGTACTAAATAAGTTTTTAATAACAATGTCTCTATAATGTTTAGTCCCAGTAATATTTCTTTGGTCAATGCCCAGCAATACAATATTTATCTGCGTGGAACTATTGCTCATTTTCTGAGAAGTTGTCTATGTGAAATAGGTTATAAGATCAATGTAGTCTGTAAATTATAAAACACTACAAAGATATATAAATTGCAAGTACGTATGCAGACATTCTTCCCACAAAAACTGATGTAAAAACTCATTTGTAGAAGTTTTGTAAAACATTGTAATCTTTAAAAATAAAACAGCACTAAATTGGGCAGATTAGATCCAAATTTATTTCAATTTACTTTAGTTAAAACTAATCTAACTAAAGTAAATTGACATGAATAAATTTGGATCTAACCTGCCAATTTTGTAGAAGGGAGTGAGGAAGTTTATAGGAATCTGATAGGTCTGCAGTATTCAATAGATACCATTCAATATCTTTTCTTGAGGTTCAAACAAATTTATTTGGTTACTGGCCACATTTCCAATACTAAATGCATGTGATAAATATACAAATTGCTTGGGTTTATTTATTTGTATGTTGAAATACTTAAGCATCACAAGGACTTTACCATTGTTAAGAGGTGCTGAAAAAGTATTTTCAGAAAAACTGATTTGAAAATAATTAGGAACTCTCCTGACTATGTTTAATTTACTGTTATACTTTAAATCCAGTGGTGGGATTCAAATATGTGAACAACCGGATCTCTGTGCAGATGTGCTTGTGGAAGTCCATTCTGGGCTTGGGCAACAAAAGATTAGCTACCGGTTCTGCAGAACTGGTGCAAACTGGCTGAATCCCACCATTGTTTAAATCCAGTGGTTTATTAAATCATATGTAAGTTGGGGATACATGATAGCAGTATTCCAGTATTTGAGAGGCTGCTACCAAGAAGAGGGGGTCATGTTATTCACCAAAGGTCCAAAGGGCAGGACAAGAAACAATGGTTGGAAACTGATCAAAGAGAAGCAACCTGGAATTAAGGAGAAACTTCCTGACAGTGAGGACAACCAGTGGAATAGCTTGTCTCCAGAAATCGTGGGCGCTCCATCACTGGAGATTTTTAAGAAGAGGCTAGACAGTCATTTGTCTGAGATGGTATAGGTCGTCCTGCTTGAGCAGGGAGCTGGACTAGGAACACCTCCAAAGTCCCTTCCAGCTTCTATTTTCAGTATACCAATTTTTCTAGAGCTGTACAAACTTTATAACTACAAGACCATTTGTAGAATAAAAGATATTTCACTCACTTCATGGATGTTCTACCAGATCGAGACATGTAGAACAAAATAAAGAAGAGAAATGCCACAAAAGAAACAAGTCCAATCCAAAAGCCTATGACAATTGAATCTGTTGAAAAATAAATTAGAACTCTTCAAATAAATATAAATATCAGCATATTTATATACATATAATATATATGGACTTTATTGTTTAATTACTCAAGAGGTTGTCTTCAGTGCTGTATTTAAAATGTATGCAACATTTCCACTACAAATGGAAACTATCATCCTCAGTTTGGCTGAGACTGAGATCAATACGTATTAAGGTACAGTAGTAGTGAAAGTTAAATTTTGACAGTCTTAAACATAACTAAAGTTGCAGGTGTATGCCTAGTTACTTTCAAGAGATATTTTTCTAGTTCAACCATTAAAATTAAATACATTTTTATTTAAATAAAAAATGCTTAGGATCTATTTCCTTTGTATTCCAGGTGTAACACTGGCCATCAAAAACCTGCCTCCATGAGGGCAGGGAAGATTACACCATATCTCCACCCCTAGAATTCAAAGTTTCCCTGAACTAGATTTCTCCTACCCTGTCTAAGATATTTATATCTGAATGACTTACCCTTTCATTTAAGGGGGAATAAAATATTTATTCCTACATAGTGGAAAGAACAGCAGTACTTACATCTGTTGGCTTTCAGATTACTTGCGTCAACTGGAGGTAGATCAAAGTAATCCAGGTAATATTCATAGGGCACAGTATAATTTGTTGCATTAGTCATTTCAGTAATACAACCAAGGTAGCTTTGAACTCTAATAGATCCAGCACAAAACTACAGTGTTTCCAAAACTACACGCTGTAATCGTGTGACTAATTTTTCATTTGACATTTTCATTTAATTACCTTGAGATAGCAGAACTATTCAGGCTGACCTTCATTTCTGCTGTAACAGCTGCCAAATGCTAAAATGACACTGAATGTCTCTTGCTTTAAGTATGAGCCATGGCCCACTATTATTGTTTGTGCTAGAATCTAATGCCAACGGTACAAAATATTTTGCATTCAGATTGTTAAACAACTGTTTAAATTCATTTTAGAGTATCAGATGCTGCTTGTCAAGTCTCTTGATAGAAATTTGACAAGGACAAGGGTTACATAATAGATTTAATTAAAAACTTCATTTTGGGGTAGGGTTTGGGTGACTCAGCTCTCTGAATCCCAAAAAGTATAAACGTTGGAGAGGCCCAGCAGGGTCCCCACGACTACCTGTAACACACGTTTAGGCTTTATCACAAGTTTCTTTTGTTTTTTTATACATTTACGCCAGTGTTTCTCAACCTTGACAATTTTAAGGCATGTGGACTTCAACTCCCAGAATTCCACAGCCAGCAAAGCTGGCTGTGGAATTCTGGGAGTTGAAGTCCACATGCCTTAAAATTGTCAAGGTTGAGAAACACTGATTTACGCGGTTTTAAAAAAAATATTACAGTTGTGCATTAGAGAATAGTACAGTCTAAATGCAAGCCACGATTCAAAACTAAATGAAACTGGCGTCCACGTTTCTCGTTCTTCAGGCGAAACGCGCTCGCAAACTAACAAGCTCAGCTCTAAGCCGCTCGCGTTCAAGCAGCTTCCACCGCGAATCCATCAACGGAGGCCTTTGCAGGTGGCGGGAGAGCTTGAGCTAGTGCGCATGCGCACAAATCCTCCCTCCCTTCTCTTGTCCCTTGGGAAAGAAAACGAAACAACCTCGTAGAGAGGGACCGCCCATTATTTCCGATATTGAGGCAAGAGAGGAGGCGGAGTTCGGCGCGGGTGGCTTGGGGAAAAAAAATGGCGGCGTCCCCATTTGAAGAAAGCTCTCTGGCGGCGGAAACATTCTTTGACAAACTAGGGCCCGATTACCAGGAAGGGCCGGATGCAGAGGACCTGCCTATGGTGTTCCTCTGCGCCGGATGCAAACGGCCTGTAGGAGACACGCTCAGCTGGGAGACTAACGAAGAGGACACCAAATGCATCCTGCTTAAGAGTCAGTGCGGGGGGGGGAATACGCGCGGGTACCTAGCAATGCTGCGCGCGGTTGGTCGAAATTATTTTCCCGCGTGTGCGCGAGCGCTCCGTTCCATTCCTCGAGGCGCGCACGGCCTGCTTGTGGTCGAGGCAGCGGCCAAAGACTTTCCATCATTCACGTCTTTCTCGGGTTGCGGTTCTGTGTTAACAAATAACGTAGTACAGGTAGTCGTCGACTTAACAACAGTTCATGGAGTGACCGTTCTGAAAAAAAGAGTGACTTACGTCCATTATCACCCTTACAACCTTTGTAGCCTTCCCATGATCCGTGTGATCAAAATTCAGATGCTTCGCAACTGGTTCGTACTTAACGACGGTTGCTGTTTCCGAAGGTCGCCTTTTGCAACCTTTGGACAAGCAAAATCAACGGGGAAGCCAGATTCCCTTTAACAGCCATGTTACCAACTTATCAACTGCAGTGATTCATTTAACAACCCTGGCGAGAAAGGGCGTAAAATGGGGCGAAGTTCACTTAACAAATGTCTCACTTAACAAGTTGTGAGCTCAATTGTGGTTGTAAGTTGAGGACTACCTAACAGTCTCTTCTAGTCTAAACTGTTCTCCCATTCTCAGATTATTTAGATTTCTTTTTTCCTAAGAACCCGATAATGTTTGTTGATTGTTGAACTTCAGTTGCAGAATCCCAAACCCAAGTTAAGTTGCAGTTTGAATTTGTGATCTGCAACAAATTTCATGTTCAACAAAGCTGGTTTATCTGTTGCTTAGGTTGCACATGCTGTTTCACTGCATTGTATTGGGTTTTTTTACACTCACCTTTAGTTTTCTATGTTACATATTCATTTGAATGGCGGTTTTTATGCCCCTCCCCACTTGGAATGGAATATAAATGCTTTTAATTGTTAAAACAAAAGCTTTGTTATCTTTCTTGGCCCGAAGACTATCATACAATCTTGACATTGCTTTCTGTATTCTTTGGTTTATTAAAGTGGCCTGCCTTTTTAAGAGAACATTTTGTTTCTGCTGCTTTGATGTGTACCTTTCACATTTCAGGTGTTACACTCAATGTCTCAGTACACAAAGAGCAAAAACTTTCAAGCCAGGCAGGTGAAATTGGCTGGTAAGTTATGATTAGAACTTCAGAATGAAAGTTATAATTGACCTATAGCAGAACTTCATGTTGGTGTAGCTGATTATTTTTGATCAAAGGGGTTTTTTTTTTGTTTGACATGCCCATGTAGTTTAATAGTAACCATAGTTAGATGCCCTACTGTTTAATTTATCTGAATCCAGCAAACTAATAGTAATATTTGTGTTAGACCAATTCATTATCACAACATAGTATATTTTTTTCATTTTTTTGAAATCAAGAGGCAAGAGGAAGGAAAATGGGAGATCAAACCCTGAATGTGAGGATAAAATCTGTAAGAGATTATGTCTGTTTCTCCAGGAACTTTCAGTATTATTTGCTTCATTTGCAGGAAATCTAAATTAGAGCATATTATTAAAAATCTGATGTTTTTCTTTACAGTATTCTTGAAAGCTTGTTTTGCTCTGGCTGCAACATGAACCTTGGAAACATTTATAGATGTACCCCAAGACATCTTGACTATAAACGAGATTTGTTTTGCTTAAACATAGACTCTCTAGAAAGGTAAGTGAACTTACAATGGAACTTGCTAATCACATTTTCCTTATAATCTCTTAAGTAGAATTGGTTACTTCATAGATTTAACTTCTTCAGTTACAGATTTTTATTTTGCTGCAAAGGCAAATGGAATGTTTCAAGTCTAATGGAATAATATTTATTACCTATTGCTTTAAATTTATGAAGCATCATTTTTTGTGCTACTGCTTTGTGCAAGAAGAAAAATACATCAGAAATGGCGGCCCTCGTTTTTGTTTGATTTCAAGCATTGAGATTCTTTCATTTCTTCTTTCTCCGTCAAATATTATATCCATCTCTTTATGAAAAAATAAGTCTATATAAGTTCCAGAGATAAGGAGTTATAATCACATATCTATAGTAGTACTTCAACATTGTTGACATTGTGTATATATTGTTTACTTAGAATTTTGATGTTTTCATAATTCTAATCACAATGGTTTTTCTTTTTTAAAATTTTTGGTTCTAAATCTCAATGTGGGAATAAAATAGAGCCATTTGCAAATTTAAAAAAAATAAGTTTAATAGCACATTTTTCAACTAACTAATGTCATTAAAACACAGCTCACAGAATCTTATGCCTTTTAATAAAAATGTAATAAATGTTAATCAAAATATGTTGGAAAGATGCTACTACATTCTTTGTGATTTTTTGCTACCATAGATTAACACAGCTGCCCTGCAAATCTCCATACTTGGGTGGGAATTAGTCCTCTGTATTTTCAGAAACACTTGACCAATAAAAATCAAATATTCTTAGTGAACAAGTGAAAACAGAAAGTTACAAGGGTCTTCTGGACATTCTTTTTAAAATGACATTGAATTGGTTGATCATTTACTTATTTTTTGAATTCATAAGACTCATTAGTAATATTAGTGTTAATTATTACTACTACAGAAAAATGAGAATTGTTTTCTTTTCCTTAATCACTGCCATTGACGGATTCTATTGCAGTAAGTACTATAGTTATGATTGTTCCCATAAATGATTGTTATGCTACTTATAACTATAAATGTCTAAGTTATATCTTAGGGTCATCAGAACAAAAAGCTGACATTGATGAGGAACCTCTCACACTTGAAAGTCGAGCTAGTTTAGAAGAATCATTAGGAAGGGTAAGATAATCATCCTGTATTTATATTTTGCCTTTTATCCTTATTTATTTAGATGTATTATGATGGATTCTTAAAATCTTTTATTCATACATAAGTAAAATTCTGTCAATAGCAGCTAAGGGAAAATTTGGATGGAAAAGAAATACATTTCTTTATTCTTTCCTGTGTACTTTTGTATGAAAATATAATTGTTTTTCTGATTAAACATATATTAGCACTAGTTTTATATGTTCATGCAACTGCTTAAGCTTTTTGCACAATTTTGTTTTGAGATCAATGTATCATGCAGTTCCAAATCCCTATTATATCAGTTATAAGGAGAATGAAAGGTGGTATCCACTCTGACTGTCCTCAGATTGTACTGATGAAATAGGAGAAAAATGGTATATTAAATTGATTTTTTAAAAATTGTATTTAACAGGCAGAAACAATACTGAAAGTACTAGAACAACGGTTATCTGCAGTGGAATCAAGTTTTGCAATGTTTCACAATATTGGCTGAAAAATATGACTATTGCTGTAAAATTGTTGGATTACTGCAAGTCACAAAGTATAAAACTCTACTCAGTCTTCTAATTAAGAATACAGACACTTGAGAAACAAAAACAAAATCTCTGAAGTTGAAAAAATTTCTAGGAAATCATGTTGGTCCTTTTACAATATTTTTAATTGAATTGAAATTCCAATAATCTTTTCTGTATTTTTGTCCTTTCTGTTTTGTATACTGCATACAGTTTCTTACTTTGGTTGGCAGCTTAGAATGGAATGTACATAATCCACTTTTTGTGGAAAAGATGATTGCTTTGGATACCTTATGGCTTTCAGAGCATTACAATTGAATCTTTTATGTATTGTAGCAGCCATGTAATTGTCCACTAGTTTAAGATATTGATGTATTATGTGTAATATACTAGCAGAGGCTATAACCATACATATTTCTTAGCTTGTATTGTTCCAATGTTTTTTTACTGTACTTTGAAATATTCAAGAATAAAAAACTCTTCCAGAAAATTCAAACTAACATGGCAAGAACTTCTTAACTAAAAAGAAAACCTAGAAATAAATTGACTGTACTAGATACTTTACAGAATAAAGTGGCAAAAGTTACATAATTTAAAGGTTTGTCATTGTATTTTAGAAGAATTGTTTTTTTAATATCAGGAATGTTCTTTAAAAATCAAAATACTTGAATGCAGTGATGTAAATGTTCCAGTAAAAATAAAAACATATAGTTAAACTGGAATTTAAAATTAAGTTAAGTTTTATTGTGAGTCTTCATGCTTATTTATTACTTTATTCTGTAATGAAGAATAGAATAGAAGCTACATGTAATTTGCCACACTGAAATGCCTTTTATGTTCCAAATAAATCTAGGTGGGATTAGTCATCACAGATTTCTCATTATGTTGTAGCACATTTTGTTCACCTAAATAGAACACATCATGCTGGTTTGTCTTTATTTTTTTCTTCTTTAGAAATGGAAAAAAACAGCTACTATTCATCAAGCTATAATTTGATACATAAAGTATGTACATGTGCTTGTATATTATGTATGGATAGAATGGGGTATGTTGAATAAAACAAAATCTGTATTGACATGATGTTTTACACTGCTTTGCTGCTTCAATACAAAGAAACGGCTAACCATTGCCAATTAGGTTTAAAACCGTAGAATATCATACAGTAATAACAAACCATTTAATACTTCAAGAACAGGTAAATTTACATAAATTCTATTTCCAAAATCTATAGAAAAGCTAAGATTTAACTGCTCTTTGAAATATTGGCAGAGATGCAGCTCTTTGTACAAGCATTTTCTTTCAGATCTGAATCAGTTACAAAAATGCATTATGCTGGTGTCTTCATTTGGAAACATGAAATTTATAACTAGGCTAACATTCCCGATCTTTTTTGTTATTAGAGTCTAACAGCGTCTCTGGGGAACAATGCAAAGGGATATCCTATAAAACCAATTACTCTTTTTTAAAGGCAGCAAAAGCTTCGTACCTTATAAGCCTGTTACTAGCAGGAGTTTGAAATTAGAAGTGCAGTCCTACTGCTCCATTGGAATGACCCTGATTGCACTGAGTAAGTTGTAATAATTAGAATGTACTGAATCATAAATCTAATGATTGGAATATATCAGTTAAGCTTAAAAATAGATAATAGAGACACATGCATTTTTAAATATGTTAATATTAATTCCAAGGTGTGGGCAGAAATCGTCAAGGGTAACCATGCATGAATTTTAATTGTTTTCATGGATTAATAGTGTAGACTTTTAGAGGGTGGTTCGTGTTAATTTTTGTTCCCCCTTTTCATCCCAGAGATTAACTGAAAATCTGTGCCAAATGTTAGGATATACTTGCACTGACTGTTGAAAGCTTTTTAAAATTTACACAGGAGTGATAATATTTTTGTTTTTTATTCCTAATGTGAGATAATAACAGCCATGTTATTTGAAAGATTGTAAATGGTTGTTCCCACCATAAACAGCAATCATTGTAAAAGGTTTCTTAGGAAGACATAAGAGTGCATTCAGATGTCCTGCGCAGATAAATAACAAAATAGCTGCAGCATTTGTTCTGATATAATTGGATTGACATTTTATTAGGAAGTCCATTTTGCTGCATGCTTTTCTTAATATCCAAACAGAATAGCATGCTCAAACTTTGGTCTCTTTAAAGTTACTAGTTTTTAACTGAGAACTAGATCTTTCCTCAAGGTCATCTCTCTGAAGCTATCCTAGCCGAAAGAGGGGAAAGGCAAGGCAATATACTGTCCCCCTTTTCAATTTCTACATTAATCCAATAATACAGCTGCTCATGGTCCCTGCTCATCATCTTCCTGTTTTGATAGAACCAGTGATTTTTGGCACATTTATATGCAGATTATATGATTCCCATGTCTGTTTCTCAGGTAGGAATGAGAAGGGCACTGGTTTTTTCTGCCTAGAAGATTATTAATGTACAAAAAACAAAAGAGTTCTAGCATTTGCTTGACACCACCATAAAATAGCACAAATGACAATTAATGGGACTCCAATTGAGCCCCAATAGCTTGGAGTGCTGTTGCACAGCAATCTATCTTGGAATGCACATCTTTTCTACTAGGCTAATGGTGTTAAGGCTAGCTCCAGAGCTATTCAATGTTTTTAGCTGTGTTTATGTTTCTCCTTATTTTGTGTGCTGCCCAGTGCCCACTGGAGTTGGATGACCAATATAAGGTATTAGTGGCCAAGGCTATGCTTCAGCTTCTGTACCTTACTTAGGCATTAAAGATACCAGATCCGCTCAGTGCTTCAGGCCTTCCCTCTGTTTGCAAAGCTTTTTCTTGCAGTTCTCGTCCAGGCCACCCTTTGCAGAGAACAGAGGCCTAAACTACCATGAGATCAGGCAAGATCGGTAGCAATAGGCAGGGCAAATTTTGTAGAGTCTCTGCGGTCATTTGTAAGTATGAATGACTGCTGTGGTGCTGCAACATTCGTAATTTTGGGACTTGGGGGGGTTAGGTCATAACTTCAAATGGTCACTAAATGAACTGTCGTAACTCGGGGATTACCTGTACTTCTAATTAAACACTAGTTAGAGAAAAACTGATGAAAAAGAAAAATAGAATTAGACAAAGAATGAGATGAAAACAACGCTGTAAGAGAACTATTCCTAAAACTACTAATATTTATCACAAAATATCATACAAAAATCAAGGAAAGATATACTAAGGAGATGTCCAGTCATTACTTGGTTCAAAGGTATCGCTAATGTGAATTTGCAAGAGGAAATGTTGGTTCAGGAGCAGAATACCTTACGTTGAATACTACAGGATGACTGGCCAATATCAAGGCAGATCTAGGGAGAGAGGGGAACTGTACTGGATGCAGGTATCCTGTTAGATGCTTTGCTACCCAATCTTGTGTTCAAAGGAAGCTCTGTACACTAAAGATTTTATTCCCAAATATGGATGCATAAGATTTCAATGTAGACTTCATTTCAGCGATACTACCGGTATCTCAAAACTAACCAATAAGCTACAGTAATAATACACAAATGTAATGCCTGAAAGCAATATTGTTTCTACAAATTTAGGTTCCCCTACATCAGTGGTTCTCAACCTTTTTCAGGTTGAGACCCCACTTGCGCCGCCCATGCGCGCCGCGACCCCGACCCGCAGTCCGCCATTTTGGTTTTTTTTAATTATTTTTTATTATTTTTTATTTTTTTCGTCAGGTGCACGCCGCGCATGCGCGGTTCGGGCCGGCACACATGTGTGCCGCGCATGCGCGGATCAGCCCGTCGCGGTCCGCCATTTTGTTTATTTATTTATTTATTACATTTTCGGTACGCACGCACCGTGCATGCGCGGATTGGCCCGTCGCACGCGCGTGTGCGCGCGCCGAAAAAAAATAAAAAACAAAAACAAAATAGCGGACCGCGACGGGCCGATCCGTGCATGTGCGGCGCGTGCACAACGGCCCAAACCATGCATGCGCGGCACGCGCGCGACGAAAAAAAATTTAAAAATTTTTTTTAAAAATTTAAAAAAACAAAAATGGCGGACTGTGACGGCCCGATCCACGCATGCGCGGTGTGCGCATGACGGCCAGAACCGCGCATGCGCGGCACGCGTGCGACGAAAAAAAATAAAAAAAATTTAAAAAATAAAAAAAAAACAAAATGGCGGACCGCGGTGTCCGGCGACCCCCGCGAAACGGTCGTTCAACCCCAAATGGGGTTGCGACCCATAGGTTGAGAACCACTGCCCTACATGAATGATAGTATGAAATGAACTTTACCATCCACATATGGTAAAGAACACATTAGCTGTCAAATCCAATTTATGGATTTTCAGAATGTAGTTAGCCCGTATGTACTGTATGTATTATTTTTTAGTCAGTATTATCCATGTCCTTAAATAAGGTGACCAACCATCCTCCTTTAGTAAGTTCTGTCCTCCCTCAAAAAGTGTCCTCCTAATGTCCTCCTTTTCGATATTTGAAGACTAATCTGCAGGGCTTTTTTCCCCCTCATAGAACGCTCAGAATGGCGTTCCGTCACCTTTTTTGATGGGTTTTTTTTCAACTTTTGCATGAGCTGTGCTACTCCTGCTATTGGCTTTCGAAAGCCAATAGGAATTGCTGCTGAACGCGCCAAAACACTCGGCTGGCAAACTTTGCACATGCAAGTTGTCTGTATTATTGTTGCAATGAATAAAATGTTTCTTTTATTTATGATATTTTTTTCTTCAATTTATTTGTGTCCTCCTTTTCATTGTAAAAAAGTTGGTCACCTTACCTTAAAATGTCTTCAAGGTACATACTAATGGGATTGTGGCCCAAATATGGTAACATAGTTAAAGTTTGTCTCTGTCTGTACACATAGATTTATGCAGGATATAATTCTAACATATCTAAAGACACCCAGGCTGGAGAAGACTTCTCCATGTCTGAGCTTCTAGAAACAAAAATATTGAGAGAATAGAATAGAGTAGAGTAGAGTAGAGTAGAGTAGAGTAGAGTAGAGTAGAGTAGAGTAGAATAGAATCTGGAAGGGACCTTGGAAGTCTTCTAGTCCAGCCCCTTGCTCAAGCAGGAGAACCTATACCGTTTCAGACAAGTGACTGTCTAGCCTCTTTTTAAAAATCTCCAGTGATGGAGCACCCACGATTTCTGGGGGTAAGCTATTCCACTGGTTAATTGTCCTCACTGTCAGGAGGACATATAGATTCATATTCTGGAACAGGAAAGAAGGTAATGATTTTAGTGTGACTGATGAGGCACATATTAGATTTATCTTCCTTGATATGGTCACTAAAACAGCAATTTCATATTTGTCTATTGTGTATTCTATTCTACCACAAGATGGCATGTTTGCCCTCTAGCTGTTCTTTTTGGCCTTTTAATTTTGTTATTGCTTCATTATTTCAGGTCTGATACATGGTCCATTAATTTATCATTAGTTCCTCAAATTTACAAATCAAAATAGGAAGCATTAGGTCTTTCTAACAACCCATTACTTAACTGGAAATGTTGTGCGAGTCATTTCTGTTCAATTCAGTTGTATTCATTTTTTTTTCACTCAATAAAAATGGGTTTTTACTAGTCAATTTATTTTCTATATTCCCCTTTTTAGATTTTAATGATATTATGCCAGTTTATTTGGGGAAGAATGCTGGTTAATCTATTGCTGGTTACTAAAGACACATAGTGCAAACATTACTAACCAGGATTGTGGGCTAGTTCTTAAAAACAGCAGCTGAAGCAGTAAATCTGCACATTCTCCACTTCAGTTTACAACTGGAAGTTCATGTTGATTCCTACAACAAATCCACCCTCATGTGACACATGTCTGACTTGAAAGCCCCTATATTAAAATGATCAGAAATTGTACAGATTGATAAAGTATTCCATTTAGCTTAACCAAGTCCATCTAATGCAGGGGTGTCAAACTGCCGGTCCATGGGCTGAATGTGTCATGCCAAAACTGTGCCCACCCCATTGCTCACAATAGAAAAAAAGTCGCAATATGGCGTCACACGTCACCTGACGTTGTGAGTTTGACACCCTTGATCTAATGCAAACTAGTGCTCTGTAGATAAGTTGAATTCCTGACCAGCAAAGCTGCTGACAAAGTGGGCTGCAACTATCACTCAATGCCTCCAGATGATACCAGGTTACAAAATATAACCCTAATGTAATATTCATTCATTCATTTATCTTTATTAAATTTGTTGCCCACCCATCTTACTACTGTTACAGAAGAAGTATATATTTGCCTTAGAAAAATATTCTCAGTTTGTATCTTATGTAAAAATAACTGAATAAATTTTTGAAGCTTTGTATCTACTTCTGCTTACCACTCCCAACGAAGAGAGCAATGTAACAAGTTGATTATAACCATTGTTCTTATGACCTCTATCTTCAGTTCAGATGCAAAACTACTTATAAGTGTGAATAATATATGTGTATTTATGGCTGTAGATTAATCCTCCCAAACTAACCATTCTTTTCAATATCTACTTTTTTATTTTGAAATTTTGTAAGCTTTCCATAGGTTCTAAATCAAAGTGTAAATAACTTTTCTGCAAGCAGAAATTAACCACACACATTTGTTAAAATGTATGTTAAAAACAATTAAATCTTGTATTATGTCACTTTTTAAAGATGCTACATTATAAAGAAGAGTGGTAGCAAGCCCTGGCATATATAGACAGTTTTGGTCTTCTGCCTCGGTACATTCCTTTTAATAATAAAGGTGCTACATTTGATGGCGTTGGTATACATTTTAAAAGTATCCTGTGAATTCTAATTAGTTTCACTATTCAACTGTTCTTTATCTACCCAGATAAAGGCTGGGTACCCCAAATGACTGCTAAAGTAAGAACTTTAATCAACATTCCAGACAAATCATTGTGATCTTGACTTCAAAGTTAGGAAAGAAACCAATCTTCTTTCAAAAGAATTAGATACAGGCCACATTTATTTCAGAACCACCAGATGCTCTGATTGAGAAAAAAAATGACCCATTATTTCTAAGAGTAAACCTTTGTTATCAGTTATTGGATAATCCAATGTGTTACAAGCTTTCCAGCTTAATCTATCACAGAATGAATTTTCCAGTTTTTTAAAAACGAGAAAAGTTACAATTTAATTTTGTCCTGTTAAGTGAGAGTTAGCTTTCATATATGTGTTAGTAGCTCAGAAAACTGTTTTCTGGTGCCCAGTAAAACAAACATATTTACTTTGTTTTCAGAAGCTTATGAAAAGTGGCATTATACTTTTTTATTGTTCAAAGGTGGAATCTAGATTTAAAAACAAAATATAGGATTCAGCCTTCCATCCTTCCAAGGTCGGTAAAATGAGGACCCAGATTGTTGGGGCCAATATGCTGACTCAGTAAACCGCTTAAAGAGGGCTGTAAAGCACTGTGAAGCGATATATAAGTGTAAGTGCTATTGCTAGTAGTAGTGAACAGTGATAGAAAGGAATTCCTGACCTAAACATTTCAAATCTATTGTTTATAGAAACAATTGAAAAGCTTAGGTGAAGGAATAAATAAATTATTAATACCAAATACAAATCAAATAGATATAAGGAACATGGGTGTCAATTTAAATTTAAATGTGATAATTTAGGAAAGATCCTGGCAAAGAGGAAGATTTGGTTCGTAAATAGAATATTCAGAATAGCAAATTATAAAAGAAAACCCTACAGGGTTAGGCTCAAACTACATAACATAAGAGATGTCCAACATTACTAATTGAAAGAGGAGGCTTTGACCTTTTTTTTTTCTTTACATCATTTCTCCAACACAAACTTCCAAAGTTACATTTGCTCTGCTTTAAAAACACATGTGAGAATCAAAATAATGTCCTATCATAAATCTCTCAACTGTCTTTTACCCTGTGGAGATGCAGTTCTGTCTCTTTTGAGCATTGGAACCCTTCACTCTGGTGTATTTTATAATCATAACCATCCCTGAAGGCATTGTCTCTCATTAGACCAGCGGTTCTCAACCTTTTCCGGGGCTCGACCCCGGCCCGCATCGCGCAAAAAGAAAATGGTGGGCCCACGCTGCGCATGCTCGGTGTGACGGGGCATGCCGCGCATGCACGGTGTGACGGGGCGCACTGCGCATGCGTGGTGCGACGGCTCGCATCGCAATAGGGAAAAAAATGGCCGACCCAAAAAAATAAAAAATGGCGGACTTCGGTGCTTGGCGACCCCCGTGAAATGGTCGTTCGACCCCAAATGGGGTTGCGACCCACAGGTTGAGAACCGCTGCATTAGACTGTATTTAAGTATCCTGATCAATATGGTAACATTTGCCCTGTGATTTACTATAATTTTTTCTACTGTGTGATTTGGGTTATTACTTGAGTAATCTAAAGTTATTTCTGAATCGGTTTCCATCACAGACTCCTCCTCTTGAAAGCCTGCTGACTGGTATCCAGGTTGATCTGTATTGAGCTGATAAAGACCATCCATTGCTTGGTCTGTTTTTTGTTTTTTTTTGTAAGGGCTGCCTCTATCTCTATGCATTATCTATGCGTACAATTGGAATTCTTATGCAATTTTTTAAAAAAATTATAAATGTGAAGTTCTTTGGGAAGATATATTCTTCCAAAATTGTTACAAAGCATGGTCAGCCATCAATATAGTATATAATTTGCATTTCTTTCTACAAATTTTATATTTTTCCCAAAGAAATATGGCTAGTGAAGCAATAATAGCCTAGCTGTTATTTTCCCCCCACAATAGGTAATAATTCCATGTTTAAACCAACATCCTACAGAAATCCCTTCTAAGAATAACTCACTTTTATTTCCTTCTCAGATGCACATTTCTGTGGGTTTGCAGCTTAATGCATGCTAGCCCATTCAACAAAGAGTGTTTTGTTTCCTGCAAAGTGGAGAGAACCTTCTTCTCCATCCTGACTTTAAAGGTTCATATATATAAACTGAAGCAGCTGGGTGAATCAATAAGCTAAATAAACAGCACTCATATGGAAAAAGTTAGAAATCCCTGCCAAGCAGAGAGAGATGAAGGAATATGCATTTGGTGATGATTGTAAACCAAATGATTGGTGGAGGGCTGGGCTGATGAAAGGTCAGTTCGTTGAGTTTGGATAGTGACTCCTGTTTTTCTTCTCATAGTGTCAAAATGCTGAAAATAAAGTATGCTTTTATTTGTTTGTATCTCATATGACAGGACACCCCTCCCAGTTTTTGCTTACATATTTGATACAACAATGAAACTTTGCTAATCTTAGTCCCCATTAGAAATGAAAGAATATGACCATTTTGGCTTTTCTGTTTTTCATGAATCTATCAAATTGGGGAGGGGAGGGAGGTTTCCTTCTGTTTCTCTTTTTTGAGAAGTCTGCTTAATGAGAATGTTTAGTCAGTTGTGTATAGTTTGAAGCACAGTTCTCTAAAAATGAGTTTTGGGTGAAGTTTGTCTAATGTACATGATTTTTGCAAATATTTCTCTTATATAGTGCTTCTTTTGTGTGATGACATTTTTGACCATCACTTTGCAAACTGAGATCATTTTTAATGTGTATGATTGTATATAGAAAAACATATTTTTATGTTAGGCAAATAGGACAATGTGAATGTATATTTTTATTCTTATCCTAATTAACAATGTATAAATGATTCTCTATATAAATTGGAATGAAAGCATATAAATCAGGATGAAAGCTACATACAATTCAAATATATTTTATAGAAGTATGGATGTCTGTGTCTTGGCAAGTTGGGAGACCTTAACAAATCTTGTCTTAGCTCTTAACTACAGAGGGTCAAGACCTGGTTAGAACTTGATGGGAATCTTCAGCGAATGTCAATGCTGTAGGGCAGGGGTTCTCAACCTTGGCAACTTTAAGACTTGTGGACTTCAAAGCTGGCTGAGGAATTCTGGGAGTTGAAATCCACAAGTCTTAAAGTTGCCAAGGTTGAGAACCTCTGCTGTAGGGTAAACTGGGATTTTTTAAAAAAGAAGAAGAAGAAGAAGAAGAAGAAGAAGAAGAAGAAGAAGAAGAAGAAGAAGAAGAAGAAGAAGAAGAAGAAGAAGAAGAAGAAGAAGAAGAAGAAGAAGAAGAAGAAGAAGAAGAAAGCAATGGCAATCATTTCTATACTTTTGCCAAGAGAGCTACATCAGTCTTTCCATGAAGTTTTCATGAGTTGAAATAGAATAGAAATGAATAGAAAGAAATTCTATTTTATGAGTATCTGTAAATATAAGTGGTATAAGTAGCCTTGCTGCAAAGAAAACAAAATTCCAGTTTTCATCTTTGTATCTGCCACTGTGAATGGACAACTGTATAGATTTCGGTGAACATTTTTGTAAGAGATGGAAATTCAGATGCTTGGAATTTGCAAGTATCTCAATGCTCCAATTGATTAAAAGTGGCTTGGTAATTGATAATATGACTTGTATGCTATTTAGAGATTATATGAGCAATATAATGCTGTAAAATGTTTTGGTATAAGATTATTTAAGGACATTCCCATGCTATTTTCTGTATCTCATTCATGCCATATATTGTGCAAAACTGAGCAACTGACCTGAGCTAAGATGAGAATTTGACAGGTGGTAAATTCCTCTTAATAAAAGGCTTGCAAACCATGCTATGTATTTTAGTGATCCCCTTTCTCCCATTCTAAGTCATTGCTGGTGGTTGGTATGAATATTATGCATAGCTAACAATATGCTTCCTCTTATTAATAGTATGGCATTAAATTGTTCCATGCAGCTGTTATTAGATAAAATTAAAATCTCTTTCTAAACAAATGATGCATTACAAGAAACATTGCAATGCTATGCAGTAACATTATGCATTTTTTTTCACATTTTCTGTTCTGTAGCTTAGTTAAAACGATACAATTCTAAGAATAAAAAAGCATCAGGAAACACACATGAAAGACAGCACATGCTAAAGCAGGGGGCTATGAAGAGACCTAAGATGTCACACGTGTAATGAGAGCCAAGTGAGCAGAATATATTATGGGGCGGGGGGGATTATATGAAACCAAAATGTTATAAAAGAGGTTACTTGAAAGGAAATGTTACCTAAAAAGAAATGTTCCCCATATTCACCCTCTGACATCCTGGGTATTAGCCTATTCATGTCTATTAATACAATTTCAGACGGTCATATCATGTATTGGCTAAGTATCATCTGCTTTTGACTATCCTATAACAAACAAGGCACACAAAAGTAATTGGCCTTTGGCAGTCAGAGAATGTAATAGTTTTATTCCGAAATCACAGTTGCCATTTATGAGAATGGCTATATGTAGGTTACAGCCTTCTGAATGTTCCCCATCCCTTGTTTTTTTTTCTTCAGATGTGTGATTGATATTTCAGGTTTTGGGGTGGGGGTGGGGGTTGAATAAAACACAGCTCTGCTTTATGTCCAGTCTCTGTGAAACTGGTTTGTGGTCACAGTGAGAATCACTCACTGCAAGAGCAAACATGTTAGCCTTAAGAGAGAGAGAGAGAGAGAGAGAGAGAGAGAGAGAGAGAGAGAGAGAGAGAGAGAGAGAGAGAGAGAGAGAGAGAGAGAGAGAGAGCGTGTGTGATGTGGCTTGCTCTGTCTTCTTTCATTTGTGAGGAAAATGAAAAGAGGATTGAAATGGCAGATTTTGAGAGTCATTTTTGTAATGGGGAAAATGCATTACTGTTTACTGTGCACCTTGGGCTGCAGTTTAACTAAGCTGTTTTGCTAGTAGACAAAAGTTTAATAAGTGTTAAGATTGCCATTTTTAGTCACTTAAATTTTCCATGCTTTTATTATAAATGGTTGGAACACTCCTACAAGTAACATTTCAAGCCAAATAGAACTTAGAATTCGTGAGATGAAATGAAGTTTTAAAGAAGAACATTGAAATCCAGCTTAGTAATGAAAGCTTTGTCAAAAACCTACAGAATAGTAATTGATGGTGAACAAACAATCAGCTTATTTAATCCTACTCTTTGAAAACATTTTAAAATTGCATTTAATTCACTGTACTCATTACAAATAAAAGGCAGTGTTCTTTCAAGCTTAAAATATTGCTTGTACAATCATGATGCATTACTGGAAGAGGTGGAAAAAATGAAAGAAGAAAAAGGCTTTTCACAAACATTTCCCTTTAGGATCTGAAATCCCATATGCTACAATAGAGAGATGGTGCAGAAGATTCTGTATTTTGATCCATAGCAGGTTGTCCGTACACCTAATGATAAAGTGGATATTTTTCCATTAAAATGATGAATAAATGTTTAGGATTTTGATAAATTAATATATTGTTTACATCTGTAAATGTATTAAACTGATTTCTCCAAAGAGTTCCATATATTTTTCTGACTTAATTTTGCATAAGAATTACTCGTAGAAAGATCCATAAAATATTCCTTAAAATAATAAGCAATTATTAGTTAAAAAAAAAAACCCTACTGTTAGGCTTATAAGAATATTTTAGTGCCTTTACCATTTTTCTAAAAGACATTAAGGGTAGAGTCTCCTTTGACCTTGGGGATCAGCTGCACCATAGGAAGAGAGTTGCTAATCTCCAGCTCCTAACCCTGAATGTCTCTCTGAATGGGCACCTGGTGCTTTCTCTCCCAGCTAGACTGTGTATAGTAAACAAATCTCCCTGAAGATGATCTTGAAAGCGACAAGGCCTCAAATTATAAAGTTGTGATATGTGATCACAATCACCTTGAACTGGGCTTGGAAGCCTACTGGCAAGCAATGCATTTCTTGTAGAATAGATGTTACTCTGCTGAACTACCTCATGCTGGTCAGTAAGCAGGCTACCATATTCTGTGTCAGCTTCCAAGTCAACTCGAAGGGCAGCACCATGTGAAGTGAATTACAGTGATATAGCTGATAAATTGGAAGGTCCACCATTTATGCCCTGGGCCAAGAAAGGCGTAATGAAGCTCTTCTGGCTGTGCTCCTACCTGCTATTCCAGCAATGGATGAAAGTCAAGGAGAGTCCCCTGACTGAACAACAGTGCCTTCAGAAGAAATGCTACCTCATCAAGAGCTCTCGATATAACTCCAGCTTGCTGGGATTCAGCAATATAGGCAGTTCTCAACTTGTGATCACAATTGAGCCCAAAATTTATGTGGCTAAGTGAGACAACTGTAAAGTGAATTTTGCCGCATTTTACAACCTTCCTTGTCATAGTTTTTTAAAAAATTCTTTTATTAAAACAATCAGCATTGAACATAAAATCTTAGTATGCATCAATCATCATAGCACCTGGTATACAACACTAAGTATTAATCTTTGCAAACGTCTGGTTTGGTAAACATTTTTCACTCCTCACCTCAAGCGTCAACTATACGCCTGTTACACTTTATTTGATTGGTGTTTTTCTTTTCTATAGTTTATCCACAGTTTCTAGTCTATCACATATTATTCATCTCAGTATTAGTACAATCTTTTATGATCCCTAACCAAAAATCCTGAGGTAAAAGTTTAATGACCTGAGGTAAATCTTATATATGGACTATCTACTATATCTAGTCTATCACATATTATTCATTCGCGCTTCTGAATTAACTTCTTCTCAGTAGTAGTGCAATCTTTTATAGTCCCTAACCAAAGATCCTGAGGTAGAAGTTTCATAACCTGAGATAGAAATTCTATCCACTTTATCAATATTAAAGCAAACAACATTAGGCATAAGCTCATGTTAAGAGGCATTCGTCATAGAACATAAACATACATTAGGTGTTAGTTTTTGTAAACGTTTGATTTGGTAAACATTCTTCCCTCCTCACGTCGAGCCTCAACTAAACGCCAGATACATTTTGTTTGATTGGTGTTTCTCTTGGATATAGTCTATCCACTGTTTCCAGTCTGTCAAATATTGTTCATTGGAGCGATCCTTCAAGTATGCTGATATTTTCGCCATTTCCGCCAAATTTGTTACTTTCAAAGTCCATTCTTCCATAGGCGGTATTTCTGGATTCTTCCAGTATTGTCCCACCAACAGTCTTGCTGCTGTGATCAAGTTCAGAAATAAGTTCGTCTCTGAGGTAGTGCAATCTTTTGTGATCCCTAACAAAAAAACCTGAGGTAGAAATTCAATATGCTTTTTGAAAATGGTTTGGAGTGTCCACCATATCTTCCTCCAGAAGGCTTTGATTTTTCTGCATGTCCACCATACATGAAAGTAGGTAGCCTCCCCATCACCACACCTCCAGCATTTGGGTTGGGAGTCTGGATAGATGAGTGATATTTTTTTCGGGTCTAGGTGCCATCTATAGAACATCTTGTAGAAGTTTTCCCTTAAGTGTTGCGATTTCGTAAATTCTACATTTCTCACCCAGATTTTCTCCCACGTGTCCATGGTGATAGGATGCCCAAAGTCTTGTTCCCACTTTACCATACAGTTCTTGACTAGCACGGTTTCAGAGACTATTTCTATCAGAATGCTATACACTCGTTTGATGTGCATGATCCCCTGCTCTCTAATCTGTTTAATTAGATTCTCGTCAGTCTGGGATAAACCCTTCTTCTTGTCTTTATGCCACCGTGATTGCAGTTGTAAATATGATAGCCAGGTACCTCCTATTCCTTCCTCTGCTAGCGTTGTTTGGGGTTTCAAGGAGAACCCATTTTCTTCTTCCAGAAGTGAATCACTGCAGTTCTTAAATTAGCAACACAGTTTTTTAAGTCAACCTGGCTTCCCCATTGACTTTGCTTGTCAGAAGGTCACATGACCCCAGGAAACTGCAAATGTCATAAATATGAGTCAATTATAAAGTGTCTGAATTTTGATCATGCCACCATGGGGATGCTGCAATGGTTGTAAGTGTGGAAAATGGTCATAAGTCATTTTTTCAGTGCCGTTGTTACTTCAATCACTAAATGAACTATTGTAAGTTGAGGACTACCTGTATACTGTTTTACTCCATCTTAGTCCCTCACAGTCTCCAGTCTGTGTGACTAGTTTGGAGTTATTTATTTTTATTGCTTTATTTACAAGGGTTATAAGCCATTCTAATTCAAACTGACTCTAAGTGGATTGTGATTTAAAGCTGAATACCATTAGCATATTGTTTGAACTGTACATATAGAAAAGAATGAAACCATTGTAGGAACTTGCATCATTCAATTCTCTCTCAAAAGGATACCATAATTAATGGATGCAGCTAAAAGTTCTATTGAGATAAGACATGTGCTAGCTCTATCGTGTCCCATTATGTCATCCACCTGAGCGACCAGCATATTCCCCATCCCAGGCCCAGGCTGAAAAGGAACAAGATAATTTGCCTCATGCAGTATCTTCTCTAGTTAAGTTTACACATTACAACTTGAGGTACCTATACTAATGCCTCTAATGCCTCTTTGCCCTTAATGTGTACCAGCAAGTCCTGGAATCTTAAGGTAATCCAGTCTAAAATGAATGCGGGAGTCCAAAGAATAAGAAAACTTTAAAATTTACTTTTCTCTACAAAAGTAGAAGTTACAATGTATTATGATGTTATATTTCTATTAATGCACTGTCTTTTCCTGAGAAATTACTTCCTATATATCATAAAAATGCATTATGACTCACAGGTAGAATCTGGCCAAAATAGAATCTTTTAAAACGTTCTAGAAATCAAAGTCGCAAACTTGTTTACAAAATTATTTGGCAACAAAACTGTTTTCAGAGTTATTTCTTAAAGCCAAAATAAAGAATATATATTGGTTATGAGTGTTTCATACATTTATTTATTAAAATTCTGCTTCCAATTTAATGTTCTTGAACTGAACCTTCTACTGGTTAGCAAACAAAGTGATGTAAAATATTAAACTAATGAACAAATAACATGTTAAATGTTTTATTTTAGAAGACAGTGCGATTTTCTTAAGAATTCCAGTTTTAAAAATCAAGAGGAGCTTTCTGGTATCTTACTGGGAACAGAGGAGCAGTGGAAAAGGAATTTCCTGAACTAATATTCACCTTTGGGAAGGAGTGAGTCATTGGACAATTGCTAGGAAAAGTCTTTTCTTCCATTATCCGGTATGGAATTATTTAGGATGAGAAATATTATCAGTGACATAAAATACAGAAATAACAGCATCTGCTAATAAAATCAAGCCAAATAATACAATGGCTATTAAAATATTTATTATATGCTGCAATAGGTGGGAATATTTTTTTATAAAAAGATCTCATACTAAAAAGACTTGGTGTACAGGTCTGACATGCTGAATTGTAAAATCCACAACCAAAGGAATAAAGGTTCTCTTTGGGCTTCCTGCCCACTAGCAAATATTGGTGGGAATTTTTAGTAGTAAAACTGTGTCCATACGAAATAAAGCTAATCCCTGAATAAAGACAAGTATGATCAAAGAGAACTGAGACTTTTTTCATAGTTTTAATTCTCTTTAGCTAATGATCAATCTGATCTTCCCAAATCTGGCAATCTGGATATACTTAGAAGATAGTTGTGTATGACCTTGTCATCTCCTGATTGGATTACAATACAGCAATTTGCTCTATATGGAATCACCCTTGAAGACCACCTGAAAGCTTTAGCTGATCCAGAATGCTGCCGCCTGCATACTCATTGGCAAGTCTCAGTACTGTCATATTACATCACTCCTGCTGGAGCTTCTCAGTACTGTCATATTACATCACTTCTGCTGGAGCTTCACAGGCTGGAAATATATTTCTGGGTGCAATTCAAGTTGATGGCCTCTATTTTTAAAGTCCTATATGATCCAGAACCTGGAGATCTAAGAGACTTCTTGCCCAGTTGGCCAGACACCTACATCTACTAAGGGTCCCTAACTATCAGGAGCTGTGGAAGGAGGAGGCTCAACCTCAAATGTTCTTGATGGTTCTTTCAATTCATTTTATAAGTATGAGGAACCATAAAGTCCTGTGGCATTTTTTGACTGCACCTTCGCTCATAGCTTCTGCATCTCAGTCCAAAAAAGCTCTATGATAAAAATGCATTCATGATTTTTCCTTGCATTTGAATGGAAGGGTGGAAAGCAGTGACTGCACAATGAAGGATAAGATGTATGTTCCTCAGCTACTTCATAACCAAGTTGAAAGAAGCAGCCCTCACACACCACTTATAAGAATGTCACTGAGAAATAAGCACAGACATTAATGACTGAAAAGATTTTTTTCTGCCATCTCCTCCCTCCTCCCCCCAAAGTTGGATTTTCCTTCCAACACTCACAGGGCTATAGTCTCTAACTTGTTTATATGTCCTTAGCATTTGTCAAGGAAGAAATACAATGATTATGTGTTTGGTTTAGAAACTTCTTTGAGAAGACGTTTCCATCTTAAAAGATGAAACATAGTAATTGCAGTACATGCAAGCATACATAAATGCTAATAAAGGAGAATATTTGTAACTCAGGGTTGACATGAAGGGTCCTTCCTGCTCTCTGAGCTTGCTTGTTTTCTTGCAGATGTTTCATTACCCAAACTAGGTAACATCATCAATGCTACCGGTAGTAAGGAGTGCAGTTTGCTTTCAGTTTACATTCTAGTGGCTTGCCCTGTCAGTGTTGGTGGGGGCGGTCTTAGAGATTCTTTGGTTGGGCTGTTTGCTCTTAGCTTCTTTGGCAGAATGCATCCACGAATACCAATTAACAGTCAGAAGACATGATGAAAATTCTTTAATTTCACAACATATAGGAAGATTTAACCATGGTTTCAATTGAGAAAACCCAAGTCCAAAAACGCCAGGGAATTTCTAGAAGCCTGGCACTCTGATAAATCAGCCATCAATAGACACAAAGGCATTAACAACATCTATAGACTATGCCAAAGGAACACTCACCCAGCCCAAAAAGGAACAAAAAGACCCAAGCACCTCTCCACCATCAATCTGCACCCAGATCAGCACAGATTAGGTTAGCATCAGACCAACAATCAAGTAAACAATACCCCAATCAAGAAACTGCTAAAGAAGCCAACAGCAAACAGTCCAATCAAACAATCTCTAAGATATTAATTAAAGTGTGAGAAATGGTTATAAGTCACTTTACACATGACCTTTGCACTTTCGGTCACAAAACGAATGGTTCTAGGGTGAGGATTATCTGTATTGGTTTGTAACTCAAGACTAAAAGGACCAAGGACTCTGAGCCAGTCTGAAAACAACTCAGATCTCCATTTTGGTAGTATCACTGTATTTGCAACCATAATAAATCAGATTCTTTTAAAATGGTCTGGATTTCCTCTCCCACTAGCCTTCCTGTTTCCTGAGGCTTGAGGAAAAGATAGCATATTATCTTTCCCCTAGGATAGGAAGAGTTCTGTTTTTCTTTTTCTTTTTGCATACAACCAGACACACGAAACACGAAGCAAAAGGCAAGACGATTAAGATTTCTTTTATTTCCCTTTTGTAGGGAACAGAGGTGAATTGGTTTCTATTACTGTATGACCTGTAGCAGTTTGGGGTGGGGCCTTGCTCTCAGCACTGTAAGGTCAGCAGATTTGAAAGCAGTCATAAATCAAACTGCTTTTGAGGGTGTGGGGAGTAGAAGTGGTGTCAGTGTCAGTTTCCTATAAAGAGTAGAAAAACAGTTTGGCCGTAACTGGTACGATGGGATTATGGTTAGTGTCTACTTAGGCCTGTGATTAGAACACATTAACAGGAAATGGCACAAACTGGCAGATTTAAGGAGACCTTGGTATTTTTGTCCTCTTGTTGGTCTGAGCTGAACATAATCAAGCTGTGATAGCTCTGAAAATTTTCACAACTGATTGGAAAACATGTGGTAGATGATCTGGCCGTTTCTCAATTTAATGGATCTCAGAAGAAAAGATAATGTTTTTCTATCATCCTAAATCCCTTTGAAGCCTTTTTTAAAAAATGATTGATATTCTTGTCTGATGTAAATTTCCTCACACATATCGGTACATAACAGGTTTGGAATTTCATATTATTAAATAGAAGACAGCAATATTTTATAAGTTTTATAGGTTAGGTATATTTCTTGATTATATTCAGTGTCTTCATTAAAAAAATTAAATTAGTACCACACAGATAATTTGTGCATTTTCCCCCTTGCATGTAATTTAATCAGTATCAATTCAGATTAACTAAAGCTCACCAGACAGTTATGGTTATTTAACATGCCCATTTGCCATAATATGTAGCCTAAACGTTTGTCTTTTTTCATTACTCCTTTGACATAATAGTTTGAACACTGACTAACACAGTTAACAATGCATATCTGTTTTGTGTAGAATTCACGGCCTAGTCTTTGGGTTAGCAGGTTATTTGAAATTGCATGCTATCAATATAATCCTACTCATTTACTCAGAAATACTGTTTATGTTACATAAGGGGACTAAGCAGAGAAGATGGTGAATTGGAATCAATAAGACTGGTATATAGTATACCACAATTTCATTCCTCAGTTTAGTAGTTATTTTCGATAATTTGATTTCATTAATAAATGAATATGACATATCTAAAAATAATTTCTAGCCTCATTCTTTGAGGATGCCAATGAATGTATCTAGGTCCTCTTGCTGTAATTTAATATTAGATCACTAATATCAAAATTCCCAGTTAACTTAGAGCAATCATTTTAAAATAATGTTGTTAGAAATGGTCCTCAGAAATGTTGCATCCATATGCTTATGAAACTGAGAAGGTACATATAAACATAAGACTTGAGAAAGAAAATAAATTGCAGGACAGATGGTTTTGAAAATGTTTATGAGTTTATGGATTAACCAGGCCATAAGAAATTATATCATTGCAATTTGTTAGTGTTAGGTTGTTATTTATTATCACTGAACGGTGTTCTCTTTTAGCTATGAAATGCCAAATGCTTAAATATGTAGAAACCAAGTTGTCCTCCTCCAGCTGGTCCCATTTCAAGTGCCAGATGCGTTATCTCATTTATTTCAGACCTGCCAAAGAATATTAATGTGCCACATTATACTTCTCATGTTGTCAGTGAGTTTTGATTAAGTCTTATTATGGGGTTATTAATCTGTTTGTCTGAAACTAATCTCCGTGTTCCATATTAGCATTGTGATCTTGGCAGCCGGGCATATGGAAGCAAGAGCACATCACTCCCAAACCTTTCTCTCTGTAAGGCTTTGTGATTGTGATTTTTCTCTTAACACAACAGCTGAAGATTAGATGCATGCTACTGGATGCAGCTTAATATCCACTGTGCTCAAAACAGTAACGTAGACCATACATCAGTGCAACTTGAGAGATGCATCTTTATCAACCAAGAGTTACTTAGGGTCCTACAATTGTCATCTCTCTCTACTTGCGTTTGTTTATTGCATGGAACATTTTGCATCATTGAAAAGAACTGACAGACAACCTTTTCTATTACTAATATTCTTGATGGTACTTAGAATGAAAACATCCAAAACAATAAAGAACCGATACTGGCTGCCTACAAAACTCTTCTTATCTCTAGATGAATTTTGAGCAGGATAGTCTGAATGCATCTCAGAGCCACATTCCACAATGATGGATTTCCACCAGAAGTATTTGACATTGTTCAAATGACTAAGCAATGTTGCACTGCCAAAGCTCTGCTCCCTTTGTATCTCCAATGTGATAGCATGACACACAAAAGGCTGGTGTTTGTGTTGTGATGGTGTACAGGTACTCCTCTACTTACAGCCATTAGTTTAATGACCATTTGAAGTTGCAATGGTAGTGAAAAAAGCGACTTATGACGGTTTTTCGCACTTATGACTGTTGCAGCATCCCTGCGGTCACCTGGTCAAAATTCAGATGCTTGGCAACTGGTTCATATTTGTGATAGCTGCAGTGTCCCAGGGTCATGTGATCCCCTTTTGCAACCTTCTGATCAGCAAAGTCAACGGGGAAGCCAGGTTTATTTAATAACTGTGTTACTCACTTAACAACTGTAGTGATTCACTTAACAACTAGGCAAGAACGATCACACAATGGGGCAAAACTTACTTAACAACTGTTTCTGCTTAGCGACAGAAATTTTGGGCTCAGTTGTGGTTGTAAGTTGAGGACTACCTGTAGTCCTCGTTACGTCATCCCTTCCCCTCGACTTCTGGATACCGTTCTCATGTCAGTCCTACTAGAAATGAAATAATAAATAGGATGGGCCTGATATTTGTACTTCTGTTGGAATATTGAGACACTGTGTGTATTTCCTCACTGTACAACTGCCATTCTCCAGTCCCTTGAATCCATTTTGAAGCCTCCCATGAGACCCTCACTCAAATCACAAATGACCAGGCTAAAATTATCATAATCTGGGCACATTATGTAAAGACGTAGTTCTCTGGAAAATACTGTAATGCTGGGAAAGTTGGAAGGAAACAGAAGAACCAGCAGCAAGGTGGACAGACTCAGTTGCAATGGCAATAAGTGCACTGTTGAGAGATTAGGGACAGATTTCCATAGAAAAAAATCTATTTGTGTGGTATCTAAGAGTCAAAAGTGACTTGATGGCACATAATCATTTGACCAATCATGTGACCCTCTTCATTGTTCTTCGAATGCAGAATGCAGAAAAAGTGGAAGTGGAATCAGTGCCCTCCCTCTAGTTGGCCAATAAGAAAGTGCAAACGTTAGACTTCCAGTTTGATGTTGTGGTGTGACGGGCGCAGGAAGATGGGGCTCTGTCTTCCACGTTTGATTTTGCCCTGCTGGGGATCATAAAAAGGGTTGAAAGTCATCCCAAAGAGGCGACGAAGAAGGAGGGAACCCTCATCGATCATGCGGCCCTTCCGCAGGATCTGAGGAATGGCAGCCCTTCCGCAGGATCTAAGGAAGCCCTCCAAACTGGCTGGGGAAAAACTGACTACGTTCGTGTTGCCAGTCAGAAGCTGCTGACAACCGAAGACAAGCACTAACTAGCAATTTCTGGCCAATGTGGATGGAACTGGGTGAGACTTTATCCTCTTTTTATGGCCCTAACACTATTTTCCTAGAAAAAAGAATGCCCAAAGCAAAGAATCCTCCCCGATGAGAGAGGGAAGGGAAGTTATTGCCCTGTTCCCTCAGGAAAAGAAAAATGGCAAATTAATTGCTTTGGGGGAAAACAGAGGAACCTACAAGATCAATTTGGAACTAATATAAATCTATAGCTTTGAAATTTGGGGACTAAAAGTACCTTTGAGACTTTTTTTAGAAAAAATATTTGAAAGTTTACAAAATAAGCTTGGATTTGGAAAGCTGGAAGACAGTGTCAACAACATCTAGTGGAGAATTATGGCACTACAATTTATTATGCTTAAGGGAAACTTAGCTTGAAACCCAGACTCAGATAAGACTCTTTGTTGTTCCTGGACATTTTCACTTTTGCAGACTGCAGCAGGGAAAAGGGAAAAACAAAAACTCTTGGGCTGCTTATCTGGTTTGGGGACCCTATTGGACTATAAAGACTACATACAAAAACAAAATGAGTGTTCCATACTCAGTCTTAAATGGTAAAAAATCATCTTCAACACCTGTCTCCAAAGCTCTCAGCTTGATATATCAACAAGAAAATGTTAATGAATCTCAGAAAGAAATTCTTTTCATGTTGAAATCAATCCAAGAGACAATTGTTTTATTTCAGGATGAGACTAAAAATAATGCAAATGAGATAAAAGAACAATTTTCTAACCTAAACTTACAAATCCAAACAATGACTGCAAAGAAGGAACTAATAATCCAGAAATCAGAAGGAAAATTAGAAGAAGCAGATCCAAAGAGGGAGGACCCAAAGGAAGGAATTAACAGATACAGACATATGAAAAATTAGAAGATACAAAGATCAACTTCAAGTATTTCACCTCCTCACTTCTTATTCTATAAAATTAAATAGAATAGTATGGAAAGACATGATATGGCATGAAATGAAATAAAACAAAATGATATGCCAGGGCTCTTCCCCATTTACATATCTGGAACAGACTGAACCACTACTGTAAAGGAATAGCTGAAAAGCTACCACCAAACCATAATTCCTCCATTGCACTTCATAAACGATTGCTAGGATGAATTGTGAGCCATCATGCTGCAAAAAGCAGTTACTTTTCTATGGTTGTCTGTTCTTACAGTGGTTGGAGTAGAAGACATAAGAAGACGCCTTCCAAATTATGCTTCAAGAAGGGACAGGAATGGGTTCTGTAGACATTGGTGGAAGACATGCAGTTCTATAGCAACAAAAATCCCCTTTTCTTCACTGCATCTCACAAAAATATTAGCACGCACACATACTCAGAGCCCAAGAAGTGTGATAGAACAAAAAGTCTTTTTATTACTGTCATTGGCTGGTAAACCAAAATTTTGAAAACATATTTTGTTGAAATAACGTAACTGAGAATGAGTGACAAGCCCTGAATAACATACATACAGGGGATTTTATTCTTCCCACCACACTTTACAGTGTTGTTTTAAAAACTTAGTAACTTCTAGATGTATGAATTTCAACTCCCAGAATTTTTTAAGTTGAAAACCACACATAATAATAATAATAATAATAATAATAATAATAATAATAATAATAAAGTTGGAAGGGACCTTGGAGGTCATCTAGTCCAGTGGTTCTCAACCTTTTTCAGGTTGAGACCCCACTTGTGCCACCCATGCACGCCGCGACCCTGACCCATGGTCTGCCATTTTGTTTTTTTGTTTTTTATTTTTAATTTTTCTAATTTTTTTTTCATCGCGCGCATGCCGCGCATGCGCGGATCGGCCCGTTGCGTGCGTGCGCGACGAAAAAAAATAAAAAATAAAAAAATAAAAAAAAACCAAAATGGCGGACCGCGACGGGCCGAACCGCGCATGCGCAGCGCGCGCGCGACTAAAAAAAATAAAAAAAACAAAATAAAATTAAAAAAACCAAAATGGCGGACCGCGACGGCCCAATCCGCGCATGCGCAGCACGCACACGCGACGGCCTGAACCGTGCATGTGCGGCGCGCGCGCGACAAAAAAAATAAAAAAAAATAAAAAAAAAAACAAAACAAAATGACGGACCGCGGTGTCCGGCGACCCCCGCGAAACGGTCGTTCGACCCCAAATGGGGTCGCGACCCATAGGTTGAGAACCATTGATCTAGTCCAACCCCCTGCTCAGGCAGGAAACCCTACACCATTTCAGACAAATGACTGTCCAGTCTCTTCTTAAAAACTTCCAGTGTTGGAGCATTCACCACTTCTGGAGACAAGTTGTTCCACTGGTTAATTGTTCTAACTGTCAGGAAGTTTCTCCTTAGTTCTAGGTCAGTGATGGCGAACCTTTTAGAGACCGAGTGCCCAAACTGCAACCCAAAATCCACTTATTTATCGCAAAGTGCCAGGGCTGCATCAGCATTGTGGTGCCCTCAGGGGGGCGTGGCCCACTGGGTGGGTGTGGCTGCAGTGGTCACGGCAGACTGGGTGAGCGTGGCCAGGGTCAGTCCCTCATCATCTCCGGGGTATCCCCAGGGGGCCAATGCCGCTTGCTTGCTCACTTCTTGCCCTGTCGCTTCCAAATGCCATGTGCTTGCTACTCTGGCAAACTCTGCTGAGGCAACAGCGTCCATGCCCACAGAGAGGGCTCTGAGTGCCGTCTCTGGCACGCGTGCTATAGGTTCGCCACCACTGTTCTAGGTTGCTTCGCTCCTTGATTAGTTTCCATCCGTTGCTTCTTGTCCTGCCTTCAGGTGCCTTGGAAAACATTGCCTTTGTTGGTGACACATCAGATGCCAAGCAAATACGAACTTAGATGAAACAATAATTTTAGACAGAACTATAGGAGAAAAGGATACTGAGGCATTGCTCTGATTTCAATAAATATTTCTGTGACTATTTTAGCCATTTTAGGCCATAATTTCCAAGCTGGAGTGTATGTTAGTTCTAAAATCTCTTCAAACAGCAAAAGTAGGGTTATGGATGTTGCTGTTCTACCTAAGAATCTTGCAGAGAAAGAGACACTTGTATTATCAAACAAATATGTGGGGTCAACACTCTAATTTATGTACAAACATCTGTTCTTTCCCAGCTGTTGTCAAAAGCACTTTTGATAGTAGATTTTTCTTGTCATTAGCACAAAAATAACTGTCCAGTTCATCTTTAAAATAAGAGGTTGAATTAAAAATTGGGATATTTTTAGAAGACTTGCATTGCACTTCCCTCGCCATAAGTGACTTTGGTTGCATTTGTTGAGCCTCTGTCATTTTTCTGTGGTTTCCTCTCACTTGTGGGTTCCAATGGATTTTACATCTCTTAAATAGCTTTGCAATTTATGAACATACTGACTGCTTCATGTTGTCATTAGACACACAAGATTTTCTTCTTTAGTGTGGAAGGCAGGAACTTGCTGCTTTTCCATTAATCCAACATTTTGGCAGGTTCCATCTCACAGAATTGCTGTCATGAGAAAAATAAGAGAAAGTATCCTTGCTGTCCTTGTGGGATCCTGTTCTTCCAAAGTTTGGTTGGTATCCACTCTATTGTTATTATTGGATTATAAGTCAAAGCACTCCCATATTTTAGGCTTTGAGGTTCCTGGCTTTCCCTCCGCTGCTTTTATCTCTGCTTCTTTGAATCTGATTTCTATTATTGTAATTTTGTTGCATATGTTTATAGTCTGTACCATAGCCCACCCTGGAAGTTGTTACAAGCAAATGGAGGAACATAAAAACTTTTAAATATATAATATGTATACTTCAGTTTTCTGAAAGAAGCAACCATATAAAGGAAAGAATTTAAGAGAGAGGGTGACCACAGTGACAAGTGACACAGAAATTCCACTGAAATGTGCTTTTTTGCTCATGGAGCTGACATGGAGAAGAATGGCTGAGTGAGGGAAAAGCAGTTGGTGAACATAACTGTGCAATCAGATTTTCTCATTGGTGAGGTATGTCTGGACTACCCAGAAGCAACATGTGACTTTAAAGGTACAGCTAAAAAAATGCTTGGTAAACTCTTCCAAAGCTTAATAATATCAAACTCTGACAGACTGTGCCAATTTTGCATGTCAGAGAGCAACCCTGAAGAGTATTTTACATGCTTATTTTCAATGCTGAAACATTTAATTATAACCCAAAGAATTAGATCATTTTTAGCCAGAGTTAGAAATTCTGATGTATTTTGCCCTAAAATATAACCTTGGGGTAATACCTCATATTTATATTGGGATTGATGGCTTCAATTTATGCACATCTGTTTTGGAAGTAAAACCATTATTTTGTTTTTATAGCTAGGCAATTTCTAGACATGTTAGCAAATGAATGAACGGTGCTTAAGATTTAAGGTATTAAAGTTTGAATGGTTTAAACAGCTCTTTTCTTCCATCATGCTGTTAATCTATACATAAAAGGCATAAAACCAAAGTCTCTTGGTTGATTAGGTCCTGTTTGGTGTCCAAATGGTGTTTATAGAGCTTATGGAGAACCCCTCCTTCTTCTGGCTTCCCCATTGACTTTGCTTGTCAGAAGATCGCAAAAGGGGATTATGGGCCTTAAGACATAGTAGCAGTCATAGATAGGAACCATTTGCCAAGTGTCTGAACTTTGATCACATGATCATGGGGATTCTGCAAAGGTCATAAGTGTGAAAAACAGTCGTAAGTCACATTTTTCAGTGCGGTTGTAATTTTGAACAGTCACTAAATGAACTGTTTTAAGTCCAGGACTACCTGTATGAATCAGTAAACATGGCACTGCAACCCTGCATGCTCTAACTTGGTGGTACGGGTAGTCCTTAACTTACAATTATTAATACTTACCTGGCAGGGGAGACACCATGATCACTAAGGTGGTTTTCCCAGGGCGAGGCTCATCCATTGCACTCCGGGTGTGCTGACCCCTGCGATTTCCCCAAATGCGGGAAACTCGACTGCATAATTTGTGGTAGTGGGGGACTGCATTCGCGCTTTTCCCTGGAAAAAAAAACTTACAATTATTCATTTAGTGACTAATAACCATTGCAGCATCCCCACGGTCCCATGATCAAAATTTGGGCACTTAGCAACTAGCATGCATTTACAATGGTTGCCATGGCTCTGGGACATATGTTCACCATTTTCCTTCCCAGCTGGCTTTGGATAAGCCAAATCGGCAGAAGCAGGATTCGCCTAAGATTGGATTGATTCACTTAACAACCATGGCAAAAAGGTCATAAAATTGGGTGCAACTCCCAGAACAACAGCTTTTTTTACCAATGGAAATTCTGGTCACAGTGGTGATGGTAAGTCAAGGGCTACCTGTAATTTACTTTTACATAATAATGTAAAGAACTGGGCTGTGTTTCCCCCCCCCCCAGATGAGATCCATTCCTGTGTCCTCATACACTGTCATGGGATGCAGTAGGATGTTCTGATTTAATCACAAGCACTTACAGAGCATGGCTAGGTTTAAAAAGTTAGCATTACCTATTTTCATGTCCTCAGCCTACTTTCCCATGATCTGGCCTTCAAGAACTTTCAGCCAACAGACAGACCTCACTGAAACTGTGAGATAATGTGTTCCTCTCCAATTAGAAGCATATATGTCAAGCAGAAATTTCCAAGATGCTTCCTGCATCTTTTCCCCATGGGCCCTAATCACAGCAATTAGGTATTTATGTTAGTCTCTTGAGGAAGCTGGAAATGAAACAGTTAGTTTGTCTTTGGTTTAATTGAATTTGTATCTCTTTATTTTTTTTCAAGCCTGCTCATTTTCATTTCCTGAACCATAAACACATAAAGCTCACTTGATTTCTACATGTGGAAAACCTCATAGGGAGCATTAAAACCACTTCAGCCCCTCCTTGGAAATTCAAAGGCTGGATGTAACAGCTGAACTGAAACTGGAGCTGGACATATACCGTATGTTTGGAGTGCCAGAGGAATTTTCATATTTCTATAAGTTTGGCTCGCCTAACCTCCAAAATTGTGTTTTAATTGTTTTATTATATCATGAGACGCCCAAAGTTTGCATGGAGTCAGACTGTACCTAAAGAGAACTGGATAAAAACAAGTAAACAAATAATTTCCACTACAGAACAATTATAGGTAGTCCTTGACTTACAACAGTTCATTTAGTGCAGTGGTTCTCAACCTTTTTCAGGTTGAGACCCCACTTGCGCCGCCCATGCACGGCGCGACCCCGACCCGCGCGTGCGTGCGCGCACAACGGGCCAATCCGCACATGCGTGGCGCGTGCACAATGAAAAAAACAAAAACAAAAACAAAATGGCGGACCGCGACAACCCGAACTGCGCATGCGCGGTGCGTGCGTGACAAAAAATGGCGGACCGCGACAAGCCGATCCGCGCATGCGTGGCGCGCGCGTGACGGCCCAAACCGCGCACGCGCGGTGTGCGTGCGACGAAAAAATGGCAGACCGCGGTGTCTGATGACCCCCGCGAAACGGTCGTTCGACCCCAAATGGGGTCGCAACCCATAGGTTGAGAACCGCTGATTTAGTGACTGTTCAGTTACTACGCCACTGAAAAAAGTGACTTATGACCGTTTCTCACACTTACCACTGTTGCAGCATCCACAAGGTCCCGTCACGTGACTTACATTCAGATGCTTGGGAACTGACTCTCATTTATGACCGTTTTAGGGTCACGTGATCATCTTTTGCGACCTTCTGACAAGCAAAATCAATGAAGAAGCCAGATTCAGTTTACAACTCTATTACTAAATTAACAACTGCAGAGATTCACTTAAGAACTGCTGAAAGAAAGGTCATAAAATGGAGCAAAATTCACTAAAAATCTCACTTAGCAACAAAAAATTGGGCTCAATTGTGGTCATAAGTCGAGGATTACCTGTACACTTTTTCAGTAGGTTACCAAGTACATTGCACTTATCTATATAAATAAGATGAAAACAAACAAATGGTCTAGAGGAGAGGCAGATAAAATGTGAAAATTCCCTTCCAAAGAGTTTGACTTCTCACAACAAATCTACTAGTTTTCTAGAAACAATACAAAAGTGGATTGCCATCCGATTTCTTGTCCAAGAAATAACCAAATCCAACCTTGCTTAATTAATAACCAAATCCAACCTTTTTGGCATTTACTGAAGTCAGCTGGGTGATGCCACCTCCATTAAGAAGTAAATTCTGCTTAGCTGACTACAGCTCAAACTTTTTCCTAGAAGAAATAAATGCTTCTCCATTGCTATAACTTTTTGAAGGCCAGTTAATCTATTTTAATTTATACTGTTTATAACAGTAGCTATGTGAAAAACTCTAAGGATTAGTGTGCACATGTCTATTGCAGTAAAATCTCTCCAGTTAAGCTGCTATGGCCTATTTGGCAAATGTTAGCCCTTGTAAGGTCTGGTAGATTGTGAACATTTCTGCACTGGAAATTTCCAGAATTATCCAGCTACAAGTACTGTTGTGTCCTGAGCCTGCAAGAGCTGAAAGCAGGCTCAGAATTGTTGCAAATGGTCCCGGGCAAACCAAAAGCTGCCCGGAACCAGACAGAGTGGGGCCGGCCTTGTGCACATGCACAAGGCGTGAAAATGGTCAATTCCTATTGGTTCACACTGTCCGGGTTTCAGGCACTATAAAAGGCCTGCGTGCCTTTTGCTGCTTGCTTGGTTGTAGGAGAGAGAAATAAAGAGCTTGTTGTTTTCACCATGTGTCTTTGTCAATTGTCAACGAACCGAAAATACAAAAAGTACTATATTATATCACTAATTAATAGTGAGATTCTATCACCACAGAGATAGTTGGATGAAACTATAACCCATTGAGTTGAAGCAAAGTAAAAAAGGGGGTGGGTGGAAAGAAGAATTAGCAATAGCTGGAAAAGAACAACAGATTAATATAATCTAAAAAATAGTATTAAAACTTGTTCTAGGGACCATTAAGAAGAATTAAAGATTCGGCTTCCAGTTTGTGATTGCGGCACTGGCAGACAAGCGGAGTGATTGCTCTCTCCACCGTCTGGTTTTCTCCTGCCGGGGGACCCTTCAGAGGGTCGGAAGTCACCCTATAGAGGTGACGAGCGCGAAGAGGACTCCCGAGTGATCGCAGAAGGACAGCAGCCCTCCCATTTGATCCTCTGCTGACAGCCGAGGCCAAATTCACTAACAAGCACCTTGAAAGCAACATGGAGGAATTGGGTGAGATTTTACCTTTTCTGTACCCCAAGTATTTTTCCTGTTAAAAGCTTCTTGAAAACCTTTCCCCCAGTGAGGAGAGAGGGAAGGGAATTTCCCCCCCACCCTCTAAAATAGTGGTGTCTGACTCCTTGGGAAAACAAAGCATTGAAAAGTATAATTTAATATAATTGGGCTTACCTTCTTTTGGAATTTGGGGACCCAAAAAATTCCTACTATTATGGGGACTGGCTATTTTATTTACTTGTAAAAAAGAAGAAAAAATCTCTAGCCCGGGATTTTAAAAAGACTTTAAATGCTATCAGGGACATCTTGTGGCGAAGCTTGGTGCAGCAATCTATTACTTTTGACAAAGAGACTTGCTCATAGCCCAGATTTGACCTTGGTATTATCTAAGAGAGATTAAAAGCTGAGAGAGCAGTTGGGCAGTGAAAGTGGTTTTTAGGAATTGTGGAGGTGAACACTTACTGACTCTTGTTAAATAAATAGCCTTCACTAAAAGACCATCTATAACCATGTCAGAAATGGAGGAGGAACAACAAAAAAATTTGGCTATGTATAAACTTATACTTGAAAAAATTCTTGAAGCCACCGAGATACTCAAATCTTAAATACGATATAGCAAATGTTAAGGGAAACAGAGAAGAAATATTTGATGATGTAATCTGAGATATGTACTAAAGATTTTGTTATTGAACTATTGATTCACCCAATCACGACGTTGCATTCCAAATACTCAAATGTAAAACTGGAAAACAAATAAAATATTATTTAAAAAAAAGAATTAAATATTCAATTTGGAAGAACCAGATTTTGGTTAATCATATTCTTAATTATATTCTGCTATGAGACATAAAGGAGCAACAATATCAGCAACTAAATAGTAATAAGATTTACAAAGTGTATAAAACTGAATAAGAATTTTCAAAGCAATATTAGATTAGTACTTCATATAAATGTGATCTTATAGCAATTTAGCACTTAAAAAGCATTATAAAAATAAAATTAATAATTAATCACAAAAACAGCCAACATAATAAGAATTCTGGTCCCACACAGAAGTGGTCCAGAAGAATACAATGGCTGATGATATCAAAGAGAACCTCACTCAACAAAGGTGAAGTTGGAGACAGGTCTGATATGAACCCTGCTGGATCCAGTAACAGTTTCTTGAGGACAGAGCATACCACCACTTCATTTAGTGCAGGTGGCACAACATCTTCATTCAAGGATGAATTAATCACCTTAATGATTGAGCTTAATTACACGGCATCTTCCAGGTGTTCTTAACTACTCAGGATGATCTTATATATTGCTGGCAATCTAGCATTCCTAAAGATCCTGCCTATTTCCTTGGCATTCATAGGTTCAAATTTTTCCTACATAATAAGAGTAAGTCCCTCCTTTGTTAGAGTAAGTCCCTCCCATAAGATTTGCCCAGCCAGAGTCCAACTCTGAAAGAATCCAAAGGACTTCATCCATGAAATGCCTGGAATTTAATTTATAACTTTAAGATATTCCTTCTGTTTCTCAATCCTCATTTGGATGCAGTAAGGATGGGAAAATAAATATATTTTGCTGCCCTTATCACTACTGCAGGTTCCCTAACATGGACATATATAAGTGTACAGTTGGGCTAATTTGGGGTCTTTTTCCAGTTGTGCTTCTGGCATCTCTATTGCCATTTCATTTCTCCAAGCTCTTCAGAGAACTACAGAAACCACCAGGATCAGAGGATCTAACCTCCAATCTGGCAATAGCATCAAGCTTGTCACCAGTCCACAAAGAGGGTGTTACTTCTGATCTGCAGTGGGGTGTTTAAGATGCTATAAATGTCTCCGGAACAACAATAATTATTCTACACTGTGTGACATGAAGTGATAGTGCCAAACCCCAAATTTGGTCATGATCTTAGAGAGATAAACCTTTCCCATTTCTTCCTATTAACTGAAGATGCCAAAGAGTGAACTTGAGATGATAAAGAGACATGGTGGCGCAGTGGTTAGAATGCAGTATTGCAGGCTAATTCTGCCCACTGACAGGAGTTCAATCCTGACTGGCTCAAGGGTGACTCAGCCTTCCTTCCTTCCTTCCTTCCAAGGTCAGTAAAATGAGGTCCCAGATTGTTGGAGGCAATATGCTGACTCTAAGAGAGGGCTGTAAAGTATCTGAAATGGTATATAAGTTTAAGTGCTAGTGCTATTGCTATGTTTTGCATGAAATTACATGAACCATCCCAGAGCTACAGTCCCTGGACCAACAGATCCTTTAAAAAAAATTTTTTTTTTACATAAGGAGTTGGAGGGAATCTATATGGTCTGTGGCTTTATGGTGAGCTATCTTGAGGCAACCAAAATGAAATGGAAAACAAAAGTACATTCCCATGCTCATTCATTCCAATTTGAACTGTGCATCTCCCAGCTGCTTTTCAGATGATGAGGTACAAAGTGTTCTCAGCAGGGAGGGATTGCTGTGGGTGCTAGGTTTTTAAATCTTTCCCTTTGTTCATATTGAGAAAGAGTGAATGTACATATAGTCCTCATTTGGTGACTATCCAAAGTTACAATGGCACTGAACAGTGACTTATGACCATTTTTCACAGTCCATTTTATGACTATTACAGCATCCCCATGGTCACATGATTTACATTCAGATGCTTGACAACTTTATGACAATTGCAGTGTCCCAGGGTCATGTGAATGACCTTTTGCGAACTTCTGACCAGCAAAGTCAATGGGGAAACCAATTCACTTAACAGCCATGTTACTAATTTAACAACTGCAGTGATTCACTTGACAAATGTGGCAAGAAAAATTGTAAAATGGAGCAAAACTCAATTGTGATCATAAGTCAAGGGCTACCTGTACAGTCTATGAAATACACTTACAAGCAAGCATGCAGAGAAAATTCTGATTCTGCCACTTTGTGCTCCTATGTTGAGCTCCCTTCCTCCGCTGGTATTTAAAATTTAAATTCTGATTATGGAAATAAAAGCAGGTTTCAGAACATTGCTCATCAAGAAGAAATAACTTACTTTTTGCCTTTTTGAATATGGTAAATGGGGCAGCAAAGTGAGTGTTGATATTACTACATCAAAATCACAGTCATATTTCCTGCTAATAGCAACAGGTATTCTAGACAGGGTTGTCTGCACAGCATGGTAAAAAAAAGTTGAGATAGTGTCTGTATGGTATGACTGAAGCTTTGTCTGTTTTTTATGTGCAGTGCAAAAGGAGAAGGCAATGCATTTTTGGGTATAGAATCTCCCTCCTGGTTTTCAGGATTCCATTTAATCAGTTTTACTGATGGAAGTGTATTACTTTCACATATTTCTTGCCAAGTCAAACTATGGAGAGCTTAGCAATATTTTATTCCAATTCTATATTAAGCCATAAACATTTTGGGGCTGTTGGATGTCCTTTCCCCTTTATATGATTTCCCCCCCTCAGAACTATTTTTATACAGTAGTGAATATACACACGTATGTAGGCACACACAGCGAGTGATACAGAGGCACGCCTAGCACAGTCAAAGAAGGAAGTGTCAAAATCCTTCTTCTAAATTCATGAGTAGATCTCCAGCAGCTTTGTTTTTGTAACTATAGCACGCTCAACCAGAGTGTCACGTCTCAATCGTAAGATGCAATCCCCATTGGCTTAATGCCAGCTAAATAAAGAACAAATCCTTTCTGCAAATGACAGTCTAAGATCAGCACTTAAATGAGAGGGAGCTAAATGCCAGTTTAAAAATGTGAGAAAATACATATGATATCACGTATCTGGTTTGGTGCCCCCCCCCGGTCTCCCATGGGATCTGTGAGCAGGAGAAAGCAAATCATTGCAATTCAGCCTTCATGGAAGAATACAGAGTTTCTTGTCTAGTCTGCTGGACACTTGAGGGGGTCAGAATGTGGAAAATAGCAATCCAAGGACAGCATATTTAATGGTCCAAAACGGCTGCACAAATGGTTCGCCAACAAATGAAATGCAATCCATCAGCAACAATTCTGGCTAGCTAGATTTGGATAGGTTTCTGTTTTGTAGTGCAATAGAAATAAAAAGCACACTGGGCTGTGGATCACCAGTGCAATGGAAACTTAGTTTATGGACAAGAGCTTTCTGCCAGACAATTTTTAATAGCAGCCATTCTGATTCTTCCACATGTGTCTTCAAATGAAGCTGGTGTTTTTCCTGATGTGCCAGAAGAATGTTAACTCTTAGTTAGCCAGTTCGAAGTAATGAACAGCATTACAGTTCACTTTGTCCTCAGCTGATGGAATTGGTGTACGTCAGTATCTGCCTAGGGGAAACTGCATTTCAGACTCCAGTGATGTTTTGGAATTTATCCATTATGACTCATTCAGGGCAAGAAGAGGGAAACAGATATTTTCATGAATGAAATAAATATGAAGAATGTTCTCAGTCTCATTCCATCTCAGATTCTCTCTCTCTCTCTCTCTCTCTCTCTCTCTCTCTCTCTCTCTCTCTCTCTCTCTCTCTCTCTCTCTCTCTCTCTCTCTCTCTCTCTCTCTCTCTCTCTCTCTCTCTCTCTCTCTCTCTCTGTGATTGGATGTGTGTGACAATACAGTTAGCAAATCTGCAGTAATTTTTTTTGTTTTTCAATTATTTTCAGCTATAAATCTCCAAGCTAAAGATTTTCAGGGCCATTACTTTTGTTTTTCTTCCAGAATTCAAGGTTTCTAAAATAAAATTAAAAAAATGATTCCCATACTAGGGGCATCAAGATGGATAGCAGTTTATCTTAGAATTGGATTAGATTGTGCCATTTGCCAATAGCAAATCATGGTATATTTTGCTTTATTAATTCAATTCTTCATTTCAGTCGGATTCTGACAGTGGGTTGCAGTAAGTAGTTAATGTAGCATTTTATGAATTTATAAAACAAAAAAATAAAATAAAATAAAAGCAAAACACAGTTAAATAGCAGGACATACAAGGAAAAAGCAAAGAAAATCAATCAACAGAAACCTTTAAATGGCATGGGAGAATTCTAAAAAGACCCTCATCTGGTGCTGAAAGATATTGAATTCTATAGAAAGTAGGATGAGAATGCCTAAATCTGAATGTCACCATCAAGAAAGTCTTTTCCTTGATCACCACATTAATGGGACCCCAGAGAATATCCTCTGGAGAAGAACTTAACAAGCAGACAGGCAGGATGGTGTTTAAAATAAGTTAAAGCTGCTCAGCAGTCAATTAGTAGTTAGTGTAATTAAGGCCATTGTGATTAGGGTTTCCAGACATCCCCACAAGAGGGAATGTCTTCCATCCAACAGACATACACTTAAAATCAAATAGTGTCTAGCTTTTTGAATGTTTTACTTTTAAAAAAACGTTGAGTTTGAAAGTTATTGAAACTTTCACGTATTATGAACGTGTAAAGTTTATGCTTATTTCTTTCCCTCATCTGTGGAACCCTCACAGCCTAGATCTACCTTATTTGACTTATTTCCTGATTGCAGCAATTGGCTTCAATCCAGCCCTCTCAAATCTATGTAAATCACTTAACTCATCATGGGTTTCTATAGTGCAGGGGTCTTCAAACTTGGCCCTTTTATGACTTTTGGACTTCAACTCCCAGAATTCCTCAGCCAGATACGCTGGCTTAGGAATTCTGGGAGCTGAAGTCCACAAGTTATAAAAGGGCCAAGTTTGAAGACCCCTCTGCTATAGTGCAATGAGAAAAGTGCACTGTTAATTATATATTATCACTAGAATATGTTTTGTAAAATAAAGATTTGTTGGGACATTTTTGTGATCAAAAAGTAAGCTTTTCTGATGCTGGAAAAAGTAATCTTGCTTATTCCTAGGCCTAAGGTGATTTTTTTTTTTTTTTGCGTTTCTTGATGTAATTTTTGTGACAGATGCCAAGAAAGTTAAGCATTTGTCCTCCTTTCCAATTGTCCATGTCCTCCTTTACTTGTTCAGATATTTAGTATCCCTAACTCTGATACATTCCTTACGTCCTAACAAGCTGAATTTGGCAGATGCTTTTAAACATCTTAAAGCAGTTCCACACCGTCCTCTGATATTCGAAATATGAAGAGTGTATGAAGTATAACTAAACTGTAAAAGCAGTAGAGAGATTCCTAGTGTGGAAGAGAATGTCCCATTAGTTTTCACTGATGAGGCATTAGTCCATCATCATAAATCATTAATAAGCCATCAAAGTAATATATTTTAATATTAATAAATATAATATACTCAGAGGAGCAATGAAAGCAGATAGGAGGCCATCTTGACCTAAAAATATATTGTGCTTGAATGAAGGATACAGATGCATAACCAATCACCAGAAGAGACTACTATAAATGTACAAATATCTCAATATGTATATTTTGGTTCTCTTCTTTTGACTCTGTATATAATGTGTTTTTGATTATGGAAATAGATTTATTTTGTAAGTGGTAAGTAGATTGACAGTATGCACATATTTAATCTTCAAGAAATTATTCCCTATGTTTCTATTCATATGGGAAAGAAAGATCTTCCATGCTGCAGACTCAGAGAGTGAAGAAATAGAAACAGAAAGCACAATGCATGGCCTAGACTAGATACTGTAGGCTAGAAGAGTCACCAAAACATCACCTATGAAACATAGTGCACAATAGGACTACTAGTTTGTAGCAATTGAGCAAGAGAAGGCCGTTGGATCTCCTGTCATTCTTAAGCTAAAAGTGGAAAAGCTGCTCTTATCCAATCTGACTTTAAAGCAGCGGTTCTCAACCTATGGGTCGCGACCCCATTTGGGGTCAAACAACCGTTTCATGGGGGTCGCCGGACACCGCAGTCCGCCATTTTGTTTTTTTTATTTTTATTTATTTTAATTTTTTTATTTTTTTATTTTTTTATTTTTTTCGGCGCACGCGCATTGCGCATGCGCGGATCCTTCCGTCACGGTCCGCCATTTTGTTTTGGTTTTTTAATTTTTTTTTTAAAAAAAATTTCGGCACGCGCGCGTCGCGCATGCACGCGCACACCCCTGGGTCGGGGTCGCAGCGCGCATGGGCAGGGCAAGTGGGGTCTCAACCTGAAAAAGGTTGAGAACCACTGCTTTAGACTCTGAAGAACTGTTTCATGCACTGATGAGGAAGGAAAGATTCTGGCTGGCCACTCCAGAAAAATGAAATGCTAGTGCCAAATTTATAGGGGGGTTGGGAATAATTACTGCAGCCCACTTTCTCCCTTTGATCCTTCGGTGGATTTGTGGGTTTTTAAGAGGTACCAAAAACATTGATTTGACTTGACTCTTTACAAACAAGTTGAGCCCCAAGCAAGCATTCATCTGATGTATTAACTCAGGATTATCCTTTTTATTTTTACATTCTTTTCACAGGGCGTTTTTTTCTCATAGAACACCCAGAACGGAGTTCCGGCACCTTTTTTGGATGGAACCTTGTAGGGTAGGCAAGGCAGGTTGTACGACATGTGTGACTTCCGGCACTTTTTTTTTTTTTAAGAAAAAAAGCACTGCTTTTCAAAACTTTTATCTTTCAGGCTTTTCTTGCTCCCCATGGCTGATGAATAAGGTGGAGAAGATTTTTTTTTCTGCTACTGCTGCTTGCAGTTGTAGTCTTCTTGCAAGTTGGAATGGGATACAGAAATTTTAATAACTCTCTCATCATATTTTGGTACTGAACAGTCACAGATACCTTCTTCTACAGCAGTGGTTCTCAACCTTTTTCAGGTTGAGACCCCACTTACGCCGCCCATGCGCGGCATGACCCCGACCCGCGCGCCCGCACGACGGCCTGATCCGCGCATGCACGGCGCGCGTACAACAAAAAAAACAAAACAAAATGGCGGACCATGACGGGCCGATCCGCGCATGTGCATGCGCGGCGCGCATGATGGCCCAAACCGCGCATGCGTGGCACGCGCGTGACGAAAACAAAACAAAATGGCGGACCGTGATGGGCCGATCCGCGTATGCGCATGCGCGGCGTGTGCGACGGCTGAACCGTGCATGCGTGGTGTGCATGCAACAAAAAAAACAAAATGGCGGACCGTGACGGGCCGATCCGCGCATGCGCATGCGTGGCGCGCGCGACGGCCGAACCGTGCATGTGCGGCGCGCGCAACAAAAAAAGAAAACAAAATGGCGGACCGCAACAGGCCGAACCGCGCATGCGCATGCACAGCGCGTGTGACAGCCGAACCGTGCATGCGCGGCACGCGTGCAACAAAAAAACCAACAAAATGGCGGACCGCAATGGGCCGAACCATGCATGCGCGCCGCGCGCACGACAAAAAAAACAAACAAAATGGCGGACCGCGACGGCTCGAACTGCGCATGCGCGGCGCGCGCACGACGGCCTGAACCGTGCATGCGATAAAAAAACAAAATGGCGGACCGCGGTGTCTGGCGACCCCCGCAAAACGGTCGTTCGACCCCAAATGGGGTCGCGACCCATAGGTTGAGAAGCCATGTTCTCTACAGGAAGTGAGAAGAAGGCCCCATAAAATAGAAAAACAAATGAGCTGTGGTGGCGCAGTGGTTAGAATGCAGTACTGCAGACTACTTCTGCTGACTGCCAGCTTTCGGCAGTTCGATTCTCACTGACTCAAGGTTGACTCAGCCTTCCATCTTTCCGAGGCCAGTAAAATGAGGGCCCAGATTGTTAGGGGCAACATGCTGACTCTGTAAACTGCTTAGAGAGGACTGTAAGGCACTGTGAAGCTGTATATAAGTCTAAGTGCTATTGCTATAAAAGTCAGAAGTGAAAAGCTCAAGGTTGTCCCAGGCTCTGAACATTGAGCACATTTTCATGCTGTTTCACTCCTATTGCCAACCTTAGTTCCTGGCCTGAACCAAGCTCACAGGGACAATTTCTTGTAGTAATAGTGAAGGATCAATATTTTTTAAACCTTTTATTTAGATTGCGCTTTTTGCAGAAAGCATCTTACCTCAAATATGTTATGTTGTTGGAAAAGTATAATTAGGTTCTCAATGAAATGTAACTGAGCATACATCATCGATGCCATCAATTCCCTCTTTTAAACATTTTTAATATTATTTTAAACTATATTTTTAATGGTTTTATTATAAACTGCCTGAGGCGAGATGAGCGATGTAGAAATTTTAAATAAATAGTCTTAAAATTTGCTTTTAGGCAACACATTTTCTTGGATCAATCCTATGCCACTTCCTTTAAAAGCCCTAAAACTAGTGGGCAGTGCATTTGCTATGATTTTCATCCTGCTGTTTAAGTGAATGCTTTCCACTCATAGTAGCAAGCGGAATGGATAACGAGGAACAGTAGGTCAGGGAAAGGGGCAAAATAGTGACTGACTCCAAGTTTTCAAAGGGAGGTGTACCAATTTTGGTGAAGATTTAGCAATCAAAATTGAACAGAAATGCACAGCACAGTCTAAAATACAATAAAACATTTTCCAGCTGTTAAACCAGATGCTGCCAATGTAAAAGTGATTAGATTTGTTTCCTCTGTACACCCATTATCTCAAATTTGTTTCTTTTTGATGAAAAGAATGGCAGCTCCTAGGCTTTTAAAAAGCTTTGTACTAATGGTTTGTCGCTATGTCATTCCACATCTCATTTCATGATAAAAGTCTAACCAAAAAAAAATAAATCAGTATGACAGTTCTCTTTTTGCATTGTTTTTAATTTTTGTATATTACTTTTTGGCAAGTAAACAATTCTCAGGGGGCTTGTACTTAATATTAAACATCTCTATCCTTATCTCTATCTAACATTCTATATCTCTATCTTTATCGCTCAGCTAAGAACTAATTCCTAGTTCCATATCTAGTCTGTGTTTTTGTCAAAAAGTTTTCAGTCTTTTAAAGCAGTGTATTCTGGAAGCTCTCCAGATCCTAAACATTTTTGGGATGTTAATTACGTTCAAAAGCTATTAATTTTGCAGAAATTTTGGTTTAGTGCCAAGTGGTGTCTCTAGTTAAGTTGTTGTGTGTTCTGTTTTATTTCAATTAATTCATATTGTCCTTGTCTCAAGTCATGGAACTCCAGGTGTATATTTGCCTTGACTGCATTCTGTTCAGGGTTACACAAACTTTTTAAAAAAATATTTTATTAGTTTTATAATTATAAATATAAGCAAAAAATCAAGTTAAATACAACTCAACTGAGTACAATCGTTAGCAACTTTTTCGAACACAAAACAAAGCATAAAAACTTACATGGGATAATTAAAATAAATATAGGTATTGCTCGGCAGCACCCCCTCCACCACATCCCCCTCTTCCATCCTCCCTGCCTCCTACTTCTATCCCCCCATCCTCTCTCCCTCCTCTCTCTCCACCCTCCTCCTACAACCTCCCTACTTCCCTCCAATCCCTTACTCCTCACTCTCCACCCTCTCCAGATGTGGTTCAGAGGTACTGCCCGAGCAACCCCTCCTTTATCAAAAAGTATATCATTCTATGTGTAATACCAATATTACAGTTGAGTACATTATAACACCCCCCCAACCCACCTACCCACCCCCCAACTTCCCAAAGTGAATACAGGGTAAAACACAAGAAAACCCACCAAACTAAACCAAATTATTATGTAAATCCTAATAAAAATTTAACTATATTTTTCAATCCAACATATGAAAATTTAACTATATGCTAAGTGCAATTTCTTAGATTGATATTTCCCTTGTATATACTCTATCCATTTTATCCAATCCAACATATATTTTTCATTTGAGTGATCCTTCAAATATGCAGATATTTTAGTCATTTCTGCCAAATTTATTACTTTCAAAGTCCATTCTTCGATAGATGATAATTCTGGCTTCTTCCAATATTGTCCCACCAACAGTCTTGCTGCTGTAATCAAGTTCAAAATTAAGTTCATCTCTATGGTGGTGCAGTCTTTTGTAATGCCTAACAAAAACAACTGTGGTGAAAATTCAATACGTTTTTTCAAAATATTTTGAAGTATCCACCATATTTTTATCCAAAAGGCCTTGATTTTTCTACAAGTCCACCATACATGAAAATAAATAGCGTCCATACATTCACATCTCCAACACTTAGATTGTAAATTAGGGTACATATATGATAATTTTTTCGGATCCAAATGCCATCTATAAAACATTTTATAAAAATTTTCTCTTAAATGTTGTGCTTGTGTAAATCTTACATTTTTCACCCAGATCCTCTCCCAAGTTTCCATCATGACTAGTTGTCCAAAATTTTGTCCCCACTTTATCATACAGTCCTTAACTAGTTCAGTTTCAGAATCAATTTCTATCAATACATTATACAATCTTTTAATATGCATAGACCTTTGGTCTCTAACTTGTTTAATTAAATTTTCATCTATTTGAGATAAACCCAACTTCAAATCTTTTTTCCATCTGGTCTGCAACTGTAAATATGGAAACCAAGTATGGACTATTCCTTCGTCTCTTAACATGTTAAGGGACTTTAATAATAACGAATCCCCTTCTTTAATTAGGAGTTTCTCACAGGGCACCACATCTTGCACTTGTGCTCTATTTATATTCTCTATTGCGTGTCTGGGAACCGTCCAAACAGGAATCTTTTCATTTAATATATACTGATACTTTTTCCAGACACACAACAGAGCATTTCTCAATAGGTGCTCCTTGAAACTCCTATCCACCTTTTTAAAACTTTTGAAAGGTTCAGGACCTTCTATAGAAGGATCATGGGACCTGGCTATATTTATCTTGTGCATCTTGATCCAAAGGAAAACATGTCAAAGTTTTTAGTAGTAAAAGGTTTTAGGTTTAAGGCAATATGTAGCATATAATAAATTGTTTAATTGTACCTGAAAAAATATATGTGGCAATCTGGCATTTCATAACATTTCCCTAGATATCAGTAAAAGTCTCATACAGGACTAGTGGTTTGCTATAGCATTTGCCTGTTTATATTTTAACATTTTAAAATTTTAACCCAGCATCCAGTACCAAAATGCAAAACATTATATTGATTTGTCAATTTCACATTGGATCTGCAACATGGAACAAGGTTTTCAACCCCAAAGAGCCCCAAATCTCTCAAAGTTTACGATATAAAACTTAGACTTTGTAACAAACACTGGCTCAAAATGGCCACAAATTTTGGCATAAGTTTAGTGGAGATACAACATGTTAGAACTTGTAGTTAGAAACTGAACTATGCTCAGCCTCAGAATCCTATTTATTTATGTAAGTATTTGCTTGTTTATTTGATTTGTATAGCCATCCATCTTACGCAGCATATCCCTGGGTGGCTCATAAGCAATAGTAAAGCAATAAAAGCAGTCAAAAATATAAAAGCCACTAAAGAACCTCCCACTGTCCTCAAACATAACACATCTCTGGACATTCAGAAAAAAAATAGAGCTTTAGGGTCTCAGCCTCATTCTATCCCAGGTTTTCTCAAATTTTTGGAAGGCTAAGAGAATAAAGTCCTGCTGAATCTCAAGATGAAGGATGTTGCAAAAGACAGGGGCCATTACTGTTCTGAGAAATTGCTGTCCAATAAGTAGTAAGCATGCTTTTCCGCTCGTATTGCCAAAAGTTTAGTCCTAATAAAGACGCTTACCTATACTCAAGTCAGTTTTATTCTTTGTTTTTCACCAGTGGTACTCAAGGCATTTCTTGTATCATTTCATCTCCTTCAGCATCTTGGTAAACTATGGCATCCACCATCACCAATTAATATTTTCTAGCATGCATTTTAGCCCTTTTTTGTTCATTGTTAAACTTACAATTCCCAACATGTCTTTATCAATCCCATTCCATAACATCAAGCCACTTTAGCTACTAAATTTTCTCCCTTTCTCTAACTTCCTAAACACACAACATAACTACTTTTCTTTTATTTCATTATTTTAATGAAATTAATATACATTCCACTTATAGTATAACCCAGTCTTGCATATATTACGGGAGATAACAAACATGGGTATTGAACAAATGTAAAAATGTGTAGGATTTTTAAATATGTGTTATGAACTATTTCTTAGATTATAGCACAATACATGGCAGGTTTACTCTGAGACAAATTCCCATGTATTCATTGAGACTTAATCCAAAGAAATTGTGCATCAGATTGAAGCCTCATTGGGACAGAGTTTCAGAATTAACACTTTCAGAGTGAGCCTATCCAGACACTCTTCATCCTACCTTCTATTTCATTTCTGTCTAGGAATTTTTTTCCAGTCAGATATTGGGAAGTAGAACCATAAAACAATGGGATGAGGTAACTGTTTCCAGGGGGAAAGATCTGTAATGAGCTAGTGCCACATCTGGCAAAGGAAACCTACTTCAACTTTTTATTTTGACAACTATGGCAGAAAAATAAATTGCTTTTCCAGATAGAGGAATATTATACCCATAGCTCTATAGAACTTTTGATGATGTCTCCGTTCATAGGAAGTGGAATTAATCCACAGGAGTCCTTTCCTTTACCCCATTCATTGCTCTCTCTCTCTCTCTCTCTCTCTCTCTCTCTCTCTCTCTCTCTCTCTCTCTCTCTCTCTCTCTCTCTCTCTCTCTCTCTCTCTCTCTCTCTCTCTCTCTCTCTCTCTCTGGAACCTTCACTCCATTCACTTACATGAGGTGAGGGAAAAGAGATTGCAATATGAAAAGAAAAGCAACTTGAGGCCTCTTCAAGCTTGGATGTGTCTATCTTCAACAAAGTCTAAATAGTAATACTGTATGATAAAAGAGAGAATGACTACATATCATGGAGAATAATATTCTATTTAATCTAATTTAGATTAAAATCATTTTTTTCCTGACCCCACTTCCCTCTTGTTCTTAACCCATCCTTCAGTCTGAAAAAAAATTGTGTAGCCCTTTTTAAACACAGAGAGCCAATCTACCCTTTGTGGCCCTTACTCCCCCTCCCACAAAACTTAAGGTCTTTTGGATCTTTTGGGGTGATTGGAAACTAAAATTCAGAAAATCTTAATGAAAAAAAGGGGGGTCATTTGTTCCCTTTTAGGCGAGCTAGGTGTTAGAAGCTAGATGTTTCTAAAAGTTCTACAATCTTCGAGACTTTCATTTTGCCTCTTAACTCCTTCAAAAGCAGAAAAAAAGAGAGGGGGAAATTGGAAAAGATCAAGCTGCTCTAATGATGTTCTAAAGCAGGGGTAGTCAACCTTGGCTCTTTTATGACTCGTAGACTTCAACTCCCAGAATTCCTGAGCCAGCACAGCTGGCTCAGGAATTCTGGGAATTGAAGTCCACGAGTCATAAAAGAGCCAAGGTTGACTACCCCTGTTCTAAAGTTTCTTGGCCATGGCCCCTGAGCTCCTCCTAGGAAGGGCAGAAGAAAAAAAGAGAGGAAGTGCTGCCCCCTGAATAAAAAAAGTTGTCTAGCCCTTCCAAATACAGGGTTTTTATTGGCTGAGGCAGCCTCCCAATTGTAATAAGTGACTCAGTTATTTAGCATCTGAGAGACACAAGCAACACAGGAAATATTATTGCTATGTGCACTGTATGTGTCTTTATTAGCCAGCCATGGAAAATAAGAGGATCCCTGAAGTCTGTTCCACAGCCAGAGGCATTTGTAGTAATTCTTCCAACTATATGGAATATATTAATATTCTCCAAATGGATGTATAGGGACTGCACTTTCCTTTTGGCTGACTAAAATTCTGGAAATTGTAGTTTAACACATCTAGAAGGCTTCAAAAAATTAGGAATTGTTCATTATTACATGCAAACTTAATTAACCATGTACATTTAAAGTAAATCATTTTGGATCTGAATATTCTGGATATTTTACTAGCTCTTTTTCCTTAATTAGGTGTTTTTATCTCAGAAGATCATCTTTATTTTCTTTGGCTTTCTTTGATTCAGTGGACCTAATATTTTTCATTACAGAAAACACTGTGTTTTACTTGCTGTGAAACAAGTAAATACTACAAATGGCCTTATTAAAGTCAAGACATGAGCCTCACCAAGATGCCTTTCAAGAATGAGCAGCCTAATACAGCCATGGACAGAACTGGTTGTAGAACCCAAATCTCTGCTTGCTTGTCTCCTAACAAGATTGCGAGAGGACTTTGACTTTTCTCTTGTTGTCTGACTGTTCACAGTGAGACAAATTATAGCACCAGTAAACCTCAAGTAAGAGCCAGTAGCATTATGTAATCTATCTGTCAACTTCAATTTGGGTCATCAAATAGAGCAAAGAAATGCATTGAAGACAACTGTAAAAATGCTTGAAATATTATTATGCTTTTATACACAAGTGAACCACCATTTTGTGATGTGTGAGACATGGAGTGCTAAATATGTCATGCTAATGATACTGGGAAAGAGAAAAAGAGAAAAAGATAGGGAAGAAGAGGACATAACTTGATTGAAGGATGATTTTATTCCAGACCTGTACCCGTAATTCCCAACTAATGATTTAGTTTTGGAAGAAAAAATTCTCTTTATTAGAATTTATGTAATGTCTGTGGAGATCTTATCCAAGAAACTGATGGTGGGGGGATAGGTACTGACAATTGAGACTGGATTGTGGGGGGATGAAAGATTATATTTCTTTGCAGTCATCTCATCAACCCCCCCCACTATCCTATCAGAATCTATCCTTCCATTCTCCCATCCTCAGAACTAATGAAGCTTCTTGGATGAGAAGCAAAAGGTTTTCTTCTTCTTCTTCCTCAAGGAAAAAAACAGTCCAGTTGCCTTCTGAAAAAGTACCTTTGAGAATTGATGCAATGTTGATTGTATGAAACCATAGTTTGGCAAAACATATTTGATAAAAAAGGAAAACTATTTGTAAAATGCCTTTAAGGTCTTATACTCTTTTGGAGATGCATGTCCAACTGCATACAAAAGGTTAGTGTGTGTTGTGACATTTAGAATATCAAGAGATATACATTAAGTACTTATTTTCTCTTGCCATTAATATATTTTATATCCAGAAATAATTTCTGGGCACTTTTCTTACTTTGGTAGCTTTAAGAAAGAACCTACCAAGACAATGCTCAAACAATTTTGATGTTAAAGCATACAATTTAGTACTATTGTGATAAGGACACATGTTTCCATATTTGAAAGTATGTGAACGCAACTTCCTGGCCCTCTGTAGCAAAGAAAATGTATTGAAGCATAGTTATATACCAAATTACACTTACAAAAGCCTTACTTAGAAGTTAATTTTATTTATTTATTCTTGTTCTATTAAGATGGGAGGCATTATTTCTTAACTGGGATTTATATAACAATACTTTTTAAATATGTGCAATGTCAACTCTACAAATGAGCATGGCAGTAGCCATTTTCCTTCTCATTCTAGGTTGCCACATAGAACGGAGGGAGGGGAGTTGCCCAAGTGCTTCGTTGGTCAAAGTAAGCTTTTGCCCCATGGGAACCAAGGTCAATGGCTGCTCCCGTGACTGGGCGTTGCATAAAAAGCCCACCAAATAATCATATTGGGGAACGTAGTTGCTTGCATACTTTCATGGGTGGAACATTTAACTTTGTGTTGGGGAATTGTTACTTGTGTATCCAGACTTGGTTTCACTCTTGACCGTGCTGATACTTTGGAACTAATAAACATGTTCTTTGAGGAATTTGCAAGCCTTGTAGTTCTGCTTTATTTGTCTCTGTCTGTCAGAACCATGACATTAAACCAAGTCTCATAAAACTTCATTTTCTCAGGGTGCTGGGCCCTGACTGCCTACCAATTTACTTTTGGGAGAGCGATAAAGACTCGGTGAAGATTTGAAATGGAGAAGAGTGAAACTGCTGCTAGCTACAATGGAACTCCGGCTGTCGGAGTGCAAGCTGGCACTCCAGCCACTAAGGAGGCATCACTGGCAGGGGCTCGGCCGAAGGCCAGGTTGATCCAACCTAGGAAACTGGTACCGCAGGAAGGAGCTACAATCCTGGTGGACCTCTATCAAGCTGAGGCTGCCCCTCAGTACAGGAGCACTCCTGTAACCACTGGAGAGGAGGTCCTATTGCTGCCATCCCAGGGTTCTTTGCCTGCGGATTGCAAGCAAGGAAAGGGGTTGATGGGATGGGATGATTTCAAAGAATGGAGGCTCCAGTCTGTGGTTCACAGCCCCTCACTCGAACGGCTGAAGGAGAAGTTCAGCAGGCTGGAGGTAAAGGATATGATTCCTGTTGCCCAGGAGGTGAGTGCCATGGGGGAGAATGCAAAAAACTACCCATCTCTTCCCCCCACTCAGTTGCCAAGCACCTGAATTTTGATCACATGACCATGGGGATACTGCAATGGTTGTAAGTGTAAAAAAAAGGTTGTAAGTCACTTTTTTCAGTGTCATTGTAACTTTGAATGGTCACTAGATGAACTTTTGTAAGTTAAGGACTACCTTAAGTACCTCTTTGTACTTTTCTGCAGATAATTGGCCAGCGACTGGCCAGTGACCCTCATTAAGGTGAGCCACCTTCTCTTGGGGGAAGGAAGATACAGAGATCCACCAGAAAGGGTGTGCTGAGTAATTTGCTAATTTTCTTGAAGGCAAAATTGCTCGGATTCGTTCCCAGTTAAATGTGGCATGGTTGCTGATCTAGTTCTTGCTCAGTTATCTGGGAACAGTTTGATCCTGTTGTTCCTGATGAAATGGATAGGATCCTAGGGAGTATGAGTACACAAACATCTGTGTTTTCAGATCTATGCCTCTCTTACCATGTGAACATTTCCTGGGAGGTAACATGAAGGTGGGTTCTGGTGATGATTAATACTTCCCTGTGGAGCAGGTGATACCCTAGCACTTTAAGGAGGCTGTGGTCTGTCCTTCTTCTTAAGAAGTCATTGCTAGACTCCACTCTATTGGATAATTTTTGTCCTGTCTCCAATCTTCCTTTTCTGGGGAAGGTTGTTGAGAAGGTTCTTGCATGGTAGCTCCAGAGGTTCCTGGATGAAATGAATTTTTTTTTGATGAAATGAATTATCTACAGTATACCATTTACAGTCAGAGTTCAGGCCTGGATAAGGGATGGAAACAGCATTGGTTGCTCTTTTTGATGATCTCTGATAGGAGCGGGATGGGGCAGTATGTCCATCCTTGCTCTATTTGACTTCTCAGTGGCCTTTAATACTATCGGACCATGGTATTCTTCTGGAGCAACTTTGGGGGTTTGGAATGGGAGGACCACTTCCTTCCTCTGTGGTCACTCTTATTTGGTGTTGATAGGAAGTGAGAGGTCTGGCCCTCATACCTTGCTTTGCAGGATTCCACAGATCTTGGTACTTTCTCTTCTTATGAACATCTACATGAAGCCTCTGGATAAGATCATCCGCCACCATGGACTGAGATATCAACAATATGCTGATGATGCCCAGCTATATGTCTCAGCCCAGTTAAGTGATGCTGTGACCCACCTCTCACACTGTTTGGAGTCTATTAAGGGCTGAATGGGAAGCAACAGGCTGAAACTGAATCATGGCATAATGGAATGGCTCTGGGTTTGGGGTTCTTTGGTTCACAGAGAATTGCCATCTTTGGTCTTGGATGGGTTTGGCACTGTCCCAGACAGACAAAATGTGTAACGTGGGGTTCCTCCTGGATTCACAGCTCCTGCTCAAGGAGCAGGTGGAAGTCTTGGCCAGGAGGGCCTTTGGATAACTGTGGCTGGTGCACCAGTTATGCCCTTTTCTGGACCAACAATCCCTGTTCACAGTCACTTACGCCCTAGTCACTGTCCATCTTAACTATTACAATGTACTCTACATAGGCCTGCCCTTGAAAAGTATCTGGAGGCACCAATTGGTTCAAAATGCAGCACTCCACATGGTTTTGTGTGGATCCTGATGTGCACAAGTGTCATGTCTCCTGTGGGAGCTGCATTGGCTGCAAATTTGCTTCTGGGTACAATTCAAGATGATAGTTGTCACATTTAAAGCCCTGCATGGTTTGGGGGGCATTATTTGGAGGACTGTTTTCTCCCAGTTACATCTACCTGACCTACCAGTGCAGGGAGGCAAGGAATGCCGTGGATCCCCTCTTCTAAGAGATACATTTAGCAGAACCCAGAAGAAGGGTTTTCACTGTGTTGGCTCCCTCCCTGTGGAACATCATCCCCACAGAAATACATAAGATTGGCCCCCTCTTTTGCAAGGCCCTGAAGGTTTTGCCAAAAGACCTGGGGAACTCAGAGTGGGATGGAGTCCATCAAGTGGCTTATTTAACAGTTGTCACCAGGTGGTGGGTTTGTTGTTATTGTTTTATATTAGGTTTTTATTTTTGTAAACTGGCCAGAGTCACTGAGATAGAGTTGGGCAGCCATATAAATTTTCATAGACAGACAGTATTGAATGAGCTGAGCATTGTTTATTGTGGGAAGTAGTGTGTCAAATATTGCTGTTTCTTTTAGATGCCTGTCAAACAGACCCATAAGAGGCATTCTAGAATGTATGTGTTTGACCTCAAAGAGCTCGACCAAACATTAGTTTGTATATTTCTGATGCAGCTGAGGAAACATTGTTCTCTTTAGAATGAGTTTTTCTCTTTATTTTAATAGAGATATTTTCACAGCTTACATGTATCTTTTTTATTGTACGTCAAAGCTTGAGTGCATTTTAATGGAAGTAATGGGGAAATTGCCCAGCATGAAAACATTCTATTCTTGGATCAGTTAATGTGGCAAGAAAAGTCCTAGGAAAATAGAGAAAATTTGTTAAATTAAAGAGAGAAAATATTTTGTGTATGTGCACTTGTGTGTAAATTCTGTGGCTTGAAAGAAGTAACCAGTGAAAGAAAAAAATGGCTCTAAGACCTGTTTCAAACAGATTTTCTTTTAATGATTTGGGAAAGGAAGCAGGAACGGGTTGATGAAATTTGCAGATGATACAACATTTGGAGACATTGCTAATTCAGAAAGGGATTAGAATTTATGCAGAAGGAATGAAACTGAATCTTTTCAACTGGAGTAAAAAAAAAATAGTACTACTAACCATATGCTATGCACCTGGAGACAAAGAATAATGTATATTTATAGGAGGGAGAGTTAATTTAAAAATCTTAACCGTTTTTCCCAATAGTGTTGATCAAATATAGTAAAGAATACCCCCATGTGCTTGGGAGTAAACAAAATAAAACCTTGTTTCCAGGTTTTGAAGGGCTACTTGTGAGAAAAGATGCATTCAGTGAGCCCTTTTCCTTGAAAAGATTCTTTCTTCCTCATCGCTTTCCTCGCTGTTGTTCATTTGATTCTCCCTCTGAGCCCAATCGATGGTGCATTCCAGACAGCTGCTCCTTCTCCTTGTTCACCTACTCCAAGGAATTCATGGAACAGACACCATCGTTTATAAAGAGAAGAAGAGCAAATCCAGGGGACTCCAAAGATTGGCCACTGGGCTTGCAATGGGGATACGTTTTGACCCCTCGTTGCTAACTTCTGATAACTTTTCCATTTCTGAATGAAGTGAATTCAAATTCTGCATCAGGAAACTGTGCAGGACAGAAACAAGAGGAATGTAAACTGGAGCATAATTACTAAGACCAGGATTGGTTTTATGTATTTCTGGAATCCCTAGGTGACGAAAAAGAATCTGATCTTTGTGTCACAAGGAGTGGGAGAAAGGATGTGTAATGAAGTTTGTTTGCATAACAAACTATGTGGGTATATGTGTGTGAAGGTGTATACAGCCTTTTAGTTGTTTATGTATGATGGCATTCTAACTGCTGAGTATCAAAGCTGGAGGATTCCCCATATTTCATATCATATCATAATTGCAAAGTTTTGCAAAGTTTTTCCCTTGCATCTTCTACTGGATATACTTCTCTCAATCCTATAGTGCATCTTCTACTGGATATACTTCTCTCAATCCTATAGTGCTGCTTCTACTGGATATACTTCTCTCAATCATATAGTGCTGGCTGCAAACCAACCCTGGTACTTTAAGCATACCAAACAGTCCAGGTTGCTTTGCAACCTTGGGAAATAGCTTTCCTTTCTAGGTCACTCCTGTTTGAATGAAGCAGGTTTTAATTGTGAACTGTTTAACTCTCAGTTCACTAAAACAAATTGCCCTCTGGACTGTTATGACTTAGGCTACATAGGTAATAGTGTATTTCTAAATGATAAAATACAAGATTGCACCATCAACAACCAGTCATGGAGGATAAAAAGTTTGTAGACAGGCATAGATCATTCAAGAGCCATTGGGTAATGTGAAGGGAAACATACTCCTTTTTTTACATTACCAGAGATAACTGATCTCGTATTATCTATGTGATCCCTACCCAGGACTTCAGCTTGTTAGAGGCAGGGTTGTTTTGGTCATAGAATGCCCAGAACAGAGTTCTGGCACCTTTTTTGGATGGAACCTTATAGGGTCGGCAAGGTGGGTTGTATGATGTGTGTGAGTTCCGGCACATTTTTTTTTCTACAAAAAAAGCACTGGTTGCGCCCTTACTTGGATCGGGAGTCTCTCCTCACAGTCACACATGCCCTTGTCACCTCGAGGATCGACTACTGCAACGCTCTCTACATGGGGCTACCCTTGAAGAGTGTTCGGAGACTACAATTAGTGCAGAATGCAGCTGCGCAAGCGGTTGTGGGCCTGCCCCGTCATGCCCACACTTCGTCAACTCTCCGCATGCTGCATTGGCTGCCTATTGGTCTCCGAGCGCAATTCAAAGTGTTGGTTATTACCTATAAAGCCCTTTATGGCATGGGACCAGGATACTTACGGGACCGTCTTCTGCCACATACTTCCCTACGACCAGTGAGAGCACACAGGGTCGGCCTCCTCCGGGTCCCGTCAGCGAAACAATGTCGGCTGGCGGGCCCTAGGGGGAGGGCTTTCTCTGTTGTGGCGCCCGCCCTCTGGAACCAACTGCCTCCTGAAGTCCGCGTTTCTCCCACGCTCCTGGCCTTCCGTAATAACCTTAAAACTTACCTCTGCCGGCAGGCCTGGGGATGATTGTGGATTGAATGGTGAACATGAGTGGGTGTTAGTTTGTTTTTAGATATTTTTGTTTGGACTTGTATTGAGATTTGATGTTTTGTATACATGTTGTTAGCCGCTCCGAGTCTCCGGAGAGGAGCGGCATACAAGCCCGAATAAAATAAAAATAAATAAATAAAATAAATTTCTTTCTTTCATTTCAGCATTTATCTCTTGAAGATATAAACAACAGAAGAATGGGGCAATTTAGGCAGTTAAATCTCAAAATGATGAATGTTGTTGATGCATCATGTTGATACATCATAGGTGATACTTACAGTATCTATTGAAATTCTATTTAGCTTCCAATATGGGAGGTATATGTGGCATGGGAAACTTTCTTTCAGCAATGAGTTTTGCTAGAAATGAGGCAGTGGTTGCATTAGTACAGCGGTTCCCAACCTTTTCTATACCCAGTACCTAGAACACTTCTGATATATTCTCACACCCCTTACAAAAGAAATATCTTATTAGTTTATGCATATACACTATAATTTTGCAACTTCTAAACCTAAGTTTTCACACTCCCTGGAATACCGTCTCGCACTCCCGGTTGGGAACCCCTGCATTAGTAGGATTAACGGAGTGCCAGAAATCATTCTATATATTAATTCCTGGATTTGTAACAGAGAAAAAGCAAAGACCTCTTCTTCTGCAACTGTTTGTTACTGGGCTCTCTGTCTACAGCATATTCTCTGGTCTGGGCAGGCTTGTGAATTTGATCACAGTTTCAGTGTCATTGGATTACATTAGCCTGCATTTGCCATTTTCATGTCAATTCTTCCAGTATGGATACATCATTTTACAGTCTTCAGTGCTAGGTTTTATTTTTTAATCACCCCAAGTAATTTATGAGAGCCAGTTTGGTTTATTGGTTAAGACACCAGGCTAGAAACTGGGGGACCATAAGTCTTAGGCATGAAGTCAACTGGGTGATCTTGGACCACTCACACACACTCAATCCTAGGAAGAAAGCAAAGGCAAACTATTTCCGAAAAACATTACTAAGAAAACTGTAGGACCTTGTCCAGGCAGGAATTAAAAAAAAAACTGATTTAAAGGCATGCACGCGCGCACACACGCGCATACACACAGTAATTTATGATTGTCAGAAAATATTGTCACCTTGCTCTATATTCTCATGGAATATTCTCACATTCTCATCAACAACTATAACTTTGGAAGAACTTCATTATTTCAATCCCTTATAGTGAGAACCCAACTACCGTATATGTACATATGGAAGACCAGTGAGAACCAATGGCTCACAGATCACATATTTGGATTAGTAAAGAGGGACAATACAAAGAAGCCAATTATATCTAACCAATAGCTTACTTGTGTTATTAAATTTTGGAATTTAAAAATAACATTTTATGACTTTATTTTATTTACTTGTCATTATTATTATTATTATTATTATTATTATTATTATTATTATTATTATTATTACAGTCATGTGAAAAAGAACTCTTTGAGTTCTGTGGTTTTACCTATCAGAACATGGTAAAAATCAGCTGGTCTTAATAGTAGATTTGGTAAATGCAACCTCAGAAGAATAACAACACATGACATATTACACCACGTTATTTATTTTACAAAAATAAAGCTAACTGCTAAGGACCTGATTATTTTTTACTGTGTTCTGATGCATAAAACCACGGAACTCAAATAATCAGGTCCTTAGCAGTTAGCTTTATTTTTGTAAAATAAATAACCTGGTGTAATATGTCATGTGTTGTTCTTCTGAGGTTGCATTTACCAAATCTATTATTAAGAACTGCTGAGGACCAGTTGATTTTTTACCATATTCTGATAGGTAAGACCATAGAACTCAAAGAGGGTGTACTTTCTTTTTCACAACTGTACCTTAATATTTTTTGTAATTTTGATTAGTAATTATTTGTTTTCAATGTTATTTGTATTTACTATTGACATTTTTACCAGTAATGGATGTTTCCTATTAACTATTTTGTAAATCACCATAAGCCTGTATTGATTTGGCAATCAATCAGTATAATAAATAAATATTTTTTCTCATCCAGAGATGCTTTCACTTCATCATTTCACCAAACATTCATTTTCATATTTCCTATTAACATTTTCCATTTACCTCTGGGGCACTTGGTAATATATTTATTTTCTCTCCATTCCAAGCAGTTTCTATATCTTCTTTCTTTAAATCCATTTTCCATTCAGTCTATTGCAGCGGTTCTCAACCTGTGGGTCGCGACCCCATTTGGGGTCGAACGACCATTTCACGGGGGTTGCCAAACAACGCAGTCCGCCATTTTTTTGTCCCTTTTCCCCTCGGCCGGCGCAGGGGGCAGCACCGCGCATGCGCGGGGTAGCACCGTGCATGCGTGATGTGAGCCGTCGCGCCGCGCATGCGCGATGCAGGCCATTGCGCCGCTGCACATGCGCGATGTGGGCCGTCACGCGCGTGCCGGGCATGCGCGATGCGGGCTGTCGCACGCGTGCCACGCATGCGCGATGCGGGCCGTCACGTGCCGCCGCGCATGCGCGATGCTGGCCGTCACGCCACGCATGCGCGGCGCAGGCCGGGGTCGCAGCCTGAAAAAGGTTGAGAACCGCTGGTCTATTGGAAGGCTTCAGTTAACTTCTAATACTTTTTCACACAGATTCATATTTTCTCCTGATGCAATCGTTCTATTTTCACTCTAGTTTCTTTTACATATTTTTTAAAATTATTTTCCCTTCAACATTCCTGACACTATTTAATAATGGCTCTGTCCTGTATTCAGAATCTCTTATCATCTATATATCCTTCACTAATTCTCCGTCTTCATCATAAATAATATAATCAAACATGTTTAGACTTACTTTCCTTTCCTTGTCAGGTGTATCCAGAAGAGCCGTGGTGGTGCAGTGGTTAGAACACAGTATTGCAGGCTAACTCACTGCAGCTCATTCCAGGAGTTTTATTCTGACAGGTTCAAGATTGATTCAGCCTTCCATCCTTCCGAGATTGGCAAAATGAAGACCCAGATTGTTGTGGGGCAATATGCTGACTCTGTAAAACACTTAGAGAAGGCTGTAAAACACTATGAAGTGGTATATGTCTAAGTGCTATTGTTATCCATCAATAGTCTTATGTTCACACCATCTATTTAAAAAATATACAGTTTCCTAATCAAGATGTTCACCATTCATTCTTTCATCACCTTCATTAATTTTTGTTATGTTGTTCTTCTTTTACCTAGTTTCAAACACACATAATGTATCCACTTTTCTTTAATTTCTCTACCTAATCGATGTTCCTTACATTTACTCTTTTTTATATTTCAAGCTATTATCATCTACTCTTTTTACATTTCAAGTTTCAATATTCCATATGCCATGATGGATCTACAGATACTGACTATCATCCAACATTGCTTTGGCCAATAAAGACTTTTGCGTAATATTTTCAGGAGGCAGAAAAGTTGTAAAAAATGGTGTATTAGTCTCAGTTGTACCTGTGCTGTATGCAAGTACTGTACAATGCTGCCGGCTGGTTTTGTCACATTTTAATCAATATGCTGCAAGCTGCAAACAATTCTCATGCTATTCTATTCAAGACAGGATCTCCAGGCACAAATTTGCAAATCACCCTACTATAGCACATATCCAATCAAAATGGAGGTACATGTTATTTACTGATATGTAAAATGTTAAATAGTCCTGTTGCTAGGTTATGGATTACTTTCTCATTACAGCAGTGAATATGAATGCTGATTCTATGTATAATATAGCAGTTTGTGTCACGCTGAGTGACAGCAAGAGTAGCATTATCTGCCTCTGATTTATAAAAAGCTAATTTAATTTCTGTAGTTTTGTTCGGCAGGGGGTCCAACAATATGCAATGCCATGCAATGCCATTAATGGTCATGTAATAATGACTAACTCATTTTGAAAATTCTGTAATACTGTATTAAGCTAGGGCAGTGGTTCTCAACCTTTTTCAGGTTGAGACCCCGCTTGCGCCGTCCATGCGCGCCGCGACCCCGACCTGGGCACGTGTGCGCACGCGCGTGCGCGCGCCCAAAAAAAAACAACAAAAAAACAAAACAAAAAAAACCAAAAAAAATGGCGCACAGCGACGGCTCGATCTGCGTATGCGCGTGCGACGGCCCAATCTGCGCGTGCGCGTGCGACGGGGCAATCTGCGCATGCGCCGGGCCGATCTGCATGTGCGCAGAACCGGCTGGCCTGCTGGCTCCAGACCAGGCCGGCCTCACCTCCCACCGCTGCCTCAGAGACTCCGGCAGGCACACCGAGGAGCGGTCCGGAGCAGGCGGGCGCAAAGCTGCCTCCTTCCCGCTCCGCTCCGCCACGTCCCAGGCCTGGCCTCCAACTTGCCCTCTGGCAGCCGGCCAAGCGGTCAGGGCAGGTGGACCTCGAGGCGGGCCCGCACTTCACCGAGACCGGCTCGGCTGTGGCGAGAGGTGCCCAACGGCCGCCTCCGGCCCCCAAGTCCGCGCTCCTCTCCTCGCCCTCCTCCCCAGCCGGCGTCCAGGTCGCAGCGCTCCGCCTGCCAGGCTCGTCCGGGACTCCCACTCCTTCCGCAGGGCCAGCAGCAGCCGCAGGTAGGTAGGCGGGCGGCAGGACTGGGGAGCCCGCCTGGGCCAGCTCGCTCTCGGCGTCTGGCCAGGCTCCCCGGCTCCCTCCCTGGCTCGGCCTCCCCCCACGCCCGGCAGGGACTCACCAGGGTAGTTCATCTTCTTGCCAATCCGCTGGCTGGGCGCCTTACCGCCTGCTTCGGCCGCCACCGCCGAGCGAGGGAGGGAGGGAGGGAGCGAGCAGGACCGAGTCAGAGCCAGGCAGGCAGGCAGGCAGCCCCCGGGAGCCCCGCTGCCCCCCTTGGCCACCGCGTAGAAAAGGGGGAAGCGCTGGCGAGGGCCTGCCGGGGAGGAGGGCGAGGAGAGGAGCGCGGACTTGGGGGCCGGAGGCGGCCGTCGGGCGCCTCTCGCCACAGCCGAGCCAGTCTCGGTGAAGTGCAGGCCCGCCTTGAGGTCCGCTTGCCCCGACCGCTTGGCCGGCTGCCGGAGGGCAAGTTGGAGGCCGGGCCTGGGACGTGGCGGAGCGAAGCGGGAAGGAGGCAGCTTTGCGCCCGCCTGCTCCGGACCGCTCCTCGGTGTGCCTGCCGGAGTCTCTGAGGCAGCGGTTGCGCTGTGCATGCGCAGTTCGGCCCGAACTGTGCATGCGTCGGCTGAAAAAAAATGAAAAAAATTGAAAAAAATGAAAAAAAAATGGCGGACGGCAGCATTTGGCGACCCCTGTGAAATGGTCATTCGACCCCAAATGGGGTCGCGACCCACAGGTTGAGAACTGCTGAGCTAGGGGTTTCACTAATCTTCTGACTAAATTCAGGCCCTGGCTTGGTTAGGTGGAATAGGAGGGTTACAATGGTCTATACAGCTCTTTTTAGATCGCTGTTGAGGATGGGATTGTGGAGGTCAAGAAAATTCAGACTACTGGGAGTCCAGTTTACTCATATTGGTATTTTTCAGCCCTTTAAGTCAGAAATCATACTTTTTATTATAATACATAAAGGGGAAAGCTTTGGATATATTAGTCACGATGTCTGTAGCTGGTCCAATGAAAAGATGTACAAAAGAGATGGTTTGCATCCATCAAAGAAAGGGACTGAGTTACTTGGCTATAAATTCACAGATTTTCTGGAGGAAAATTTAAACTAAACAGCGGGGACAGTGAGTTAATTGATACAGAACAATCCTGTCCCCAGCAATCTAAAAATTATAGGGCTATCAGTGCATGTAACATAGATGTGTGTGTGGACAAGAATACCAACCTTGCTGTCAAGCAAAATCAAGCCTCTAATAGGGAGTGCCACACAAAGTGCACTAACCAAATAGGTGGTAAGACAATAGGGGAACTCAAGCACCACACAGGTTATGTAGAAAGTAAATACAGGGCCAGTCATAAAGAACTCAGATGTCTATACACCAATGCACAGAGAATGAACAGCAAACAGGGTGAACTAGAAATTCAGGTTAATGAGGGCAGATATGATATTGTTGCCATTACAAAAACATGGTGGGATGAAACCCACAAATGGAACACACAGCTAGAGGTATTTAAATTATTTAAAAGAAACAGACCAAATAAAAGAGGTGGAGTTGCTCTCTATATAAGAAATAACTACATCTCGAGATTTTGGTTTCAGTATCGACCTGCATATTTGGCAAGAACTGTGGGAACAAAATAGGAAACTCACTCTAGCTACCTCGTACAAGGAAAATCTTTACAAGATGTTCTATAGATGGCACTTCCCACCTGCAAGGTTAGCTAAAATAGGTTCAAAGATCTCATCTTTATGCTGGAAATGTAAAACAACAATAGGATCATATTACCATATGTGGTGGGAATGCCCAAAGGCCCGTGAGTATTGGAATAGGATACGAAGTTGGCCGAAAGATATATTAATATTGGACTTAGAGTTAAAACCTGAACTTTTCTTGTTGGGAATAACTACAGAGAAATACAATAAGGGAACAATCTGTTTGCTGTTACACATCTTGACTGCATTTTGCGTTTGCGCAAAAATGGAAGAGCAAAGAAATCCCCACAGAGGAAGAGTCACTATATAAAATATTAGCATGTGCGGAAATGGACAGGCTCACAACGGTATTGAAAGACAAATGTGGATCAGTTTATTTCGAAACCTGGGATAAATTTTACCGCTGGAGGGATTCGAGGAGGACGGTTGGGATTAAAGGCTAATAAGTACTGTATATAAAACTTAGATGTATAATTAGAGATGAAGAATCGATTGTAAAATGTGGAGCAACTTGATAAGAATGTATATACTGGAATGTCATGTTACATCCAATGTTTTTTAATTGTATTATAAATAAAATTTTGAAAAAAAAAAAGAAATAACTACATCTCTACAGAAATAGAGCACAATGATAAAAACTGTCTTGAATGCTTTTGGGTCAATATAAAAGGGGGAAAAATGACATTGCCATAGGTATATACTACAGGCCACCCAACCAGAGGAAATAGATGAACTTTTTGCTAGTCAGCTAACTAAGGTATGTAAGAAGCCCATCACAATAGTAATGACATCAACTGGGAGACAAACTTTGCACCAAGTGGAAGATCAAACGGCTTCCTGGCAAACCTAGCAGACAACTTTGTCTCCCAAAAAGTGGAGAAGAGAACTAGGGGATTAGCCATTTTGGATCTAATTCTCACTAACAGAGATGAAATGATAGAAGGTGTTGAAGCCATAGGAACCCTGGGAGGAAGTGATCATGGAATATTGGAATTCAACATTATGGAAGCACAAGCAATAGAAAACAGTCAAACTGTCTTGGACTTCAAGAGAGCTAATTTCAATAAACTTAGAGAGGGCTTAGGAAAGATTCCATGGATGAGAATCCTCAAGGGGAAAACAACTCAAGAAGCTTGGGAAATTTTGAAAAATGAGATAATAAAAACCCAGTCTAGCACAATACCAACAAAGAGAAAAATAACAGCTCTCAAAAGAAACAAGCATGGCTGCATAAAGAACTCTCTGACAAATTGAAAAATAAAAAGGACAAGTATAGAAAGTGGAAAGAGGGGCACATAACTAAGTCAGAATATCAGCAAATAGCCCGAGCCTCCAAAGATGAAGTGAGGAAAGCCAAAGCTCAAAATGAACTAAGGCTTGAGACTAAAGTCAAAAATAACAAAAAAAGCTTCTTTCAACATGTAAAAAACAAGAAAAAAGTGAAGGAAATGATTGGTCCATTAGTGGGTGAAAGTGGCAAGAAGGTGACAAGCAACAGGGAGAAAGCAGAACTATTTAACTCCTTTTTTGCATCTGTCTTTACACAAAGGGAAAAAACAGACCAACCTATCAAAAATAGTGCCATAAAAAACAGAATAGAAACACAAGTTAAGATAGGCAAGAAAATGGTAAGTGAGCACCTGTCCAGCCTAGATGAGTATCGCCAGGACCAGATGGATTACACCCCAAGGTTCTCAAGGAACTGGCAGATGTGATCTCAGAACCACTGAACTATATTTTTCAAAGATCCTGGAGCACAGGGGAGCGACCAGAGGACTGGAAAAAGCTGATGTAGTTCCCATCTACAAAAAAGGAAAAAAAATGGACCCAGGAAATTACAGACCTATCAGCCTGATCTCAATACCTGGGAAGATTCTGGAAAAGGAAATCAAACAACGAATCAGCGAATACATTGGGCGCTGTCTAACAAAATGAAATTCAATGGTGAAAAAAGCAAGGTTCTACACTTAGGCAAGAAAAACCAAATGTACAGGTATAGTATAGGGGGTACCTTGCTCAATAGTAGTAACTGTGAGAGGGACCTCGGAATCCGAGTGGACAATTACCTAAATATGAGCCAGCAGTGTGCTGCAGCTGCCAAAAAGGCCAACACAGTGCTAGGCTGCATTAACAGAGGAATAGAATCAAGATCATGTGAAGTGTTAATACTACTTTACAATGCCTTGGTAAGGCCACACTTGGAATACTGCATCCAGTTTTGGTCACCGCGATGTAAAAAAGATGTTGAGACCCTAGAAAGAGTACAGAGAAGAGCAACAAAGATGATTAGGGGATTGGAGGCTAAAGCATATAAGGAACGGCTGCTGGAATTGGGTATGTCTAGTTTAATGAAGAGAAGGACGAAGGGGGACATGATAGCAGTGTTCCAATATCTCAGGGGCTGCCACAAAGAAGAGGGTGTCAAGCTATTCTCCAAGGCGCTTATACTTTTCAGAGATCCGATATTGTTCTATGTACAATCCTTGTTTTACTGATTGCATGTAATATTCTAATTTTCTGAGATTGTGGATTTGGGGTTTTCATGAGCTGTAAGCCATAATCATCTCACTTATGACACATCATGGCTTGAACTATCTTGCTTTGCATGTAATGAGTCTATCTCATATATTAGGTTCATCTTTTAAGTTGCATTACTGAAATAAATGATCTTTTGCACGATATTCTAATTTTTTGAGTTTCACCTGTATAAATAATGCATAAAATCCCATTTAAAAGACAACACTTCCCACATTAGTCCACTAAACTGATGGTTTACTGTATTCACATTCAGGCAGTGTCTGTCTGACAGGACTGAGTTCATTCAAAAGATTTTCTAGAGGCTTATAATCTGTCAGACCACCTACTCAGTGAGATCCAGGAAGCCATGCCTGCATATCTCTATTAACCAGAATCCACTGTAGCAGCCTGTCTCTAGTAAATGTTTAAGCTGTTGGGTTCAGAGGGCATTGCTTAAATAGATACCTAGAAGGCAGGCAACTGATCTGAAAAGGAAAAAGAATGCTTCTTTTCCCAACTAAATTTAGCCTTACAAGAAGAAGGAGACTTTGCAATAGGGTGGGTAGCTTTGCAATAGGGTGCAAAAGGTGGAAAAAGAAAAGGTCAGCGACAGCAGATTATTTCAGAGTTGTAAGAAATTTTAAGTCTTTCTATTAGTGCATTGTTTAATATAGTACCAATTGCAAAAAAAAAGTATCAGTGGCTAATAAATGTAATTGTGATTATTAAGAATAATTTTGGTTGCCACATCTTAAAAAAAGGACGTTACACTAAGAAAATGTACAGAGACAAGCAATAGTCATAGAGACCGCAGCAAAATTTGAAGAGTTGAGATTACGTTATTTTCGCTTTTAAGTTTAGAAAAGCCACAATAAAGGTATTGTGTAAAATTATGTAAAATGCATATCTATTTTTCTTTCAAAATGCTAACATGGAAGATTCAGAATAAATAAGACAGTCCTGTGATGTCAGCACATAATCAAAGTGGGGTATTTGTTACTAGAAGACATTACTGGAAAGGATTTGCACAACCCTGAAAAGGGGATTAAAAATCTTCACAAGGAGTAAGGCTAACAACAGTTGTTAGTCAGAAATTCCCCACCACCACCTCTGAATTTCATTAAGGAACATCTGCAGTTACTATTTTCTTTGTACTTTCCTTGTGAGACTATCTGTGTGGAAAACTAAATGCCCTTTGTTCTGGTCTAATACAAATATGTCCCTGTTCTTTTAACAGTTGCCATTTCTCCCTCCCTGATGTTGGCTTCCTGAAACCTTTTTTGTCCTCAAACGGTATTTTCCCAAACTACAAAGTTCTAGAGCCTTTATGAGCCTAAACCACAGACAAACTGATACAGTCTGGAGACCAGGGTTTTCTCTAAGCTATGAAAATATCAGCAAGTTTCTAAAGCAGCCTCACTTTGATGCCTTTGAGATTATAAATACCATAAATCCTACCCATAAAGTCTTTGGGAGGAACCATGTTGCAGAAAGTTACATTAACCAAGAACAACCAATTAGTTCAAAATACAAATAATACTTGAGTGTCAGGGCTGGGCTCCAGCTTATTCTCTGTGTTGATATTTATAACATTTCTATTTTTGCCACAGGTTGAGCAAAATTTTAACTCCATTTCCTATTTGCTCAGTTTATATGTATGTCCTTCCATGTTAGTGGCCATCTTTAATCACAACAGCACAATGGCTGCTACATGTAGTAAGCTGATTGTTTAAAGTGGCTAGCTTTGTGATAGAGAAACCATTTTCAACAAGCTCAACTTATTGAAAGTTTAATAGCATGAATTAAACTGAACGGCAGAACTGGAATTTTAAACATGACTTTCCAGGAGAAACTGACTCAAAATGATCATATTGTCAATTGCCAAAAAATCATGAATGGGCCTGAGTGCCACTATAAACCAGATGAATAAACCCCTTCATATTAGAACTGAAAGTACAACTGAAATTAGTTATGAAATAGTAGACAACAATAGGAGTGAATGAAAATATTATATATACCTTTTTATTTTGGCATCTCTGATTTTTTTGCGATTGTAACCCCCAGAATAAATTTTGATATATAATTTTTAGATTTTGTCATGGAGCTCTGCTGTACCATTAGGCACCCATTATAATAGTAGAATAATTCTAATTACACTAATAAACTAATCTATTACTACTATACATTCCATTATAATTATACATGGTTTTCACCAACTGCATAACTCAAATGCTTTTAGTGTGATATTATGTGCTTGACAGAATTCTCACTCACTTTCTGTTTCAAATTGCCCACCAGCTCAGGTCCTTCAGCTACCAATCCTCTATGAAGTACAGGGCTTACCTCTTTCTTCATGAAAAACGGGTAAGGTTTTAAGACTCCCCTCCTCAAGTCCATGCACTTGTCCACATGGAACTGATTATACTTGACTAGCAGCTTGCACAACATTCTTCACAGTGCTGTAGGCCACTATAGAATAGTTGAATGGGAAGACTGAATTTTGAAATTAGTAACAAATGCACGAAAAAGCCTCAAATTCCTTCTGCTCATCATTGTGCAAGATCAGTTATCAGTGAATTAAAAATATGAAGGCAGAATTCTAGTGAGTCCTGTGAATTTTTCCAAGTGAGGCATGGAAACAAACACTGTGAAGTTTGAATGTGAGATAAAATGCACTCTACAACTTTGCTTCAAGCTGGATTGTACGAATGCTAGCTAGGGTTCATACATTTTTCCCTTTAGTATAGATTTCGTGTTTTTATATATATATTTGCTCCTAGAAGCACGAAGCCGAATGAATGAATGCATATCTGTGTTCTATTGGCAAGCATTCTTAGGAAGCAACTGGTAAGCAAAATTATGTATAGTTGTATACATGAAATATTCATGTAACAATACTTCAATATTAGACCAGCAACACTTTATTAATTCTGATATTACACGTATTTATAATGCATTTTACAAAAGTTACCATAATCCCATTGCAGGAAAGTGCTTCTTTGTTTATATTCTTGCTCTGTTGAATTGTAATCTGTTTTACAAATGGGAAATGCAGCCTGCTTTGTTCATGGAAAAGGCCTATAGGGGAGAAAGTATAGTCCTCACTTAATGGCAGTAATTGGGACCAGAATTTCCATTGCTAGGCGATGTGGTTATAAAGCAGACATCACATGACATTTCTTAGTGACAACAATCCCAGGAGTCCCTATTACTGTTCTTAAACAAAAATTGTGGATCACTAAGAGAGGACCTAACAGAGACATCATCCTGTCCCAGTTGCAATGTATGGCTGTGAAAGTTGGACCATGAGAAAGGCTGAGCGACAAAGAATTGAGGCCTTTGAACTATGGTGCTGGAGAAGACTCCTGCGAGTCCCCTGAACTGCAAGGTGATCAAACCGGTCAGTCCTAGAGGAGATCAACCCTGACTGCTCTTTAGAAGGCCAGATCCTGAAGTTGAAACTCAAATGCTTTGGCCACCTAATGAGAAGGAAGGACTCCCTGGAGAAGGGCCTAATGCTAGGAAAGATTAAGGGCAATAGAAGAAGGGGACGACAGAGAACGAGGTGGCTGGATGGAGTCACTAAAGCAGTAGGCGTGAGCGTAAAAGGACTCCAGAAGATGGTCGAAGACAGGAAGGCCTGGAGGAACGTTGTCCATGTGGTCGCGATGTGTCAGACACAACTTCACAACTAACAACAACAACAAAGAGAGGACCTCATGTGACTGTGACTTGCAACTTCCTACAAGCAAAGTTGATCAAGAAACTAGCTGGAAGTTTCAAGTCCAAGGTGGTTCAGAAGCAGCTGGGGTGGTGGGTGAGTTTTCTCTAGAGCAAGGCAGCAGGGGGCTGCAATGGGTGTGTGCAGGTTGGGGAGCAGTTACTGTGGTACCATCCAAGACTGTGTGGGCTGGAAGGGCTCGGTGTGATGCTGCTCAAGTGCCTGTGAGCTAGAGGGGTGCTGCGATGTGTGCGAGTGTGTGTACATGCTGGAGAGAGGGTGTTGAGGCAAAGCTCCTTGGAAGAAAGAGTGACTTGCAATCTTCCCTGCTGGCTTCCTCATTAACTTTGCTTGTGGGAAACTGGCTGGGTTGTAATCATTTTGCCCAATAAAGTTGCTCAGACAGTGGTGACTAGATGAGGAAAGCAAAGAATATTGGATTTTCTCTGATTTTATTACTAGCCCTACTGAACTTTTCTATACATGATGGGGGACAAAATACGTGGTTTGGACATACGGAAACTTTTTTGCTGAAATATTTCCAACCCTGGCCCTGACTAAAAGTAGTTCACTGAAGTACAGCTTGCTTTCATTCTGTTCTTTCTTGAGAACATGAAAAGCAGATTTAATTGTAATTTTAGTAAATTCAGATTTTAGGAGGAGGAGGAGGAGTCAGTAGTAGCAGATGTGTTCGTTGCTTTGAGTTATTTATAAAAATAATAATAAATAAAAAATAAAATAAAATAAAATAAATAAATAAAATCCTAGATGGCATGTGTGGACGCAAAAGGTGGAAAGAAAGTGTATTCATTGGGGGAAAATATTCTAATGCTCAGAAATGTTGCCAATCAGGGACAGGACTTAAATTTCTCTCAACTACTACTTTGTTCTTTATAGAGAATTTTCTCCATACAGACTAACATTTAATCATCGAAGTTTCCCTTTGTGACCAGTAATTATCAAAGTTTCCCTTTGTGGCCAGTTGTATACTCCCCAAAGGACAGGCATCATCGCTTATCAGCCATTTAAGACAGCTGATCCCAGCGACTGGGCTTGCAGCTGGATACAGTGCTACCTTACAGCTATGATAGTAATTATGGAGATCTTCCTGTACAAGGGAGTATCTTTTTACTCCTGCACACCACCACCTTTGGAATAAAAAAATGAGCTGTAGTGCTTTCATCTTGATGTGCTCATCCATATGAGAACAACTTCACTCACTTAAAAGGAGCATTATGGCTCTAGATCAGTGGTTCTCAACCTTTTTCAGGTTGAGACCCCACTTGCCCCGCCCATGCGCGGCGCGACCCCGGCGCGTGCGCGACGGCCCGATCCGCGCATGCGCGTCGCGCAACAAAAAAACAAAACAAAAAAACAAAAAACAAAAACAAAATGGCGGACCATGACGGGCCGATCCGCACATGTGCGGCGCATGTGCGATGCCCCAAAACGCGCATGCAAGGCGCGCGCACGATGGGAAAAAAAACAAAAAAAAATAAATGGCGGACCACGATGGCCCGATCTGCGCATGCGCAGCGCGCGACGGCCCGATCCGCGCATGCACGGCACGCACGCAACAGCCTAAACCACGCATGCGCGGTGCGCGCACGACGGAAAAAACAACAAAAAAATGGCGGATCGCGGTGTCCGGCGACCCCCGCGAAACGGTCATTCGACCCCAAATGGGGTCGCGACCCATAGGTTGAGAACTGCTGCTCTAGATGCTTGTCCAGTCTTGAAGCTAAATAAGCTGCTTTCTCCCGGAAGCTGTTGGCCTTTCTTAACATGTCAGAAAGATCAAGTATCAGAATAAATACTTAGTTCTGATTTGTCAGATATTATCATCCCCATATTGTGCATGCTAAAAGAGGGAAAGGACACATTATTAGTGATAATCTGCTGTTGTGCCAGGCTAATTTTATTATGATCAACAATTCAGCCAAATATTTGCACAGAAGCCTATTTTCTTATGTTGACATTTTTTAAAACTGTGAAATAAAGAGAACTGCAAAATACAGAAAATATTTGCTTTTCACAAAAGTTAGTCTTTCTGGTTTATAATATTGTTGATTTTTTTTTATACTCAACTAAATTTCCGATCATTACTTTTGTAAATGGCTAACTGATATGTTCATGGTTCACATCCTCTTAATACAGTGCAAAGTCTTCCAGCAACAATTTCAAGTATATTTAACACTGTTTTACTAAAACGGAAATTACATAGCTTTTCTATGGACAGTTTCACCAAAATAGTACAACTATACAAAAAGCCTTTTTAAAAGTATGGCTAGTCTCATGATGAAAATAAAATCTGAAAACAGATTTCCTTATTTTAAGATGATTGTATCTCTGTTCAGTAGCATCTCTTTGAAAATCAGCTTTCTCTTTAGAAAAAATACAGATTTTAAGTGATGTAATACTTAAGATACAGTAAAAATTGCTTCCCCCCCCCCGTGTTTCATTCTGTGTAACTTTGTGTTTTTATTCCAAGTTCTTTTTGCTACATTGCTTTTTTCTCCTGGATGTACCTAAGAAGACAAATTTGTCTGAGAAATAGGGGGGAAAGGTACATTTTTTTTCTTCCTCTCCATGAGGTGAATAACACTGGTGTCAGAAAAGCACAAATTCAGAATCATAGCTTCAGAAGTAAAAGTAGCATTCTAACCAATTAATATTTCAACATTTAATCACATTGTTAACCTGGAGTGTTCTTGTTTACATATATATTTATATAGGTAATATAAGAATACAGCCAAACGCTACCTATGTGAGATTATGTAGGTTTTAAAAACCACTTTACATCACTTAACATACTTATCTTTTTGTCAACTGCATGAACAAATGCCATGATAGTTGGGCTTTTGATTATCTTATTAGATACAATGACAAACTGTACAGAAAAAAAAGTGAATGTAAGTTTCGATGGAAGGGTTTCCAAAATCAGCACTAAATAATTTGAGGTTTTTAAAATGGCTCAGCACTGGCCATTTATAGGATCTGTGATACTGAATGAAATTTGTGTGGGGCTCATTTGTTGCAACTGAGGCATTCTTGCTTCCAGAGACTTTTCTGTGGGAGATCCCACTGACTGATTCCTTTTCCTCATCATCTGTCCAATGCCCATCATGGGGAATCGGCCTCTACTTTTCACACAATTAGGGCTCCCCAAAGGATTGGAGACATTCAGCTGCGTTGGAGAGACAGCTTCCTCTTTGAAAGAGCTGCTTTTTTCATCATATGTAAATGAAAGTTGAGTGGGGTGCCCTGGACTTTTAGTGGGACTGGGAGAAGTGCCCCCAGGCTGCAAGAGGGGAGACAATGTTCTTTCACTGGAACTTCTTCGACCAAAATTTACTGGTGAGCTAAGCATTTGATACTGATGAGATGGAGAGACTTGGTCTATCTGATCCTCTCGATCACCAGTTTCAAAAGAATGTACAATGTTCAGAATCAAAGGAGAATCCAAATTCTGACTGCCAGGATTTGAGGGCTCTTGTTGAGATGAATCTTGCCGTTTCCCAAGTCTTGGGGTTCTTGGAACTGGTTGCTGAATTTCAAGGTATTCCAGAGAGTAGGAGGTGACACAGCCCACCTTGCCCGTTGCTCCTTCATAGAAAGGATTCAAATTACTAGGAGAATCTATGATGTAATGCAGAAAGCATCAAATGAAAAACCACTAGGGGAGATTGTTTTTTTTTTGAACCCCCCTCCACTCACAGAATGCAAGCTTTAATTGAGAACTTGCTTAATAAGGGTGAGAAAAAAGCTTTATGGAAGGACTTGGGGCTGGACAATATTAAAACCCAATTCCCGAATATGAAAATATAATACCATAACAAAAATTCAATTTACAATGTGCCACTAGTCCTTTGTACATACTTCTGACTACCCAGTGACAAGAGTGTAACTATTTTGGGACTGAGAGCACACCTGAACTTTGAACAGAGTACAAATAGTTACCCTTCAAATAGTAAAAGCCCCATTAGTCTGGGAAATGCTACGACCAACACATACCTCTTTCAGGCAATCCTCCATGACTTGCTCTTCGATCACTTAGCAGAGACTTTTTGTTTTGCATCTGCGTTGTAAGGCAGGAGGAAGGCTCTTTGTATGTTGGTAGACTTTTCTCAGATTTCTTCAGAAATGGATGAGTAAGGTCACCTTTTGTTTCTTGTTCCTTGGTTTTTTTGTCCTTCAAATTTAAAGCACACATAAAAATGGTTTGCCAGAGGCACTTCAGAAGGTTTAAAAAGTTTTAAAAGCAACATCCAGAGTTCAAAAAGTTGCAGATCAATGGCGATAAATATATGTCTGTAACTTTCTTGATCACAACAAAATGATTTTAGGAACCTTTCAAAGCCTCAATTAGAAAGAATATTTTTCATTTGCAGGAACTGTCCACTCTAATGGCAGAAAGTGAAGAGGAACTAAAGAGCCTCTTGATGCGGGTGAAGAAGGAGAGTGCAAAAGTGGGCTTGAAACTCAACATTAAGAAAACCAAGATCATGGCATCCGGCCCTCTCAATTCCTGGCAAATAGATGGGGAAGAAATGGAGGTAGTGACAGATTTTATTTTCCTGGACTCCAAGATCACCGCAGATGGGGACTGCAGCCAAGAAATTAAAAGACGCTTGCTCCTGGGGAGGAAAGCTATGGCAAATCTAGACAGCATACTAAAAAGCAGAGACATCACCCTGCCAAAAAAAAGTACGTATAGTCAAGGCCATGGTTTTCCCAGTTGCAATGTATGGCTGTGAAAGTTGGACCATAAGAAAGACTGAGCGCAAAAGAATTGAGGCCTTTGAACTATGGTGCTGGAGAAGACTCCTGCAACTCCCCTGGACTGCAAGGCGATCAAACCGGTCAGTCCTAGAGGAGATCAACCCTGACTGCTCTTTAGAAGGCCAGATCCTGAAGTTGAAACTCAAGTACTTTGGCCACCTAATGAGAAGGAAGGACTCACTGGAGAAGAGCCTAATGCTAGGAAAGATTGAGGGCAACAGAAGAATGGGACGACAGAGAACGAGGTGGCTGGATGGAGTCACTGAAGCAGTAGGCGTGAGCTTAAATGGACTCCAAAAGATGGTCAAGGACAGGAAGGCCTGGAGGAACGTTGTCCATGGGGTCGCGATGGGTCGGACACGACTTCGCAACTAACAACAACATCCTATCTTTAGTTTCAATATACTTTGTGCATGTGATATACTCTTAAGTATTTGTAGATTGGTATTATGTCTTTCTTGGTTTTTTTTTTTAACAACCTGCACATGCACATATGAGAAGTATTTCTCAACAAGCAGAGTATTTTGAATGGGAAGTGGCTGTCCAAATAATGTGGTGCCAAACACAGACTGTTAAAAGCAGACAATACTGCTCTGAATTGGTTGAACCAGTGGAGCTGCCACTGCAATGGAGTCACATGGGCCCATTATTGAGGAGTTGCTACTTTCTAGAAAAACTTATTTTTCAAAAACTTTTGAAAAGCTGCCCTGCAGAGAACAGGTTTCAAAAATCATATTGAAAGTAGTAAATAGACTTTTGAAAGTATTATTAACAGTATTTTACATTGCACCCTTCAACAGAATTGTTTAAGAGAGGGCTGCAAAGCACTACGAAGCAGTATATACTGTAAGTCTACTTGCTACTGCATACTTATAATCTTTATCTAATCCATCCTCATGATCAATTTATGATATGAGTCGATTTCTTTCACATATGGAAAAGAAAGATAATGGCTCACCGAGGAAGTCCTTTAAGTTAAGCCAGTGAGGACTACTGAAAAGGGTTTCCCTTTGCATTTTCTGCAGTTTTTGATTTTATGGCAATGTACTGCAGAACTCTACATGATGTCTGCCTCCATCTCCATGGTAATACACAGATGCACTTTCAAGCATCTCTTATGTTCAGAATAGCTGTTCACAAATCACAACAGGGTGTCTATAAATGCAAGTTAAAAGGACATTTTGTGTGTAATGGTTGAAGAATACTTTTCAAAATAAATGGAAGAACCTTAGGACCCTAAAAGCCTCTAGTTAGTACACACTAATAACAAAATTGGCACTGAAGCAGGATATGACATACAATGAAAACTTTTTTTCAAGAACAAGGATTCAATCCTTTTATGAACAAAATACTTTTTTATTTTGTTATGTTGTTCTATTAATTGTAGTTTTTTTCAGTACCTAGGGGCTGTACTGTTATTTTTTGTTTTGTTTTATGGCAAGGACAATGATGTGCAGAAAAAGGTAAAGCAACAATGTCTAATTGCCTGAGTATTTAAAACAGTTTTGGCAACTTCGCAATATTATTAGGTCTATTGCAGCAATCTGAAATCTATTCTCTTTGCAAGTGCTGGGAGCTGCATTTTAATGGCAATAGCCAGATTAAGGTAGGAGAGAGAGCTAGGAAAAGAAGGGCAGATTCTACTAAATTCCTCTCCTCAGGAAAAATGAAGCAGAAAGAGAAGTGCACTTCTGGACTGTTGCCAGAGAGAAACTATGTTCATTTCTAATCTATACAGAAGCTTAGACTAACTTTTAATTTACTTGCATCAATATAATTCAAAATTACACACAAATATTTAAAAAGCTGACTACTTACTCATTATTTCCCAATGTTTTTTTCATCAGTTGTCACTTTATTGCCCTCTAACATTGCGTGCCACTGAATTGTTATTGGACTATTTTGGAATAAATGTCCTCCCTCCCATTAGTTTTCCCCTTTAAAATTATTTTATGCCTTGTAAATCTTGATAACCACTATTCTGCATACAATGGAAGAAGTGGCTAAAGATATAGTGGATATAGATGATTGATATTACATGATACGACATTTTTTGGAGCAAAACATTTTATAAATCTCATTCATTCAACATTTATGGCTATCAATTAAAAACAACTTTTACAAAGTCACTAAACATCTGGGGATGGATTTATTTTTGTTTTCTTTGTTAAATCGAAAGTTTATTGATTTACAGTAATAACCAGTGGGAAGTCCAAATACTATCAGGCTCCAAATGACTAAAGTAAAAGATTTACCTCATAGGAATCCTTATTGGATTTGTATTTTTCTAACCGACAAAACTGGTTAGTGCACATATTATCAGAAGCTTCAGTTTTCTAGAAAGATGAAAAAAAAAGACAAAGATGAACTTTAAATTAGGATACAACTTTAGGAAAGCTATATTTACACATTTAATATGTATTACTTTCATTCTATGCATCACTTTGTTAAATTAGCTCAACAAATATTGGCTTTTTTTAAATTCAAAAATTGCTACAAATCAATAACTAAATATATTATATTACTAAATATATTACTAATTATTAATAGATAATTATATTACTATAAATAACTATATTATTAAATATATTAGTATATAATAATATATTATTATATATTATTAAATATATTACTATATGAGTTAACAAATAACATTTATTATTTTCCCATTCATATAAACTAGACAATGCAATTAACCTGAAAAGCAAGTACAGCATAGCATTTCAAAAACTTTAATATTTAAATTAAAAAGCCTCAAAATCATCCCAATATGATTAACGGGAATTATTCCCAAGGGCAGAGAGGTTATAACAAATTTCCTTATTAATGGTCTCATATCTCATGTTTCATTAAAATACATCAAAAGCCAATTCAAAGGCCAAGAAGTTGGCAGTATTTCTCCAACTAATTGACTAGACCAAAGGTTCCCAACCTTTTGGGCACCAGGGACCGTTACGTGGAGAGAGGTTTTTCCACAGACCTGTGGGGGCATGGTTTTGCGTGCTGCCTGCATCCTGTGGATGGGGCTTTCCTTGTTTGTGCAGACTGGTTGCTGGCATGCCGCAGCCTGGTACTGGTCCATGGACCGGGGATTGGGGACCCCTGGACTAGATGAGTCTTTTAGCCATTTTTGATAGACTAAAAAGATATGCCCCATTATTACAAAAAAAAAAAACCCCTACAAAATCTGAATCACTTATATTTTGTTTTTTAAAAGTACTTGGTTCAGGTACTTAATATAATGTGATATATATTATTATATTAGAGAAAATCTTTGTGATTGCTAAGCAAAGACATCCACATAACAGCACATAATCAATCAATCAATCATATATTAATAAGATATTCGCTGTAACAGAGACATATCATTTTTTGTAATACAGCGACATATCATTTAAGAATCAAATACTGATTTATTGCAATGGAAATTTATTCAAATGTAAGATATACAGTACCAGTGGTTTTATGTTATAGGAAAATAGCCCTAAAAGATAAGTACTATTCCTTCTAACACTGAAGTCAAATGATGACTTCTAATAGAAATAAAAGCAAATGATAGTAGAGATTGTACACGACAGGATTTATTTATCTATTTTCATCAATGATAATAGTAATAATAAACTCAAGGATTAAAATGACACATTGACTAGAGAAATAAACATGAAAAGAGAAGCAGAAAAGGGAGAAGAATTGGGCTGAAATATTCTGGAAGAGATCAAGTCAGAAAGCATTTGCGATAGACATGATAGTGATGTACTGCAAGGAAAATTCCATCTACTGCACTTGAGTTTTTAACACAATAAATCAAGTATTTGTCACACTATGGAATTTCCCCAATAATCATCCAGAAAGGGAATGGAAAGAATGGAACAGACACTGTACTTGTACTGGAGGGCAAATGAAAAAAGATTTGTTGCATGAGGTCAGAGGTGAGAATTGTTCTGTTTAAATGGATTAGACTAAGGAAGCAAGGGCAAGCATCAGCCATGAACTGCTCTATGTTTCTTATTTTTTTTCTTTTTTTTGTTTCTATTTTTATTTTATTAAAAAAGTTAATACAAAACTCCAAAAATTAAAAAAACAAAGAAAAAACACAAAACAAACAAGACATTTAAAAAGTGCATTATAAAAACTAACACATATACACATATTACCCCCCGTTAAATACTGTTTAATACATTAGTACAATATTAATTTCCCGCCCCTTTGTGAAACTGTCTCAAAAAAATTTTAAACTACTAAATCTATTTGCAAATTATTGATGTCATCTATATACTGTACCAATGACCAAATAGTAACAAGAAGAACAATAAGCAATCAGAAGCATAAGAATGTTTCTTATTTTTCAATGCCATTTAAAAATAGTAAAAGTTAAAAAAAAAAATATCAATAGGCTGGTCCAGCCTTTTCCAAGAATGGGTCCCATTGTTTTACCGCTTCTATTAAAACAAAATTGCAGATTTTGTTTCTGCTTACTGAAGGTGAAGATTACAGGTAGTTCTCAACTTATAGCAGTTCAATTAGTGACTGTTCAAAGTTGCAACAGCACTGAAAAAGTGAGTTTTTCACTTACAATTGTTGCAGCATCCCCATGATCACAAGATCAAAATTCAGACGCCTGGCAACTGACTCATATTTATGACACAGTGTCCTTGTGTCCAGCAAAGTCCATGGGGAAGCCAGATTCACTTAACAACCGTGTTACTAATTTAACAATTGCAGTGATTCACTTAACAATTGTGACAAGAAAGGACATAAAATAGAAGAAAATTCATTAAACATCTGTCTCACTTAGCAACAAAAGGTTTGGGCTCTGTTGTGGTCGTAGTCGAGGACTACTTGTATAAACCCATACAGTACATAGCTATGTGGATATAAAAAGCACTAAACTCAGGCATATCTCCAAATAAATCACCCCAAGACTGGGCGTTGAAAAAAAAAAGTTTATTCTGATTTATTTTTAATTCAGACGTTTGTATAGTGTTTGAAAAATATGAATATTCTTTTCTCATATAGAAGATTTATCTCACATCTTCTAAAGACACCTAAGTCATTGCTAGACAAATTAATAATTACATTAAAATAAAAAGAATTTCCAAAGAAACACATTTAGGATTGTGCAAAATTTGTTTTTAAGAAAATTTATTAAAATTATAGACAGCAATGCTGTTCCCCTAACTTTTTTTGTATTACATAATTAAATTATTTTCAGTTCCAAAGTCACAAAAAACATGGCATACAGAGAAAAAAATATCTATGTTCCTCACAATCTAATAAGTTATTAATTGATTCATCGTGCTGCTCAAATCTATTTATTTCCTGACTGGATTAAATTGTTTGAAAATATACATGTGATAAGCAGGTAGAATCAAAGTAGCTCTATTTCAACTGAAGTCTACCAGTTTACCCCAATAGACTACAGCTTCACTGGATCCTGCTATAGCTTCACTGTTCCCTGTAACTTGAAAAAACAAACTAACCCTTTCTAAGGTAAATTTCTTTGTCATAATAAAGAACAAAGAAATGTTGGCATAGTGGAATAGACCCGTGGAAAAAGGCTTTTATGTACAGAGAAAGCTTTCACTAGAGGCTTCGAAACAAAAGTAGTTTTTGCCCAAGGATATTCTTAATTATTCAAATCAGCTATGTTTTTTCCTCCCAGATATTCCATTCCATTCCCTAATTTTCCTTACAAGAGATGCTCAGCAATCTATGATCAGTGGAAATGTCCAGTTTTAAAGGCTGTTCCTTTAAAGTTCTTCATATTTTGAGGTGGTTCAGATTTTTTCCCCCCGCAGTTGTAGCATTTCCCATGCATATTGTACTTATTTCTTAATAACTCCAATTTCATTCCTGTCATTCTATTCAACTTTGTAGTGTTCAACAATCGTCCAAAATTATACTTACTTTCGTGCCTGTTGTATAGCGCTCTAGCTTCTTATTAAGAAGGACGTAGATGGCAAGCATGTGGCAAGCTCTGTTTGAAAGAATAGTGTTGATCACATCACTATTCTTATAGCCAAGCTTTTCTGTCATGTACAGCAGCACACTTTGGCTTATGTCTTCTAGATGAATTCTGCAAAAAAGATTAACAATAATATAGGTAGTCCTCAACTTACAATCGGTTTGAAGTTATGGCAGATCCCCCAAAAGCTACTTATGACCTAGTCCTGAAGGTATGGCTGCTGCAGTCCCCATGTTCATACATCGACAGGGACACTGCAGTACCCCTACTTATCGTTCTCTTTCCCCACTTGGTCCCTGCAAGCATTTTCCTCTCCCAATTACTTCCCACTGGCCTTATCCCTCTTGCACATGGCCACAAGATAAAGCAATCCATTCCAGCACTCTGGAAAGCCTCGAAGCTTTTCAAAAGGTGAGGAAGAGGGTATTTGGCCTGTTGGGGTGGGAATCAGGCTTAAGCTTGGGGGAACCCATTGGCAGTGGGGAAAGGCCTGTGAGGATCCAAGGGGCAGGAAACAGAAGAAATGCAGACCTGGGCCTGTTCTAGGACTCCACCTCTGAGGCACCCCATGCTCTATTTAATAAACTGCACATTTCTTTAACAATTCATTGGGAGGAGTAGGGTAGTGGGATCGTTAAGTGAAATGCTTTACTTAACAGCTATTGTAAAATGCAGCCATTGCTGTAGGACAAGCTGTAGGCTATCTTCAAGTTTCTCAGGAGAAAGAAGGCTACAGCATTCTTGAAAATCACCATGTTAATTAACACGATTAAAAGATCTAATCGAGCTGATAATTTTGTTCAGACTATGTTAAAAGAGAAATCTACAAATTGTTAATTTTTCCTCTGAAAAATTGATAACTGGATGCTCTCCCTTGATTCAAACAACATGTGTAGGAATGAAGGGAGACCCATCTGAGGATTTAAAGGCACTGGTATGGAACCCGGCTTGGCACAAAAAGAAAGCTAGAGTTAGATTTAAAAATGGGATTTTCTTTCTCCTTTTTCTCTCTTTTGTTGACTGATGATGGAATAGCTAAAAATCTTAATGGGCTGAGGACATTTTTAAAGATATTGATTGATTTAATACTTAGGACTTAGATTTATAAAGCCATTACATTCTAGTTTTGAATTGTAATATGGGTTTGTGTACTAGGATGAGAAATAGAATATACTTGTGAAATAAAGTAAGAATGTAATTATCCGAACAATATGTGTATTTTAGATACAATAACTATTTTGTAATGAAATTAGGAAAACTTGGGTTACCTGAAGTTTAAATATTATGATTACTAAAGGCTAAATTGGAACATGGTAATTGAAGTTCGGTAAAACTTAAAAACAGGACTTGGATATGTATAAGTAAAATTATATTGACAAATGTATTGACTAAGCTATAACTAGAAATGTATTAACCTGAATTTGATACAATAATTAAGGGAAATAGAGAGGAAACTTTTAACGATGCAACCTGAGATATGTACGAAAGATTTTGTTACTGGACTATTGATTACCCAATCACCGCGCTGCTTCTTAATTACTTGGATGTAAAATTGAAAAATTAATAAAACTTGTTATAAAAATATGTTTTTAAAGAAGAAATTTGTAACTTAAAATGTATCTATGTGGTAGATATGCACCACCCAGTTTATGGAGGTTTGTCCACATTTTAAAAGAATCATTTATTTAGTTACTTGGAAGGGAAAGGGACCATTATGTACTTCACTACATTTTCAAAAAAACATTGACTGATTGATTGACTGAAACATTGATTGACCATTAATCGTGTATATAACTTCCACTTCTATTGTAGAATTTTGAGTTTACAGCTTTTCAGACTCCATGCATAGTCCATGGTCAGAATGTAGATGTATAAAAAAGGGTCTTCTCCACAAGTGTGCCTTCTATTAAAGGATGGTGAAATAAAAGCCAGTGGGCACAGCCTTGCTCTCCACCCCCAAGAAACTCTTTATTATTTAAGAACAGTAGTTAATTGTGTGACAAGGAATGGAACAATTGATTAAATGGCCTTCTAAAATTTGGTGTCTTCTAGATATGGACTGACATTCCCCTAAATTTCTTACCATCTGTCTAGGACAGGGCTTTTCAACCTTTTCACCCACTGTACCACTTTTAGGATATGGCAATATCCAAGTACCACCAGTTGCCTAGCAAGGTGTCAAAAACTTGATGATAAAAAAAAAAAAAGGAAAAAAGTGATGAAGTACTGGCAGTCCTTGACTTACAACAGTTCACTTAATGACTGTTCGAAGTTACAATGGCACTGAAAAAAGTGTCCCCCAAGCCACAGCTGAGCAAGACACCTGCCTGCCCATCCGGCGGCGCTCTTCCTCCTGTCCGAGGTTTTCATTGTTGTGAGCATTTCTGTTGAGGATTGGCAGTGGGGGCGGGGTGTGGGGGTGTTTGGTTTTTATTCCCCCATCTGCTGGGTGGTTGCAGCAGATTTTGGTCACTTCACATGACCCTAGGACACTGTGACCATCATAAATATAAATCAGTTGCCAACATCTGAATGTAAATCACAAGACCCTGGAGATGCTGCAACATTCCAGCTGATTAGTGCTTCTTCTGGGTGGAGCCTGGTGCTGATCCTGGCGCTTCCGCTGAGCCCTGACAGCCCTGCAGCTCCAGCCATCTCTCGCTCAGGCTTGTGCAGTGCTGCCACCAGTTCAGCTCATTCCCCTCCCCCACCACTACCACTTTTCTGGGATGGTTGCATACCACCTGCCAGGTGCCAATGTACCACAGGTAGTACCCATACCATTGGTTGAAAAGCCCTGGTCTAGAAATTCTAGAATTGCTATTTCCAAGAGTACCCTTTGTGAAAGGCTAGAACAGAACTTTGGTTATAGGAATAGTTGCAAATGAATGCAATAAAACTTTTAAAACAAAGAGCCCTTCAAAATATCAACATTAACTTCATTCAATTACGAGGTTTTCAATTCACTGAGCATCACCATCCAGTGCCGGGCTCTTAAAACTGCTTATTTTCTGCTTCAGATTATTTTGGCAACATTATTCCCAATAGGTAGTAGACAAGTTGCATGTGACTTTTATATAAATATATTCAAAGCAAGCCAATTAAGATGAATATTTTTTTTCAAGTTTTAAATCTGAGTGACAATTCAGTGGCAAGAAATTAAGAACTTTTTAAATTCTATTAAAATTAAGCAAATTAGAAGTGCTTGACTTTGGCTGAATCAAGGACTATATGTGTAAATTCTGATTACTTATTTCTCATTCTTATTACTTCTGTTCCAAGTTATACAGATGTTGATAAAAAATTTCCATTGTCATGGCTACATGTCCATATTTTATTGCCTTTAAAAAAAGGTTATTGTTTTTTGAAGCATACAACTAAAGATCAATAATTTTCAGAAGTGCTCTTAGTAATAACAATTTATAAAAAATTATATGTAATTTATTCATAAAAATGCCATTATACTTTCTCTGTACTGATTTAAATTATTAGCAAAACTAGTAAAATTCCCCAAGCAGTAATTTACATTGCCTTTATGCTTTGTTTTCTGCCAGAAATAATATCTAAGGTGGCTATAAAAATAAAAGATAATTGAAAGCACAAGTAAATATAATTGAATATAATTTAAAACTGATAGCATCTACCTAGACTCAGGTGAAAAGGCTGCTTAATTAAGGGGAAAAAAATCCAACATTTTCTCTATGGTAGAGATTTCCAAAGCCTGCAAACAACCACCATGAAGTGTTCCATAATCTCAATGAATCTGTTCCTGATGTTGGCCAAATTAAAAACAAGGGTTTTTATATAAGGGTCAATGTAATTGTCACGTAGCCTGATGCCATATTATATGTGGTTGATAGCACTTTAAATTGTATACAGAATCAAATTCATAGATATTAACAAGAGAGGTCACTTGCTCACTGTAACTAACTATTGTCAACATTCTGGCTGAGGCACCTGAATTAACAGAAACTCCAATTACTTTTCAAATCTTCACATAAAGCAGCAGTTCTCAACCTGTGGGTCGGGACCCCATTTGGGGTCGAACGACCATTTCACGGGGGTCGCCAAACAACACAGTCCGCCATTTCCCCTTTTCCTTAGCTGTGCTACTCCCTCTTTTTCTATTGGCTTTTGAAAGCCAATAGAATAGACTCTCTTGAATAGAGTCTAATTCTATCGGCTTTCAAAAGCCAATAGGAATTGTCCAGGCTGTCTCTGCCCTGCTGAGCCCGCCAAAAGTCCCAGCCTGCAAACGGTGCGGCAAGTTGTCTGCAGCGAAGGCGAGCTGTCTGGAAGTTTCCACCCCTCCCTGCTGAGCAACTACTAAAAATGTAAGTAAAAGAGAGCCAGGGGTGGGAGGTGGGAGGCCGGCGGGCACAGGGAGGGTTGCTGGCGCGCGTGGGGCCCGGCGGGTGCCTTACCTCCCTTGGGCGGGGCCAGCTGGTGGCCCACCGGTGGTCGCCCTGCGCCGTCGCGGCCCCTTGCCAGCTATGCTTCGGCTGGCGCAGGGGGCGGCACCATGCATGCGCGGCACTCCCGGGCAGGGAAATAGTCCTCGACTTACAACCGGTTGGGAAGTCCTCGACTTACGACCGGTTGGGTAGTCCTCAACTTACGACCGGTTGGGTGGTCCTCAACTTACAACCGGTTGGGGGTCGCGGCATTAAAAAGGTTGAGAACCACTGACATAAAGAATGTTACATTAGTCCAAACAGGAACGAACTAAAGTGTGGGTTCCAACCACCACATTTGCTTAATGACTGCTGCACAACAATGTGGTAAAATCAGGCCAGTCATGTGATGACCCACTTAACAACTGGCACGACTTACAACCATAATTCCGGGCTCAATTACAATAAGATTACCTAGCACTTACAGTGACTCATCAGTTTCAATTTAAAATCTAGTCAGACAAATGTTTAGATTTTACTAAGCCCCCAGTTATGTTTCAGGGTTTTGTTTTGTTTCACTTTATTGCTTTTGTGGCTGCTACTGTATTCTATGCTTGGTTTGAATAAAAAAGCTTTTTAAAAGCTTCTTAAAAATATCATTGAATCATAATTCTCAGCAGTGCTTTTTTTCTAAAAAAAAAAAAAAAAGTGCTGGAACTCACACACATCATACAACCCGCCTTGCCAACGCTACAAGGTTCCATCCAAAAAAGGTGCCGGAACTCCGTTCTGAGCTTTCTAGGAGAAAAAAAGCCCTGATTCTCAGAATCAATTCACATGTATGACTTCATAAAATGTGACTTTGATGACAAATTATGCTCTGCCCATTCAATGCCCTACCTGAAACACTGCAATTTTTCTAACTGGATGCGATTTTTAAAATGCATACATGATCCATCTGTGTAACATTCCAAGCAAGTTTCTAACTTTTTCCATCTCCAAGAGGTAAAGAGTTTTTGCATAAAAAAATGTGTAATATCTTCAGTGCTTTAGAGATCTGGTAGGGGAACAGTAATGGTTGGATAGCGATTTATTTCGTTTTCTGCCACGCAAATCAATTTTTTTTCTTGCAGTTCATTTACTGTAGTATATTTTCTTCATTCTTGCTGCCTAGCAGCAGCCAGGCAGCAGAATATAAATGTAATGTTTGTATCCATCATATAAAATCTAAACTAGATGTTTAGAAAGGAACCAGCCTCCCTGTTGTATTAATATCCAGCCATGTGTTACATAACCATCATTACCATAGTAACTAGCATTTCACAACTATTAAGGCTTTTTATCCTTAAAAAAAACCCTTTTATTTAGGTTGGGAAGGCTGAACCTCCACAGCAAAGCTGTGAAAAAGCAATGTGGCAAGCTTCAAGATCCATCAGTGCTTTTGGAACTAATCTGAGCAATCCTAAAACAGAACACAGAATGACCATTGCACCATACTTTGTCCTCCTTAAGGAACCTGTGAAGACTGAGCAGAATGAAACTCAAGACTAGGAAACAGCAAAGCAATCAAGTTGAAGGAGAGTGGAGAACTTGAGAAGTCTCCAGGTCAAATCTCCCTGAAGTTATCAACCCATAAGATTATCTAACCAAGGAATTATGCTCTCTGCATTTTCGTGCTGCCTCATGAAACCCAGCGACCGGTTAGGGCCCACAGAGTCGGCCTTCTCCAGGTCCCGTCAGCCAGACAGTGTAGCCTGGCGGGGCCTAGGGGAAGGGCCTTCTCTGTTGCGGCCCCAGCCCTCTGGAATCAACTCCCCCCGGAGATCCGTATCGCCCCCATCCTCTCCGCCTTTCGTAAACTCCTTAAGACACATCTCTGCCGACAGGCCTGGGCCGGTTGACATCTTGCCCCTAGCCAGTGTATGTTTGTGTGTACGTTTGCTGAACGAATGGTTTCTTAATTTAGGGGTTCTCTTTTTTATATATGTATTTTTTATATATGTATTATGTAGTTTTTTATATTGGATTTCTATTTATGCTGTGAGCCGCCCTGAGTTCCCGGAATAGGGCGGCATAGAAATTTAATAAATAATAATAAATAATAATAATAGACTTTTTTTCTCTTAAATGCTGAGATAATAGTAGCGACAGAGCATTTTGATTACTAGAACAATTTGGTATAAAGAACGGAAAAAAATATTATTTTGTAACTTTGTTCTTCTTTACCACTATGATTCCCCCCCTTCCCCCGCACACGAGAATTTTCAAGCTTGTAAATACCAAAGGAATTAAGAAGTGAGTGCAGAGAATGTGGTTATCGTGAGGTCTTATGCCACTTCTGGACCGTTGCAGAGAAATTAAGAAAGAAACACAACCTCCAATCCAGTTTTTTGATCAGAGGCACCTCAATGTCTTTGGTGGAATTTTATCATGCTGGCAGAATACCTAGCACATTTTGGTTTTTTGTGCATTACCTGTTTGGATATGTGACATTATTCAGTGCTTTCCCATTCTCACTAAGCCAACGATTTGCTAATGCTTGTTGGATGTTTGGTCTCTTTGCAGGATCCGGTTCTAGCAGAATTTTTAAGAAGTTTATAGCTGCTGCAAAGACATTGAAAACAAAGGGAGGGGGAGGAAGTGTTATTTTCTTTGTGGCTATATTTATTCTTTTGAAGTCAAATAAGTTATTAAGGTACTTTAGAATTACAGTTTTTATCTCAAAATCTGAAATACAATAAATATCCTTGCTGCATTTACACATTGCTTTTATACATTAAAAGAGTAAGCTGGTAAGCTAAGGAAGTCCCTTATACAGTAGTGAAAAAGATAACTTCACTAGCTAAGAAAATACTCTCCAAATAAGATAGATAATTCAATCTTGATAAACAGTTGTATTTTAAATAACAATTTTGACCATCCTTGAATTATAAATTGCAATGGCTATATTCCAGATTGCATTACGCAATGATTCTTATATTTCAAGGTTTCTTGAATACTTCAAAGTGGTTAAGTTTACACCCAATTTTAATTCATGGTTTATAAAAAGATGATGCTAGATTGTGTGTGTAAATAATTGTATGTTTTCTTCAGTTTTTCCCCTTTTATAAATTTGTGTATATGAATTTTCCATGTTGTCAGGAAATTAATAATTTTGATTTATTTATTTATTTTTACTGTTGTTTTTACCTCTATCATCTTTCCTTTGGAATCTCAAAACACCACTCAAAGCAGCATATATAACCTTCCCTCCCCTTGAGATAGGTTGGGCATTTTTTCCAAAGTACCCAATGAGCTTCCACGGCTAAGGGTGGATTTAAACTTGGGTCTCCCAGGTTCTATTCCGTCACCTTAAACATGCTTCCACATTAGCTCCTTTAAAAGAAATAAATTTGTGTTATTTTATTGTTTTTTAAAAGTTAAATTCTACAGTACTCTTTCTGATGATTTAGAAAACCAGAACAGCAGTCTTGAAAGGACTTTGTATCTCTTTAACTTTTTTAAAAAAATCTATTCAGTATCTACCAAGTAGAACAAATTCTAAGACTTTTATTTTTAATTTCAGGGAGATAAATTTGTCGTCTGCACAATCCTAATCATTTAAATGGATAGTCGGCAATAAATTAATGAGGCACTTGTAATTATGTGAATGGCCCACCTGGTCCATTAACTGATGACTAGAGAAAACATCTGAACTCTGTGCCAAAATAATACTGGATAAGCTTCAGGGTAAATGCTTGGAAAACATTCTTACAATATTCTGCTCTTACGAATACCAGCCCAACTAAAAGGAACAGCACTGTATCTATTTCTGCATTTCACATGTCTGAATAAGGTGGAATAATCTGCAGAATTTGTGTACTCTATCTGTAACAAAAGGACATCAAATTTATCTTTAAAAGGATATCATTCATAGGCAGATTGTCACCCATCCTTTCACAACTGTACAAAGGGATTCACTTAATCACTATTCTAGCAAACAATGATGTCAAAGGTTTTCCACATGAAATCAGGAAAAGGAAATATCTGCTCATGTTCCACAATAGATCAAGGACAAGGAAGAGAAAGGATTCTATCCAATAAATCAGGATTAGATACTATCTAGCCAATATTACATCTGTTTTGAACATCCTGAGGGAATCTTTATTTCTGCTGACCTGGATATTATCCAGTTTATGTCACATATGATGCAAAGGGATATTTACATAAAGAATTTGCAAATAGTCATTTTTTTATTTTGTGTGTATTTGGTGTATGGGAATTTTAACAATTCTTCTGATGCTTTTCCACCAATAAAACATCAGAGCTTTCAAACCAGAATCCACAACAGCACTTTATTCCCCACACCAACATTATGATACTAGGAAGTTAAGCAATAGCTATCCATTTCAAGTGGCACAGATGGTAGCTTGAACACAGGTACAATCTCAGGAGAATCAAGTGGGGCAGTCTGTAATCAAGCGATCTGGAGCTTACAGGCCTTATAAATCACCAATAGTCATGTTAGTTAACACTGAGCAACTTTTTAGCACAGGGGTGTCAACTGCCAGTGGGCCGGATGCGTCATAGCGAAACCGCACCCACCCCATTGCTGGCAATGGAAAAAAAGTAGCGATACATTGCAACACGTCACATGATGTCGCGAGTCTGACACTCCTGTTCTAACATATAGCAACTAAAACACACTTACAAATGTACCTTTATAATCCATGACTCAGTTGGTGACACAGGAAGAACAGAATCAGTCATAAATTGGACATTAAGCAGAAAAGAATAACAGCCTGTTAACAATAATGTTTTTTCCTCTTCTTCCTCGTTCTTTTCTCAGGAACTAAATATCTCACACCATATAAAAGTTATTCCTTCAACTAAACCTTGAATATCATGTCACTGCCTAATTTCCCCCCCCCCATCCTCTTCTACCCTTTTTTTTCTCAAACTATAGGACAGTGATGGTGAACCTTTTAGAGACCGAGTGCCCAAACTGCAACCCAAAACCCACTTATTTATCGTCGGGTGCCAGGGAGGCGTGGCCTAGTGGGTGGGTGTGGCTGTGGTGCTCATGGCAGACTGGGTGTGGCCAAGGTGGACGTGATCACCTCAATGTTGCTTGTGGGGAGGGACACCTGTGGGGGCCGGGCAGGGTTGGGGGAAATCCAGGGGGTCTCTGGCAGGTGGGGCAGTGGGCAGGAGGCTTGTCCTGCGGGGTGAGGCAAGGCAAGGCGAGGCAGGGCAGGGGAGCTATTGTCGCAGGGCAAGGAGAGGCAGGGGCCAGGGCGGCTGTTACCTGACACCATCGGGCCCTGCCCACAGAGGCCAGCGAGCGCATAGATACTGGGATGCATCCAGCCACGTGGACCTCGGCAAGTTAGCGGGTGGCTGGTTGAAGAGGGATGGTTGCCATCTCTGGGGCATGGTGCGCGTGCTCACAGAGAGGGCTCTGAGTGCCGCCTCTGGCACGCGTGCCATAGGTTCGCCACCACTGCTATAGGACTATGCATTTCCTCACTAATGATTTATAGTGTCTTTTAGTATCACCCAGCCATTGTTGTGACTATAAATCTTATCTTAATTACTGTTATATCAAGCCAGCGATAGTTGGATGAATCCTAAGATGCTAAAAAAAACACTGGAGGGAAATTGGACTAATTTTAATACTGGTCTAACTTGTTAATATCCCTTCTATTGCTATCTAATTTTCTCTTAAGATGCATTACAATTCTGTTAAATTATATACAAACATTTGTTATATATAAATAATCAACACTTGCAAATGCCAACAATTAAGTAAGCTGTGAAACAGATTTATGAGCCATATACACCAACGTGCTACTGTTCCTTTTTAATACAGTACAAGTAGCTAATTTGTAAGAATACATCTATGGTAGATACCTCTTCAATTGTAACAATGTCAAACAGCAAAGGACAGTCCAAAATAAGTTGGAAATACATCAAAACTAAAGTCCGGTGGCCTATCAAACAATCTTTTGGACCCATTTCCAATCCTTCATTTTCCTTTTGTAGATGAGAGACATCTGAAGCTCAACAGTCATAAAACAAGAAATAAATATTTGAACAGGAAAATGTTTGAGATTACAGCCAAGGTTCTCAAAGTTAGAATCCAGCCAATTGAAAATAACTAACAGAACGATTATATTTTTTAGAATAACTTTTAAGGTGGTAATTTTAGACTCTCTTACCTAAGAATAAATCCACTTAGTACAATAAGACCTACTACTGTGAAACATATATATCAATTAACTGTAACATAACCAACTAAAATGTTAATAATTTGACTTTGCTGTTTCTGCATTCTATCTCTGTTAAAAACATATAATACTGGCACATGTTTTCAAATGGCAAATAAAACAGCTTTCAAAAAGTGACTGGTTATGTGAAATTGCTTATTTCACACTAAACATAAGCAGTCCAGAACTCATAGACAGCATGAAGCTCCTTTGTCCCCATATGGTCCCTTGAATACGAGATTTGGTACATGCGGTTTCTAGCCGTTTATAATTGTTCCAACCATCTCACAAATAAGATCCCATGGACATTACATTATAATCACTTAAAAGATAGCTTTAAATTCATATTGATGTGTGCTGTTATACAATGGTTTTTTTTTGCCTTTGAGTCAGTACTGACCCCTGGCAATTGTTGGAATCTGTTCCTGCAGTTTTAATAGCAAAATTTCAGAAATGTTTTGCCATTGCCTACTTCATAGGGCTGAGAGAGAATAACTGGCCCAAGGAAAAGGGGCGTTGTCTTACCTGAACGCCTTTTCTCAGCACGGAGATGGAGAATCCACCAATGGGTTTAGACTGTATTCCTGCCCAATCAGATCAAGTCAGCCAAAGCTGCCATGCCCGTCCTGGACCATAGAGATCCCAGTTTTGATGCGAGCGTAGCCATTGACTGACAGCACGGCATTGTGGCTCCTCTAGCTAACGCTAACCCCAGCTCCCTGGAGTGGAGTCTGGACCATGGCACAATTGCAATGGCCAAGATCATCTTCCCTAACAGTTGGGAGAGACTGGCCAACATTGCGGATCGGCTCTTGTGCATCTGAAGGACTGAATCTCTTATGCTGTCCCGGCGCTCTTGGGATAGGTATACTCGGCACTCCACGGTGTCTATGATGGTGCCAAGGTGTAGTAATCTTGTTGAAGGAACCAGGTGGCTCTTGGGGAAGTTTACCGAGAACCCGTGGTTCTGAAGCAGCTTTACCACCAGGTCTAGATCCAACAGAGCGGACTGGGTGGATGTGGACTGGATTAGTATGTCGTCCAGGTAGCATTGGACTCTGACCAGTATCATTCTCAGGTGTGCTGCAAGAACCGCCAGGATCTTGGTGAACACCCTGGGGGCCGATGACAGGCCGAATGGGAGCGCCCTGTACTGAAAGTGGCGTCCCTTGTAGGCGAAACGTAGGAACCGTCGGTGGGCCAGAGAGATTGGGATATGGAGGTATGCCTCCGTGAGATCGATAGATGTCAGGAGGTCCCCCTTTCTTACGCTTCCCAGGATGGAACAGAGTATTTGCATCTTGAATTTGTGGTATACAAGATGATAGTTCAAGTCCTTGAGGTTTAGAATGGCTCTCCATCCCCCTGACGCCTTTGGAACGACGAAGAGGATGGAGTAGAATCCTTGGCCTCTCTGGCCCAGCGGTACCGGTTCTATGGCCCGTATGCGAAGTAAATGATGAACTGCTTCGTTCATCAACCCTTTCTTTGTTCGGTTCCGAGGGTATGGACAAGAGAGGAACCGATTTGGGGGATTGGTGACAAATTCTAAGGCGAGGCCATGGTGGATGGTGCTGAGCACCCATGCGTCCGTGGTGGTGGCTTCCCACTGGTGGGCAAAGAAGGAGAGCCTGCCCCCTATGGGAGGTGCTGATGGGGTGTCATCTAGCGCCGGAATGGCCTGTTGTTCTCTCGAAAGGGGCACCTCCCTTGGGGTTGTTGTCTGGGTCTGGGAGCTTGCCTATCAGCCTGTCTCTCTTGTCTGTCTTGTCTGGCCGGAAAGGATTGGAAGGTCTAGGGGTAATTATATCTAGCTCCTGCCCGAAAGGACTGCCGTCGTGGATAGAATCCAGAGCACCTGTTTTTTTGAGCAGATGGTTAAGGACCTTATGTTTGTCCTTGTTTTCGGTTATATAGGGGTTCAAGGCGTCCCCGAATAACTTGCCTCCCTGGTATGGGGCTGCTGCTAGCTTCCACTTGGACTTTGCATCGGCTTGCCAATGTTTCAGCCAGAGCATACGGCGACCGGTAATACTGGACGCCATAGCCCTGGAGGAGAATCTGGCGGCCTGGAGAGTCGCGTCTGCCGCATACTTGGTGGCCGCCACCAACTTACTAAGGTCTTGGTGTGTCCGGATATCCTCCGCTGGTATCTGGGCTTGGAGCTGCCGGAGCCAATAGAGGGAGGCCCTGTTAAAGAAGGAAGCGAGGTTGCCGCTCTGATCACCCATGTGGATGCTTGGTGCGTTCTGCGGTAGGTGGACTCGCACTTGCGATCCTCGGCCTTGAGGCCCTCAGAGAAGTCCCCACAAATGGCGGTGGATGCTACTAGGGGCCCTAGGGGCTCGTCCACCATAGGCACTTCCAGTGTCTCTTCCAATTTCTTGGCGACACTGTACAATTTCTTGTCCGTGCTGCCCGGAATGGAAAGAGAGGCTGGTGATGTCCACTGTTTCCTGATTGCGTTCAGGAACAGGGAGGGGCAAGGGATGCGGTGTTGTGTCGCAACCGGTTCTAAGAAGTTAGGGTCCGCCTCCAAATCCTGTGGATCGGGGCGGGGTTGTCATCGGGGATTCAGGTCCCAGATGAGCGGTGGATGTGGTCTTGTGTAGCAGGGTGATGAAGAAGGAGGGGTTGAACAGGCCACCAAAGGAAGGGGCCTCTGGCGGGTCTTCCTCCTCTTCGGACATTAGTATTCCCTGTTCCATGGCCAGCTGATCGAGGTAGGAGTCTTCAGACGCTAGAGACTCAGAGGGGGAGGAAGGGCTATTGTAGGCCTCCGTCTCAGGCTGTTGGATGTGCCTGTGAGACGTGGCCACTGGTCTGGAAGTTTGAGCCCTGGCATCCAGGGCTCGATCTACCACCTGAGCGATCAGTAGGGCTAGGCAGTCTTCCGTCGGGAAGGCAGTCTGTTCACTCGGGCGGAGTCTGGCTGCTGTGGGGGTGAATGTGGCCTCAGGGTTCTCTTGGGGAACCCGTACCACCGGAGCTTGGGCCGCGGACTGGGGCTCGCCAATGCTGTACTGCGCTGGAGAGTGTGAGGGCTCTCCCGCTGACCAAATCCCCCGGGGAGAGGTTGCTGGTCCCATGGGTAGCTCTAAGGCTAAGTCCTCGGGCTGGTGTGACGCAAACCTGGCTCTTTTCTGCGCCTTGGTGAACTCCTTTTCCAAGGCCTGGTGTCTCCTCTTGTCCTGCTTGTCTGACCTTTTGGAGGTCTTGGTGGCAGATTTGACCTTAGATTTGGCTGCTGTCCTGTCAATGCCCTCCAGATCAGGTTGTCCTGATGAGGGTGGCAAGGCTCCTGTTGAGGCAAGCGAGGCCTCCTCCATTCTCTGATAGCGCTGGAACACGATAGGGGGCTCCAGGTATCTAGAGAGTATTGCACACTGGGTAAGGACAGGTATACTGCAGGGGACGTCTGGAACCCAGGTACAGCCTCTGTGTGGATAAGGACAGGCGCACTACTGGGGACGCCTGGAATCCAACTGTGGCTGTGCACGGATAAGGACAGACACACTGCTGGGGGTGCCTGGAATCCGGCCTGATATACTGTGGATAAGGACAGGCACACTACAGGGGGCGCCTGGAATCCACATATCGTTACTCAGATAAGGACAGACACTGCTGGGGGTGCCTGGAATCCGAGTGGAGCCAACTGTACTAATGGTGACTAGCAGGCAATAGGAGACATCAGAACTTAAAAAGGATCAGGCTGTGTGTTCAAGGGAACCACTAGGTCGGCTGATCTAACTGATGGAGAGGTGTAAAGAGGCCTGCTGTAGCAGGCCTCGGTTAGAAGGCCTGGTTGGGTCAACCAAGATGGCGGCCGTTATTAATGGGACCTCCCTGAGAGTAGGCCTGAAGGTGGCCGTAAGCTGAGGACCTGTAAGGCACTCCCGCTGTTTTGAGTAAACTCCCCTGGCAGGGCCTCGCTGGGTGGGTGGGTGGGGGGAAGGGTCTCCTTCCCCTGTGCTCCCCTGGGAGGTTGAATGTGCCGCAAGGCCAAGATGCCGACCGCCGTGGGGAGAGGAGCAGGCCTTCGGCCTCTGGAGCTCTCTGAGTCGCGAAGAGGGAAAATACACGCTGCCGCGCGCCCTGCGATCGCCCGCTGGCCAGCTGATCGGCGCTGGCTTGGAGGGCTCATAACCCCCCCGGCAATGCTAGAACGACAATCGCGGCGCGCACGCCCCCCCGCTTGCTCCAATCGCCGCCTGCCTCGTCAGACCACGGAGCTTTGTTTACTCTTCCCTGCGATCCAGGGAGGTGAGCTGAGATCGGAGCTTTATTACCTCAGATGACTGGGCTAACGGCCGTTAATCCCAATCGCTCCTGGAGAATATGTTTAAATGGGAGGGGGGAGGGGGGATAGAAGGAAGGGACCCCTTCCTTGCCTAGCTTCCCTCAGTTAAGGAGAGCTGGGAGCCAGGCTCCAAACCTCTTCCTAAAAGAAGGAAATTAAGGCTTAGCTAGCCACTACTCTACACTAGAAACAGCGAATCCACCAATGGAGACTGTACCTGCCTAGGAGCCACGCTGCATGTCCGTCCTGGGCGAGATCAAGTCAAAAACTGGGATCTCTATGGTCCAGGACGGGCGTGGCAGCTTTGGCTGACTTGATCTGATTGGGCAGGAATACAGTCTAAACCCATTGGTGGATTCTCCATCTCCAAGTGCTGGAGAACAACCTGGTTTTGCTTTGTGCCTAAGGAAAGACTAGAACTCATAATCTCCTGGTTTCTTGCCTGATACTGTAACCATCACACCAAACTGGCTCTCAGTAATATTATGCAGCATGCCATAAATTTGTTGCTTCTGGAAAACACATAGCTAATATTGTCAGAACTATTGTATATGGACAGAATCACAACAGTTTAAGTAGCATAACACTGAAATAATTTAAATTGCTACGCTAATATTTACAATTTGTTAACTTGTCAAAACTGCCTGCTCTTTTAATGCTGGACTTTTTTTTTCCATTGGGGGGTTTATGATTTTTTTTATATTAAGAGTCACCTTGAACAGTGAGATGGATGCCAAATAAATTAGATAATATTAATTACTTTTCATGACAATGATATTGTTCTTATTAAAAATAACAAATATTCCCCCTCCAAATACTAAACAAGTAAAAGTGAAAGTTTCTATTTACTTCTTTTGGCCACAGAAAACATCCAATACACATGACCATTTGAAACATTGGGTTGGATGAATTACATTAATTTCACACAGGAACAAAACAAGATAAAATTACAATGAAAATGTAACAGAACATAATATAAATGATTCATTAAAGAACCAGGTATGCAATTATATAACAACAAATTGCCCATAATTGCCACTTCAAAAAAGAATTCACAAACAAAATCTTTCCTTTTGTTTAGATGTAATCTTCTAACCTGACCCTTAAAATAAATGGGATGGGAAAGGCAGCTATTTTGTATCTAAAGTCAACAAAGCAATTGCTCAGGATTTCAGTAGGATTTGGCTGACAGTTTCAGTATGATGGGGGTTTGCACATAAGATGACTTTGAACTGGAAGTATGAATATAAATCAGCTAGTCTCTGGGAAATCTTTTGAACAAAATATCAAGAAAACTGTTGGAAAGAAACAGTGACAGTTTGAAGGGGGAGTCTTTGTTCTCCTTAGTTAAATATTCAGCTGTTTAAATATTTAGTAATGTGGAAACTGAATTTAATCGCAGATATATTACTTCTATTTATTATCCTTAAATGTATATGAAAACTAAAGAAAGAAAATTTCTACAAAGCTTGGCTTACCACAAAGCACCATACCTCTATGGTGCTTTGGGATAAATTATTTTTAGATATAAAGCTGGAACAAGTCCCATTGAGATCAATAGAATTTATTCTTGGGCAGCCTGTTCTTTAACTTATACTAATAAAAAAAATACCTGCTCACTTGCACTGGAGCAAGTTCTTTAGCCAATTCATTAGCAATTTGTGTAAATTCTTGTCCACAAGAAATTAACACTGTGGCCTACCTTTAATTGTGAGCCTATGTAGTCCTGGTTCAGCAACCATTCAAAATTACAATGGTGCTGAATGAGAAGACTTGTGACTGGTCCTCGTAGTTGTAACTGTGGCAGCATTCATGTGGTCATGATTTAGGTGCTTTGCAACTGGCTTGCAATTACAATATCACAGCATTCCACAGTTACATGATCAACATTTGTGACCTTTGATGCAAGTTTCCGATAATGGGGAAACCAGCAGGAGGTTGCAAATGGTAATCATGTAATATTGTGCCTAACAACCATGTGGGATTCACCTAAAAATGGCAACTGGGACTACTATTGTAAGTCATTAGCATAACCATGTGACTATGTGCTTTATGACCACATAGCGATGGAGTTTCCAATCCCGAGTACTGTTATTAACTAAGGACTACCTGTAATGGGAGCTTTAAAAAAATCAGCAATACTTAAGTACATTTACCTGTAGAAAGCTGAGTAGGATATGGATTCATTTCTTTGTCTATCATCTTCTGGTACAAAGCTCTCAGACTGAATGGTTCAACAGTAAATGGTAGTGTCCCTGTCAACATTGCATACATATTCACACCACTGCAAAAGAAGAGTGGTGGGGGAAAAGAAGGTAAGCAATAAGTTCTACTGGAAATGAAACAAAAGATGCAAAGAAGAGATTATATTTAGTGGCAAGCAGCCATCACGTATGGAGTATAAAATAACATGTTAGGACATTCTTGGTGTATTAAACCCACAACAATCTTCTGTGATTGGTAACAACTCTTAAAGTCATCCTAAGATCCTATTAACTGGGAATCAATGCCCGACCCTAAAAAACATATAGATGTAAAGTAGATGTAAAGAGATTTATGATCTCTTCCAACATGAATTATAACATGGCTTTCACCTGGATTGAAAAAAACGAATCTGCTAGGTGGCTATAGTGCATTCAAAAAGTATTCAGACTGCTTTCACTTTTATCAATTTTGTTATTAGGCTGCAGCCTGATTCCACAGTTGTTAAAATTCATTTTTTTCTCATTAATCTACACTGTACCCATAACGACAAAATGAAAACATTTTGAAAACAATGCGGTGTATATGCAGCCATTGAAACTTCAAAATTGGGTTGTAAGTAGCTCTGGGAGGTCTGTGGTAATTTTGAATGGTTATTAAATGACTGGTTGTTAAGCAAGGATCACCTGCACATTTGTAACTGAAGATATTATCTCTGTAATATTAAATCACTTTTCTCTAATTTTCTTTAACAAATACTTTTTGTGCTTTTGTAACAGTGCCTTGAATATAGAGCTCTGGCTTTTTGATTGGTCAGATATTAGGTAAATTAGGTACATTAGGTACCTAATTTACATTAGGTAAATTAAGATAGGGATAGAGAACTTTAATATTAGGGAGAGAGGGGAAATGGCAAGGCCCATAAGTGATAGGATAAGAATGCGGTGCCATACCAGGCATATGTCTAGGTGCCAAAATTCTTTTGTGTTCTTTATTTTTGCTCTGGGTTTGGAAGGAAGCTTTCTTCTTTGTTTTAAAATTATATTAGGGCTATTTTACCCTCCAGCTTGTATGTTTTCCATATCAAAATGGTGGCTCTTGGCAACTGTATGCTGTAAGCCGCCCTGAGTTCCCGGAATAGGGCGGCATAGAAATTTAATAAATAATAATAATAATAATAATAACTATGGCTGGAGCTCAAGGGCCACAGCAAGGGGAGAGAGGATACCCTTGGAGCTTCAGTTTACACATTCTGACTTAAGAGATGGATTGCAGAAGTCTATGTTTAGATGACAGAACAAAACAGCAAAACTATGTCAATGCTAGTGAATACAATCAGACAGGGCTTTTTTTCTCATAGAACACCCAGAACAGAGTTCCGGCACCTTTTTTGGATGGAACCTTGTAGGATAGGCAAGGCGGGTTGTATGACGTGTGTGAGTTCCGGCACCTTTTTTTTTTTTTTTTTTAGAAAAAAAAGCACTGCAATCAGATATCCATTTTCAAAGTGGAATATTTTGTAAAAATGTTCAACTTTAAATATCACTTCTTTATTTTTGCCAGTGTAAACAATAAACATGATATGGAAAGAGAATATGCTGCTTTTAAACTACATTAACTCACATGGACCAAACATCTATTTTGGGACCATATTTCTTCCTTGCAAGAAGTTCTGGTGCTGCATAAGCAGGACTGCCGCATTGGGTGCTGAATGGATCAGTGTAGCCAAGGAGACTTGCACAATTGCTCAAACCAAAGTCTGTGAGGAAAAACAAAGAACAGACATTTAAATTCTGCATTGGAAAGACTGTCATCTCTATATGGTTATCATTTATTACCATCATATATTTTTCTTTTTATAAATCTCGTTTAAGTTAAAGCAGAAACTTTCCTCAAATGGCACTCTGAAGACATAATGAATCACAACTACCATCATTTCTAGCTAGCATGTAGTCCATCTATAGTGCTATCTATATATATAGAGCACCTGGTTGGGTGTAAAGGTAAGTTACAGAGTTGTAATCTGAATGCTGCTTTCTTAAATTATACAATAAATGGAAATAATGTTCCAAAAGCAGATAAGCATAACTTCCTGGGGAATAATTCTGATTTTCTTGCATCTGTGAAACAGTAACAGTAATTAAGACTTATCCATATATCAGCAAGCTTTTTACATACTGATCCACCTTGGAAAGGGACAAAGGAGTTAAGTACACCATTGGGTATGAATAGTTTAAGATTCTTAAATGGAACCTGATAGGAATTGTATCCATGTGCACATAAAACACTCAGCTGCAAGATATAATAAACACAACAGGGCTAAATATAAAGGCACATTTAATCACAAGCAAGCAGTAATAGAAGCTGAGATAGGCAGTATTATTTCATTTAATGTAAACTGTGATTAACTTGAATATACTCAAGTAAGTAGCCTACATTTTTAATTAAAATGTTTATAATTATGATTTCAAATCAAAACCTTTCCATTAAAAGGTACTATTGCCAAACACCAATATTAATATTTCCTTTGACAATGACTGTCATCCTCATTTTAAGATTGGTCATTTGTTAACAAAGGATATTAATAGCTTTTGCTCTTGGATACATAATAACCTGCTGCATCTGAGGCTATCAGAGTTGAATAAAACCATATAGAACCAAAATCTCTATTGTACGTTCTTATGTTCTATGGCAGACATGTCAAGCTCGCGATGTCATGTGATGTCGCGCAACACATCCTCCTCGATCCACAGCTAAGTTTAGAATACCATCTTTTGGCTGTGGTGAGGGGGGCATTCGCCCAGGTTCGCCTGGTGCGTCAGTTGAGGCCCTATTTGGACCGGGAATCACTCCTCACAGTCACCCATGCCCTTGTCACCTCGAGACTCGACTACTGTAATGCTCTCTACATGGGACAACCTTTGAAGAATGTCCGGAGACTGCAGGTGGTTCAGAATGCGGCCGCGCGAGCCGTCTTGGGTCTCCCAAGACATGCTCATGTCACTCCAGCCCTCTGTGAGCTGCACTGGCTGCCAATTGGTCTCCGAACACAATTCAAAGTGTTGGTTATGACCTATAAAGCCCTATATGGCAATGGGCCAGGATACTTGCGGGACCGTCTTCTGCCTCATAAATCCCAGCGACCGGTTAGGGCACATAGGGTTGGCCTCCTACGGGTCCCGTCTGTTACACAATGCCATTTGGCGGGACCTAGGGCTAGGGCCTTCTCTGTTGCTGCCCCAGCCCTCTGGAATCAACTTCCCTCAGAGGTTCGTACTGCTCCTTCCCTCCTAGCTTTCCAAAAACTTTTAAAAACACATCTATGCAGACAGGCTTGGGGCTTGTGAGCTGCGCTCTGCCCCTGGGCCTTTGATTGGGACTGTATGTTGTATGAGTGGGTATAGTTTTATTGTTTTTTATATTGTATATTATTATTTTAACTAATTTATATTTTGTACTTGTATTATTTGCTGTGAGCCGCCCTGAGTCTGAGGAGAAGGGCGGCATATAAGTCAAAATAAAGTAAAGTAAAAGTATCATGACTTTTTCCCCATTGCCAGCAATGGGGTGGGCGCGATTTTGGTGTGACGTATCCGGCCTGTGGGCCGGCAGTTTGACATCCCTGTTCTATGTTGTTCTATGGAAGTGTTTTTCAGCCTTGGGAACTTTCAGATGTGTGGACTTCAACTCCCAGAATTCCCCAGAATTCCCCAGCCAGCATGGGGAACACAGTCTAAAATGAAGAAATGTTTAGACAACTAAAGCAAATGTAAAATACCTATATTCTAGTTTTGTTTTATATATATTGTTTGGCAGTGACTGCATATAGAAGCCAGCTTTATATGTTCTGGAGTAATCAATCAGCCCATTATAAGAACAAAAGCTACCAGATATTAATACAACTTTAAAATATTTCTGCTCTCACCTAGGCTTTAATCTAAGTTGTTGGTTGGCTGATGGTAATGTGTATTTTTCAATACACTTGTGAATGCTGTTTCTTACATACAAATGTTATATAGGTCTTTCCCAAATTAGTGCCTTTTCTCAAAGCTGTTTTGTCAACTTTCACCTCCTAAGTGCCCTTAAACTGTGTGAGACAAAGCTTTGTTTTACAGATTTTCTGGCCCACTTAAGAGATAGTAATGCCTCTGTTTTTAACTCACATGCCTCTGTTTTATTCACGTACAGTGTTGCAACAAAATGAGTTGACTTGGCAGAATTAAATCCCTAAGCAGATGCTTTTATAAGGGGAATATTTTCCTTTTAATGCCCACAACTAACATGAATGGGAGTTTTACATGGATAGTAATAAAAGATGACTCATTTATGATTTGTGCAGAATGTGTATGATCAATGAAAAAAACACTGCGGTTTTGGAGACAGCGGTACAATCAAGAAACCATTGGGTTTTCTCAAGGTACTTGTTATTTTAATTTTGCAGACAAATGTATTGATTGGACACTAAAGTTTGCCTCACACTATGTGAACAAATATCCCATTTCATCAAAAAGATCTTCTTAAACTCTAAGTCACTTAAAATAGGAAGCCAAATGGCAAGGGGAAATGTTTATTCTACTTTTCCAAACATTCAGCATGCTTTAGACGAAAGGCTTCACAAAATATGTACTATTTTTAAATTTACTATATTTTCTCTGTGTTTGTGAAGAAACACCTGAATTACAGATATAATCCAATAGTAAAAGTTTAATATTTTTAAAACCCAGGTGTTAATTTATGACAAAAATGCTGATTAGTGACTGAAAACTACAATTACTACAAGACTTTCATACCAATAAGCTTGATATTGTTGTCTTCATCTAGCAAAAGGTTTTCTATCTTCAGATCTCTGCAATATATAAAGATATTAATGAGATTTTAAACAACTGACTTTCAATATTTTCAAATTTCAAAAAAGATATGATTACCTTTTTGTACAAATTGGTATAATTCTTGTTTTTATAAAAATATGAAGTAAATACATTTGGGAATATTTTCATAATAATGAATAAATAGATATTTTAAAAAAAAACAAATTGTATTGGTTTTTTAATTTCTTAAAGCAAAGTATTCAGGACACACCGTGGTGCTGGGGTAATCAAACATCCTAAAACAAAACATATATACATAGTACAATCAATACATCAAGTATTCCCTCTCTTTTCCTCTCAAATAGCATAGTATATTTAAAATATCCAATTCTAGCTTAAATTTATTCAACCTGAACCTGTTTTTAAGCTTCATTAATTTACAATACCATAATCAAATTAACTTTAAATAAAAACATTTTCAATTCAAATATCCCTTCCAAGTATGTTCTACTTTCTTAATTTACCAAAATCTTATTTATTTCATCTTCCACTAATCTCCCCTATGTAAAGTAAAATATCAATCTATCCTATACCTATCTAATCCATTAGTTAATCAATCTCTTTAAGCTAAAAAGATAATATCAGACCTTAAATCATGTCAATCCATTCAACAGAAATCAAAGCTCATCAGTTAATTATCATAACTGGTAACATCCATATCATCAAAGAATCATATCAATTCAAATCTAAAACATCTCTTCAATTTTCTTCATTCCATTACATAATAATTTTCATAAAAATAAACCTAACATTCTAAAAAGAACATTCTTAATATTCTATATTGCCTTTAGTCCGTTATATAAAAAATATCTCATTTTTAAGTAAAAATATTGATCTATCCTAGACACATCTAAATGTATGTATTTATCAATCTATTCTATACATATCTAATCCTTCAATTAATCGATCTCTTTAAGCTGACAGACTAGTATCTGACTTTAAATCATTTCAATCCATTGAATAGAATTCAAATTTCAACCAGTTAATTATCATAGCTAAACGTCCATGTTATAAAACAAACAAGTCGTCTTATTTAATTCAATCCAAATCTGAGACATCTCATTACTTCAAACTCATAATCTTAGTCCTTACATCAGTCCATAGTTCTAGGTTGCCTAGAACTATGAAATTTATGAAATTTTAAATTTCATTTTTCAATCTTATTCTAGCTTTCCTCTTATGCCAGGTAGGTTTCCATAGCAGGGCTTCCCTTCCAGATGATGAATCTCTTTTTGTTACTTGTAGTGTCACTTGATTCGATGAAAACCATCTTGGTCTCTGATTAGGTCCTCTGTTTCTCTTGTCCATAAAGCCTCGTTGCTTCAGAAGTTCAAAATTCAGTCTTTGCTTTTCCTGGTCTTGCTTGTAGGGCAAAGTAAAATTCTCTTTATTCTCAGTTAAGTCCTCTTCTTGTATAATCTGTTTTGTAGAGTAGTCAAGTGTAATCTGAGAGTCAGTTTTAAGGTTTAAAGTAGGAGTTCTGGCTCTTAGTCCTGTAGTAAACTCTTTTATTATAGTACATATTTCTTCTTTGGCCTCACAGATCTTTTCCAGTATAAGTTTACAGTTTAAATGTGATTGAGGTTTCTCCATTTTAGCAATAGGTAAAGAAAAAAAATCCTTTTTCCTTTTCCCTTTCTTTTTTTTCCTTTTAGTGACATTTACAATTGGACATTGTCCACCCCCACAGATCACACAGCTGGCTCAAATTATCTTTTCTCTTGAAAAGCAGTTTGAAGACCAAACCCATCTCATCTCCAAATAGTCAATAATATTAACTTTTGACCAGTAGGTGTCCTCAGTAAGCTAAAACGACTTCTTCAAACGCCATTTTTTTCCTTTTTTCTATTTTTTAAAGGAAGAATGGAAAAAGAAATACTCTGCCAATACCGCTCCAAAAAAGAAAAAACAAAGAAAAAACATTTTTTCTATAGCTCAACGTAAATAGAGATAAAATATAGTCTTTAAATGAATAATTTTTTTCCCTGTCCTTTTATAAAATGCTTTTGTTCCCACAATTACAAAAGCCGCTTTCTCCAGATGGGGAAATATTTCCAAAGACAAGCTTTTACAGGCAAAAACAGGATGGGGTGAGGAGAGGAACAAAAGGGGTCTCACCGGATCATCCATGGTGGGTCTGTAACGCTTAGATGACGATGTGACTTTCGGCTGGTGCAGCAGGGTGATTGGCCATCTTGCAGGCTGGTCTTTGCTCCGTTGGCCCTAAGGAGATAGCTGGAGACACGGGGGAAGCTGCTGCCCTCCCCTATCTACCAGCAAGCCTCCTCCTCAGTGGTCACCCCTCCAGGGCAACTTTCGACCCCCTAGGGGGTCTACGGCGAAGGAAACTTCAGACGGTGCGGAGACAAGTTTTCAGGCACGACCGGCATCACCGCGTTCCGGAACCGGAAGTCAATAGATCTGTTATTTTGAAGTTGATGCAAACAGTACTTGCAGCACAATTCATTATGGTATTCTTCCATTTTATTTACTCTATTCTACGCTAGTGCCATAAAAACAAGCATGTGTAGTAACAAAAAATGCAATAAGTTTATATCATTTCTATAAAAAATTATAAACAAGCTAATTCAGCTTTAATATAAATCTTCAAACTATCAATTATGAATCAAATATCCTGTTATTCTATTTCTCTATTAAGAGCGACCAGTACGAGACACAAGGTTTCGTGTGGTTCTGCAAGAGTTTTTCTACATCTTCCAGGGCCTCTCGGCCGCCTGCCCTATGTTAGAGGCATATTCCATTAATTTGCATTGTTACCTCCTCACTGTGTCTTTTGTTTTCCATCAAAATGGAACAAAAAGATGGCCAATATCTGCTTTTCCTTAAATACATGAGCTGCTATAATGAAAAGGTGTGAATGAAAAGGTTCAGAAGAAAAGCTAACTTTGGATTTATTTATTTTTTAAAGTCAGTCTTCAAGACCTCTGGCATGAATCCAATTCTAGCAGCTGTATTGCTCTAAAATAAAATTAGCAATATGATACTTCAAGGAATAAGAAATGCATACCATGAAACAAATCTAAGATGCTTCAAATACCTATACTAAAAGCTGCCATCTTAATTGGTTTTATTATTGTTTAACTGTTTCTATGGAATTTAGAACATTTAGAACATGGTCAATGTATTCAATATGCTTCATTAGAGATTTTATATTCAACACTACTGTCATTGGATGGGATAATTACTTGGATTAGAACAGACAGAAAGTGAAAATGTCCTTTTTCTTAGAACAGAACACCAGATAGGTTTTAGGTAAACTGAAAAATGCCTTTTGAAACTGTTTGAATAGAGAGAAAAGCACAAATGCCAGCAGGATTTTTTTTTCCCCAAGGCAAATAGCGAGTACCAAGGAGCAATTATCTCAGGATGGCAGGATAGGAAAGAGATCATTCTCCTTGTTTGTCATAATGAAATAAAATAAAGGAAGTGTTTCTTAGTCTAAATATATGTCTAATATGGTAATATGTTTTAATAACTACCTTTCAACAATCACAAGAACTTTTTTTACAGTAAATTGCTTAGCATAGTCAACTGGATGGAACAATTCCAGTAATTCAGATAGTTCCCAATAAAAATTTATAGCAAATCATGATACATATTTATTACTGAAAATGATAAAGCCCAGGAAATGCTACTGAAGGAAAACCTTACTTAAATAAAGCTCTAGGAACCAGATGCTGCAAGCCACATTAATACCTACTATTGCCTTTAAACACAATGAAAACAATGCAACATACTTTTTCATATATCACATCCAGAATATATCACATCCTATGCATTAATTACATTTATGTATCTAAAATAATGTATACCTCAAGAAGTATGTTGAACTACTAAGCATGATAGTATGGTAAAACCTGAATGAAAATAAACTAATGAGGTATAAGACAAATATACTGGAAAGATTGTTGGGAAACCTTTTAACATTTTTGGTACTAAATCAAAGATAGTAGGACAATCTTTCCAATAAAAATAACTTTAGAAAGATGAAAATAATGTATGATAGATTCATATTAAATGTCATTCTGTACTGTAGTAATTTCTATAAATGAAGAGTAAAGCTTCTAGTTTCAAAAGTAATTTGATTATTTGTGATCAAACTAATATCAGATTTTAGCAACCACATCAATAAGTTTTCTCATTATCTTTTCCTAATCTGGTGCTTCAGGTCTTCCAATGATGCACTCATCACCACTTTAACAGAATCCCTCCATCTTTCTATTGGTTGTCCTTTTCTTCACTTTTTTCCTCCACTTTTCCTAGCAATAGAGCCCTTCTCCCAGAGAGCTAGGTCTTATTATATGTCAAGTTCAATAATTTCATCCATGGTGATCCATTTGTGTATTTCTTGGCTATCCACAGTATTCTCAAGAAATTTCAACATCGTAGTTTGAAAGCCTCAATGCTCTATTTATCCCACATCTTCAAAGTCACATGGAGACAATAAGATGTTCAGGGACCCCCATATTCTAAACACATTCCACAGGTTTACATGATTGAAACAATCAATGGAGGGTTTTTTTGCAATCAATGAAGCACAAACTGACTTTTTCTGGGCATTCCTTGGCTTTCCCAATTATCCAGCATACATCAGCAACATCTCATGCTTCTTGCCTTTATAAAGCCACCTTGAACACTGGCTTCTCCATCTCTATGTAGGGAATCACCTACATTGGATGACTCTAAGCCAGGGGTAGGCAACCTTGGCTCTTTTAAGACTTGTGGACTTCAACTGTGAAGTCCACGAGTCATAAAAGAGCCACGGTTGCCTACCCCTGTGCTCTAAGCACTACTTCATATGTATGTAAAATTAAAAGATAGTTTTAGTCTCCTTGGTTACGCATCAAAATAAATTGTGATAAATGTATCATGCTCATCTTTGGGCAGGTGCTCTATGTGCATACAAGTAGTCTTCAGTTACTGACTGCAAGTGGGACTGGCAACTCCGTCACTAAGCAATGAAGCTGCAAAATGAAATGTCATGTGACTGTGCTGGCTTACATGTCAGTTTTGATTGTGGTTGTTGTCAAGTGAATCACCTGCGATGTTAAGCGTGATGTCACATGACCACAACCTGTGACCTCCTGCCAGCTTCCCCACTGACTTGGCTTTGTCAAAAGTCAGTTGTGAAGTTCAGAAATGATGACTATGAGAAACTGTGGTAATAGTAAATGGGCTAAACAGTTGCTGAACGAACGGTCAATACATTAGGACCACTTGTACTTACAATGTTACTGCCAGAGATCACTTCATGATCTTCCATATCCAACTCAAGTCTTAACAAGCAAAAGACTGTTTTCTATTATATATTGACCTATTTCTCAAAATCTGCTAGTTATCTGAATCATTAAGTTTGAGAAGATAATGTGCACCCAGCTCCTCAATTAAAGAAACAGTGGAAAACAGATACACAGGAAGCAGTCTTTGCTATTGGAACATTGTTAAATTTCTTTCCTTGATGTTTTGACAGTAATTACACTGAGTATCTGTAGTTTTAAAATTACTTTAAAAGTTGTCGAGAATTTCCTATGAGATGCTAAAGCAAAACTTCATTCTAAGTCTCCATCATTCCATAGAAAGGCTAATTCATATTAGTCTGCTTCACACTTAGAATTTACATTCTAACAGAAACATGGTGAGTATACTATGCCATAAACCATTTTCATTATGGCTTACTCTAATAAATAATTCAACTCGCTGCCCCATAGCTGTGAAATATTAATCCTGACCCTTCTACTTCCAGAAGACTGTGGAACTGAGGTGAAGTTGTCTATTAGGCAGTTACAGCTTTCAACTGATAGCTTGCAGACTGAAGTTTCATTTCAGAGACATTGGGGGAAATAGGAGCGTTTTTCTATTCATAGACACAACATACTGGGAAAGAACCAACCCAGAACTAAGGAGAAATTTCCTGACAAAACAATTAATCAGTGGAATGACTTGCTTCCAGAAGTTGTGGTTGCTCCAACACCGGTGATTTTTAAAAAAGAGATTGGACAACCATTTGTCTGAAATGGTATAGGGTTTCCTGCCTGAGCAGGGGGTTTGGACTAGATGACCTCCAAGGTCCCTTCCAACTCTGTTATTTTGCCATTCTGTGGGACCTTGCTGAGAAAGAAAAAAAATGAAATCTGCAAATCTTATTGGAATTATTTTCCCCATTTCTAGAATTACGTTCTTTAAAAAACAAACAAACCCTCAAATGAGTAAGGAATGCCAGATTAGATAAACCAGATTAAAAAGAACAAGAATAAAATTTTCTCTGGCAAAAGAAAAAAAAATCTCATTTGATTTATAGAAAAACGTATTTTTCTTTATAATTTTTCTCATCTCACTGAGTTTTACCATAGTCACCAATAACAGGAGCTGAAGCAGATAGGGAGAAGAGAGGTTAAAAAATAGCTATGCTGTGTTGGAATTCTGAGAGTTGCAATCCCAATACATATGGGGGACATCAGCACGTGGAAGGGTAATAACAAGTGGGGAAAAATTCTTTTTACCATGGATACGGATGGTAATAGGCATGTATTATTCCAAAAATATGAAACAGGTAATGTTCACCTTACCTGTGAACAACCCCCGCCCGATGTAGATGCTCAACTGCTAATATAAGTTGTCTGATATATTTGCGTGCTTCATGCTCTTCCAACCTCTTCTTCTCATAGATTTTGTGCATTAAGTTGCCTCCTGGGCATAGTTCCATGACAAGGTAGTAACTATTTTCAGTTTCCAAGATATCCAGCAGTTGAGCAATGTTGGGATGACGAATCATTTGCTGGATCTGGCCTTCGCGTCTCAGATTCTTGGTCACATAGGTGTCCTTTTTGGCTCTTTTTTTATCAATAACCTTCACTGCCACCTAGTAAGAAACAAAAAAATTGACATTTTTTTAAAAAATAGTTTTAAATTATGGCATTTTCTTCATTCACAATAGAAAAATTCACTTGAAAATATAATATTTAAATGTATTTTTAATTCTAATGTTCATCCCATCCTCACATTATAAAATTAAACCTCTATGTCAAAAGTACAAGTTTGTTGTTTTTTTTTAAAATAAGATTTTTTTTAAATTGAAGAACAGAATTCCAATTGATAGATTAGAGGGCAAGTCAATAATAGGCCTTCAGGCAAAAATTATTACTTTTGCCTCCAGAAGCCTTTAAAGTGACACGATGCACCTTAAATAAATTAAGGGGACGGCAGTTCTCTTTCATCATTGATGCTTCACTTCATGCTCTTAGCAAAATCTTCACCTTTCTTGATAGAAGCTTTCAGTTCTGCAATAGCCCCAGCTATCATCTTCTCTTCAAAAGGAGTGATATTGCCAATACCTAGGTTTTTCTCAATGCCATTTTTCCCAAGGAGCAGAGGTGTTGAAAAGTATGGACATTCTGTTTCCTCTGATCGAACGAAGGCGCATTCAATGACCCCTTCTTTGCCATTCACAGCATCTAGGACTGAGAAGACAAACCGGGCACCAGCATAGGCTATAGACAATGTAGCTGATCCTGCGCCTGCTTTTGCTTTAACAACTTCCGTTCCAGCTTCCTGAATCCTTTCAATGAGGGTCACCAGCTGATTTTCAGGAAAATCCACCTTTGGTGTGCACTGTGAGATTAGTGGGATGATGGTCTTCCCTGCATGGCCACTGATCACAGGAACATTGACACAAGCTGGATCCAAGCCCTTCAATTCAGCTACAAAAGTGTTTGCTCTCACAATGTCCAGAGTTGTGACACCAAAAATTCTATTCGGGTTATATACACCATGTTTCTTAAAAATCTTAGACGTAATTGGGATGGTGGAATTGACCGGATTTGCAATAATACAGATAAGAGCTTTAGGGCAGTGCTGGGCACAAGCAGCTGCCAAGTTAGCAACGATGGTAGCATTTGTATTGAACAGGTCATCACGAGTCATCCCAGGCTTTCTAGGGACTCCAGCTGGAATTACTACAACTTCACTGTTTTTTAGGCATTCTGGCAACTGCTCCGGTCCTAGGAAACCTTTCACTTCAGCTCTTGTTTCGATGTGGCTAAGGTCAGCTGCAACGCCAGGCGTGTGTGTGATATCATAGAGATTGAGCTCTCTGACTAAGGGGCTGTTCTTCAGCAAGAGGGAGAGAGGCTGGCCAATTCCACCAGAAGCACCAAGTACAGCCACTCTAGCATGATTCTGCGAGGTGGTGCCGAAATCCTCTACGAAGCCCAGCGCACGCAGACTGTGTGAGACGGGAGAACATGGTGAGAGACCTCGGCAGAAAGGAAGGAAGGAAGGAAGACTCGGCGGGCTTTTCCCTTTATCCTCGACGACCTCCAGGCAGCGAGGGCACCGCGAGACTTCCAAAAGTACAAGTTTTTAAATGAGTCATTTTGTGTATTTCTAAATTTATTTATTTATTTATTTAGAAATAATATTATTATATAAATATGCTTGGGAAGCAGCTAATAATTTATATTATAATAAGTGATAATTCCAACAGGCAAGCACCTGCCACGTAACACTCCAGACTTAAGAAGTATAGATAAGAAAGGTAAAAAAGTGGATAGTGGATGCTGCTCTTCCTGGAGACAGGATAAGATAAGGTAAGGTAAGGTAAGATGATAAGGTAAGGTACGATACGAGAAAGAACTGGAGAAAATAAGAAAATAGAAAGACTTGCAAATAGAAAGACTAGCACAAAAATACTGCTTTGATCTGTATATAGAGCATATTTCACCAACACATTACAACATCCTAGGTTCTTGAGAAGAACTTGATGCACATGAAGGTCAACACCAGCTAAAGAACTGGCAGCTATGACTACAGTGTTGTGAATAGATAACAGCCATCGGCATTGAGAAAGTCACCACCAGATAATTACAAAAAACAGCTTTAATTGGAACAGTGGTACCTTTAACTCCATCAAACAACATCCGCCTAACTCAGTTTGCTGGGAAGGACTCAACAAGAGGATAAAAATTCCAAATCCAGTCTAAACTGAATGCAATGAAATTTCATTTTAATGTATGCCGATTAGTGTACATTCAAAGTGACAATAAAAGTGACATTTATAGAATCTATCCTATCCTATCCTATCTTATCCTATCCTATTCTTCTAAACATTATGCAACCAACCATAATAATCATAATCAGGGCTTTTTTTGTCATAGAACGCCCAGAACGGAGTTCCAGCACCTTTTTGGGATGGAACCTTGTAGGGTAGGCAAGGCAGGTTTGTATGACATGTGTGAGTTCTGGCACTTTTTTTTTTTTTTACAAAAAAAAAGCACTGATCATAATTGTTACATGATTATGTGTGAGAGCCTGCTTGGTGTAACAGTTAAGGCACCAGACTAGAAACTGGGAGATTGTGAGTTCTAGTCCTGCCTTAAGCACAAAACCAGATGTGTGACCTTGGGCTAGTCATTTTCTTTCAGCCCAAGAAAGGAAGCAATGCAAACCACTTCTGAAAAGTCTTGCTAAAAAAACTGCAGGGACTAATCAAAGCAGTCTCCATGAATTGGCATGACTGAAGGAGAAAATATGCATATTATTATATGTATAATACATACCACAAGCAAAAGCATACCAGCTACTCTTTGGACAAAGGCAGCCTGAAGCCTCTTCAAACTCATATCAGCTTATTGTAGAGCTGCAATAAACTAATATAGCATGGCTAAGACCTCTATCATTATCGCCAGCTTGAATAAGAATGGCACAATTGACATACCAAATTATTCAGTGTAAGGGCACTTACACTGCAGCTGCAGCCACCACTTAAGTATCCAGGTTCAAAGTAGAATAAGAAGTACTCCAAAGCATAAACCTTCTTAGAATAAACTAGTGATATAGCAATAGGACAAAGGACAGAATTTAATCTCACTTTAACTTCAATAGCAGTAATCTTATTTACATAAATGAGACCTGGCATGAGGCCCATTACTATCTTTGTATAAATTGCTTCAACCAGTGACTAGCATTCTGATTATTTCCTTTCTAAGAAAGAAGTTGCCAAAATAATGAAAGTAATAAAATTAATCTACATTAGAAAGTAATTCTTGTAAACTACTTCTGAGATAAAATATGAGTTGCTAATGTCGGTGCAGTTTGACCTTATCTTCCAGTGTCCTACGGTTCGGAATGAATGATGGATCTCTACAGATCAAGAGTGAAAAACTGTGTGTGGATTAGATGGGGGAGAGGGAGGGGGGAGAACATTACTGAGAGAGAGGCAACAAGCTGGTCCTCTGCCAAGACCTAAAGAACAGAGCAATACAGTACTGCAATTACCTTAACTTTTAATGAAAAAATGAAAGTAAGGCTCTGTGAGGGAGATGGGCAGCTATAAAAATTTGATAATAAAAATAAATTCAGATAAAAGTTCTTTAACAATGTAATTGTACAACATGTTAGTGCATGAATATTGTTTCCACAAGTTAATTTTTATGATTTTACAAATGGTTTGAAGGAAAATCAGAACTTCTATGCACGTATTAAACAGAAGATGGATTCAAGTAACTAATTATATTAAACCTCAAGAGAACTATTTAAACATGCAGTAGCTCTATCACATAAAAAGAGTTTAAAGCAGTTCCACATGGTTAATTATCATGTAAATCCATCCTGCCTTAACCAAGTAACTGGCCTTGCATATGCTTTTGAAGCTGAGCATTATACCTTTAAGGAGATTATTCTTAAAGTTTCATCTGCTGAAAGCAAATTGATTTATGCATACTGGAAAGCTGTTCCTTGCTGGCAGAAGGTGGAAGTAGAGTTGTAGAAAGAACCAGAAAGAATACATTGTCTTCCAGTCACAGGAAACACCACAGGAAGAAAAACATATTATTTGAAAAGATTTGTGAATCATTTCATTCCCAAACTTAATAGTCTCAACTTTATTAAATGATTTAGATGCAAATTTTAAAAATTACCCTAACTTGGTCTCCTCCAGACCCCGAATTCTAAATGCTAAAGTCTCCTAAACAATTGGAAGCAATCTGGGTCCCCAGGTTGAGAGAGATGTTTTACAGATGGTGGACAGATATGGTCGTTTATAGCTGAATATCTATCAAACAGCAGATCATCTTATTTGCACTAAACAAAGTTTTTAAAACTATTTTAAGTAAATGGTGATCTTGGCAATATTTGCTAAGAAGCATGTTTAAATCACATTCAACTATTTCTTTTAACCAGAAACATGGCATGTTGTTCACTGAACATTGTAGTCTTGGAAAATTCTGATTTTTTTGTTTCATTTTTCACAACTAGTTCAGCTACATATTACAATTTTTATGTGGCACAGCCTACGTTTAGGTAATCAAGCTCTCAAGTTATATACTCTAAATACTGTAGCTTATTTTTAAAGGGTCAGTTTGTTTATGAATATGGTAATAGAAATTGGTAATTGTTTTTTGTCTACTGTACTTTTACAGGACTATCTTACATTAAGGATCTATGCTTCTTTCAATTAAATACATCACTTTCCGATCATTTTTCCCTTTACTTTCAACAGAGGACAATCCTTTGAATTAAAATGGCTACAAAATAATATTAAGTATCTCAGTTGTAATGAAAGTCAAAGCAAATGTGTTTCAGTAAGGTTAGTTCTGAATGTAGGTTTGTTTTTCCCTCTGTTAAGTTTTACAAATGGCACATGGATGGTTTTCTAGATGTCCAATTTAACATCTTTAATGGAGTAGATCTTTCAAACATGTGGTCATGCCTTATTAATATTTTGACCATAACTATCAACTGCTATGTATACATAATGGTTCTTTCTTTTGTATCAAAAGGTAGAAATTAAAAGCACTACTTTTGTTAGTAAGGAGGAATGCATACAGCTAATTAATTTTCCTCACCATTTGTAATAAAGTTCAGTAGCAATAGCAATCAGATTTATATACTGCTTTGCAGTGCTTTATAGCCCTCTCTAAGTAGTTTACAGAGTCAGCCTATTGACCCCAACAATCTGGGTCCTCATTTTACTGACCTCGGAAGGATGGAAGGCTGAGTCAACCTTGAGCTGCTCAGAATTGAACTCCTGGAGTGAGCAGTGAGTTAGCCTGTAGTACTGCATTCTAAACACTGCACCACCACAGCTCTTCAAGTGGGTAGATGAAAGCAATCCTGAAGTAAAAGAGCTTGTCTTATTTAGTTTTTGTTCCTTATGCTTTCAGAATTGCCTTTTCCTTATATTCATTATGCCTAAATTATTTTCAGTTCCAATAAAAAATTCAATGTTTATAAAATAGCGTGCTGGTGAGAAACAAAACACTGGTTTCTGTAATTACACTGAGAAAAAGACTTTAAAAAGGAAGCACATGTTCACTGCAAATTACATTGACATACAAATTATTGGAAGTAGATCATTTTACAAAAAGTTCTGTGTGTCTAAAAGTTTATTCAGAACTTTTTCCTGAAAAAGTCTTGATGATCTTCTTGTTAAAATATATTTTAATACACATTAATAAAAACAAATAGAAATTTTACAACATGTTATATCCCAGGATAGAGTTTGAAGCTGGAGGATTACAAAACACTAGCTTGCCATTGTCACAGAAGCAATGAGTACAGTATTGCAGCCCTAGATTGAAATTCAAGTGTGGAAAGTATTTATGGAGGAAATGCTTTAATGTCACTCTAAGTATGGAATAGCATGAAGTATAACAGAATCTCTCCATGGTATGAAGAAAACTAGTGAGTTTTCCAGAAACATTTTTTCTGAAGAATGGTGCCAAAACATGTCTTATGAATGCTGGGCTCCAAACGTGTAAATCTAAAAACCCATAATCGTCTTTAATCATTGGAACTATCACAAGTAATGCAATGAAAGGAAGAGAACCATACTCCATAGGAAAAAGAAGGTGGCCCGAATGTAGTCTGCATCTGGAAGACAGTTATTGCTTTCCTACTTGTTAAAAGCAGACTTTAAAAAAGCAACATAAACTATTATTCATTTCACTATCTGATTCATCCTTCGGAGTACTTCAATGCTGGCTAGATTAAACAAGACTACTGAAGTATGATTGACAGGGAGCTAAATGGATATGCAGATAGCCCTTGACTTATGACCATCTGTTCAGTGACTGTTCACATTATGAAGGTCCTAAACTAATTGGGGTTACAACTGGTTCACAGAGTTCTAGTCATCCCAGCACTCCCATGGTCACATGATCACAATCTGGACAAATGGTAACAGGCTTTATTTATTTATAAATTTTATTTGTTAAATGTATATTATTATATTATTATTTATTCGATTTTGTATGCCGCCCTATTCCGGAGAACTCAGGGCGGCTCACAACACAGTAGAAATCAACATAAAAATACATATAAATATAAAACCTCTTAATTTTTTTTTAAAAAACCCCAATCATTCAGCATACACACAGACATACACTGGCTTGGGGCAAGATGTTAACTACCCCAGGCCTGCCGGCAGAGGTGTGTTTTGAGTAATTTACGAAAGGCGGAGAGGGTGGGGGCGACACGGATCTCCGTGGGAAGTTGGTTCCAGAGGGCTGGGGCCGCAACAGAGAAGGCTCTTCCCCTAGGCCCTGCCAGGCAACACTGTCTGGCTGACGGGACCTGGAGAAGGCCGACTCTGTGGGCCCTAACTGGCCGCTGGGATTCATGGGGCAGCAGACGGTCCTGTAAGTAACCTGGTCCGATGCCATGTAGGGCTTTATAGGTGATAACCAACACTTTGAATTGGGTTCGGAGACCAATTGGCAGCCAATGCAGCTCGCGGAGTGATGCCAAAATGTGGGCATTTCTGGGCAAGCCCAACACTGCTCGCGCGGCTGCATTCTGCATTACCTGAAGTCTCCGAACATTTTTCAAAGGTAGCCCCATGTAGAGAGCATTGCAGTAGTCGAGCCTCGAGGTGATAAGGGCATGAGTGACTGTGAGAAGAGACTCCCGGTCCAAATAGGGCCGCAACTGGTGCACCAGGCGAACCTGGGCAAATGTCCTCCTTGCCACAGCCGAAAAATGATGTTCCAAATTTAGCTGTGGATCGAGGAGGACGCCCAAGTTGCGGACCTTCTCCGAGGGGGTCAAAAGCTCCCCCCCCCAGGCTGATGGACGGATAGATTGAATTATCCTTGGGAGGCAGAACCCATAGCCACTCCGTCTTGTCGGGGTTGAGCTTGAGCCTGTTGGCACCCATCCAAACCCTAACAGCCTCCAGACATCGGCACATCACTTCCGCTGCTTCACTGAAATGACACGGGGTGGAGATGTAAAGCTGGGTATCATCAGCATACTGATGATATCTCACCCCGTGTTGTCGGATGATCTCACCCAGCGGTTTCATGTAGATATTAAACAGCAGAGGGGAGAGGACCGATCCCTGAGGGACCCCACAAGGGAGGAACCTAGGGGTCGACCTCTGACCCCCCGCCAACACCGACTGCGACCGACCAGTGAGGTAGGAGGTGAACCACTGCAAAACAGTGCCTCCAACCCCCAACCCCTCCAGTCGATGCAGAAGGATACCATGGTCAATGGTATCGAAAGCCGCTGAGAGGTCAAGTAGCACCAGGATAGTGGAAAATCCCTTATCCCGGGCCCGCCAGAGATCATCCGTCAGCGCGACCAAAGCAGTTTCCGTGGAGTAGCCGAGCCTGAATCCTGACTGTTGAGGGCCCAGATAATCAGCCTCATCCAAGGACCGTTGGAGCTGGAGTGACACCACCTTCTCAACAACCTTCCCTATAAAGGGAAGATTGGAGACAGGACGGTAGTTGTTTAATACAGCTGGGCCCAGGGAAGGCTTCTTGAGGAGGGGGCGCACAATTGCCTCCTTGCAGGGAGCCGGAAAGGACCCCTCCCTCAAAGAAGCGTTGACAAACCAGCCAGGAGGGGCACGGGTCCAATAAACAGGTGGCGGAACTCACAGCTCCAATGGCCTTGTCCACTTCATCGGGTGCCACAGGGTCAAAGTCCTCCCACACAACAGGATCAAGACGAGTCCCTGTCATCTCGACTGAATCATTATCAGCCGACACTGCATTCCAATTGGAGTCAAGGTCCATCCGAATCTGGGCGATTTTATCCGCGAAAAACTTATTAAAGTCCTCAGCACTACCCTGCAAGGGTGCATCAACCCCCCCCCTGATTAAGGAGGGAGCGAGTTACCCTAAACAGGGCGGCTGGGCGGGATTCCGCAGATGCAATCAAGGCGGAATGATACGCGCATCTTGCCGCCTTGAGCGCCACCTGATAAGTCTTGATATAAGATCTTAAAAGTGTTCGGTCAGATATGGATTTACTTTTCCTCCATCGCTTCTCTAGACGTCTCTTCTGGCGCTTCATCCCCCTGAGTTCCTCAGTGAACCAAGGAGATCTCCTGGGTCTGCTACCACAGAGAGGTCGCAGCGGCGCGATCCGGTCAAGAGCCCCCTTCGCAGCCATATTCCAGGCCGTAACCAGGGACTCTGCCGAACCGAGAATGAGAGAATCCGGTATTTCCCCAAGCGTCCTCTGAAAGCTCTCTGGGTCCATCAGACGTCTGGGGCGGAACCACCTAATCGGTTCCGCCTCCCTGCGGGGGAGGATTGGAGCCTTGAAAACAAGCCGCAACAGAAAATGGTCTGACCATGACATAGGCAAAATATCTAAGCCCCTTAAATTCAGATCATTGCTCAACTGTTCTGAGAGGAATACCATGTCGGGAGTGTGTCCCCTCTCGTGAGTCGGACCCTGAACTACCTGAGTCAGGTTCATGGTTGCCATGGTGGCCATGAACTCCTGCGCCAACCCAGAGGATTCGCCGAGCGATGGAAGATTTAAGTCCCCCAAGACAATAAGCCTGGGGAACTCAACCACCAGCCCAGCAACCCCCTCAAGTAGCGCAGGCAGGGCTGTTGACACGCAGCTGGGAGGCAGGTACGCGAGCAACAAGCCCACCTGAACCCCTAGGTCCAACTTCACAAGGAGCAACTCACAACCCGCAATCTCAGAAACAGCGAGCCTGTGTAGGCTAAAAGTCTTCTTGGCTATAATAGCCACTCCTCCCCCCCTTCCCTGGGGTCGTGGCTGGTGCCATACCTGAAACCTGGCTGGACACATCTCAGAGAGAGGAACTCCTCCCTCCGGGCCCAGCCAGGTCTCGGTCACACATGCGAGGTCGGCCTCCTCATCCAGGAGAAGATCATGGATGAGGGGAGCTTTATTTACAACCGACCTGGCATTGAGCAGCAGCAGCCTGAGCCCAGGGTCCGGATTTCCCCCATCACCAGTACTTCGGGTTGAACTCACAGGGTCGGAGCAAGGGATCGCTTTTAGACAGCGAGCTCTTGTTCCCCGGGAATGGCCTACCCTGTGGCCCCCGCCATATCTGCCTCTCCCCAGCAAGACCGGTATACTTTGGCCCTCTATCACCCCAGAGCCAGCGCCCCCCTCCCCCTCCGCCTCTGCCGCGCCAGGCAGGCTAGCCAGTCCATCCCATTCATTCCACTCAACCACAACTCCATCCATATCATTAATTTATCTCTCCCACTCTTTAAACTAAACACATTAAAAACAATAAACTAACCATCCATTCAACCCGATTCTTTCCACTAACATCAGTCCCCCCCATCATTCATAGCATCTAACAATCAATTAAAATGGTATTAAACAAATTTAAATATTTAAAATTTAGACAAACAATAGCTAACAAACAATTGCTCTGGATGGATACCCAGTCCAGATCAGGAGCTTTCTAAAACCATTATACTAACCAAAATAATTATACTAACAATAACAATAATTGTGGAACCCAACGTCCCAAAGATAAAGATAAGGCCTTCAGATAAGTTCAACATAATGGTGGCAGCAACAAAGGCCTCACCCACAGGTGTTACAATTTAGGGAAAAACACCCAGCGACGGAGCAGGCCCGTTAGCCACAATAACCGCTTCCACAATTCCACAACAAGTCTGGGCTTGTTGCTGGTTTAGTGGCCTGGCTGCCGCTGCTGCCGCTGCTGCCGCTACCGGACTGCTGCCTGTTGTAAGTCAGGGCTTGTTGCTGGTTTCCTAGCCCAGCGGCTGCTGCTGCTGCTGCTGCTGCCTGTTGTAAGTCAGGGCTTGTTGCTGGTTTCCTAGCCCGGCTGCTGCTGCTGCTGCTGCTGCTGCTGCCTGTTGTAAGTCAGGGCTTGTTGCTGGTTTCCTAGCCCGGCTGCTGCTGCTGCTGCTGCTGCCTGTTGTAAGTCAGGGCTTGTTACTGGTTTCCTATGCTGCCTATATGGTGCCTATCTCCCCAATAAGGCAGCTTTGGGCTTGCCCTTATGATTGGTTGCAATGCTCCAGGATCATGTGATTGCCATTTGCGACTTTCCCTACCAGCTTCCCCAGAAAGTCAATGGGGATCTGGCAGGGAAAATTGCAAGTTGCTGGAATAAGGCATACCCACCTGCACACCCTCCTCCAGCCCCTGTAGAAAGCCATGAAGTGTGGTAAGGATAGAACAATTTTAAATATACTCAGTCCATACAAATCTTCCAAGAAAACAGATGATTACTTAACAAAGATGGTACAGGACTTATTCAAAGTATTACATCTTTCACAAGTTTAACACAAAATCATTTTACAAAATAAAATAAGTTATTTCACAGCTATTCCACTTCCTCCTACCCCACATTGGCTGAAAGGTTCTATCTTTTTCATATTTAACACTCATGTTTTCAGCCAATCATATTTCATTACTGGGAAGAGGAATAAAAATTAGCAGCTGATGAATAGGCCTCTCTGTAATTTTGTTTCCCATTCAACAGCAATGTGACAGAAACTACTAAACACAGCGTGAATGGGCAGGCAGGGTAGAAAAATATTTATGTACTTATTCTTCAGAATTATACCTTCCTACGTACTCTGGTTACACGTAGAGTTAAGAAGCAGAGAATTGTTCTAAATACACCAAAGGTTTATAAGAACTCTGCTTATGATGAGAACGATAGAACTGCTGGATAAGTTGAACCCAAAATTAAGAATGTTCTGCTTCAGTAGAAATCTCCTTTAAAAAAAAAGTGGAACACGTGTGCTACTGTTTCCAATGCACAATGGTTGAGCATGCAGATGTTGCTCTTTAGGTCTTTACTGCATATTCTGAAAATTAGGGGTGTATTATTTTTCTTACACCAGGTAGCTGTAAGCTTTGAATTAATAAGTAACTTTTCATTTTAATGGATCTAAAGGAAAGGGAAAATATCTACATTCTGGGTTAGACATTTGATTTTCAATTTAAGGGAAGAAACATTTCTATTTGAGCCTATCTGAATTACATAATGGATTTCTGACTTGTATGACAATAAGCACCTCTTTCCTCATCTGAAGGAACAAATTTACCTGGTGACCAGACTGCCCATCCAGCAAGGTCTGGAGCAAATGTTCTGACTTTTTTTTTTTAATGATATGTAAAATCTGCAAACACAAAAACATTGACTGAAAAGTAGTTCTGTTTTATAGAAAGCTATAAAAATGTGGGAGAAATAAGGAAGCAAAGATGCAATATGATCTTTTACACAGAATTACTCATTCAAACTAGGAAATTTCTATTTAAAATCTGTATTACAACTAATGTTTAAATAAAATTATATTGTAGTCTATTGGTTCTGGGCTAGAAGTATATAGAAAGCAGGCTTCTATATCTTGTTCAACAAATTATAGCTTAGCACAGGGGTTCTCAACCTTGGCAACTTTAAGACTTGTGGACTTCAACTCTCAGAATTCCTCAGCCAGCTTTGCTGGCTGAGGAATTCTGGGAGTTGAAGTCCACAAGTCTTAAAGTTGCCAAGGTTGAGAACCCCTGGCTTAGCACAAACATGTGCCCAACATTTTTGTTTGGTGTAATTATCCTCAGTAAAGTTTAGGATAGTGTACTTATTGAGCAAGACAAAAAAGTTACATGAAATAGGGCTACCAGATTTCCATTTATATATTTCATATTATATACTTCTAAAACTCTTGTGTCTGCTTGATTATTGAGCAAAATGATGCATCACAGGGTAATAATTTTTGAATCAATATATCTCATAGGGACTAACTCACAGAATGCATCCATGACTCTATGAAACTGAAATTTGGCAAAGTTGTGGCCACTTTAGTGATGCCACACTGAACTACGGTCACATGACTGCCATTCCCAAAACTCCTGCCAGTTTCCTGCAAGAAAAAAAAAATCAACGGGGAAGCCTGCAGGAAGTAAAATTTGTTCCCACTCCAATTGCTTTTTTGCCCGCCGGTGATTATTCAATTTCTCTGTTTAGGTAACGAAATATCTCTGAAACAATGACCCAATCCCAGCATGAGTTGTCTAGTATATAAATAAATAAAGCTTCTTCTCCATTTGTGAATTGTTTTGAAGAAAACAACTGTCTTCTGTTTGCAAACCACAGTTCTTTTAACCGAGTGGGTTTACTAAGAAAAAAAATCTGGAGTCTCATACTGACCTGAAGCATTTTATAGTACAATCATTATTTCTGAATAGGGACTTAACAAGAAATTTAGATCCAATTTATGCTGGCTAATGAAGAGATTATCAGTAAATATGGTAATCTATTGCAGCTGTCCCCAACCTTTCTGGTGGGGAGGAAGGGATGGTTGTGTGCACATGTGCACAGCTCCATTTGCACAAATGGCAGGCAGATATGCCTGCTGCTCTCAAAAATGGAGCTTTGTGTGCTAGTGAGCATGGGTGCCCACTGCTTGTGCAATTGAACTTGCATGCATGCCTGCTGCTCACACATGGAGCTGTGCGTGCACATGCACTCAGCCACCCCTTATGTGGCCCAATTCCAGACCGCAGCATGGGAGTTGGGGACCCCTGATCTATTGCAGCTACCGTAACTTGGTTATACTTATATTGTCATAGAAACACGGCACTCATTAAATAAAACATATTATAAATACTTCTGAAATGACAAATGCATAAGAATGTAGTAGCAGATGTGATAAATATTACATTTTGGCAATCTTATTACCATGGCAACTTCAAGCAAATAAGAAAAGTATAAATTCATTTTCCTGCATATGTAATCTTACATTTCTTGTAATCCCTATGTAAATGTAAATAGTTGTTAATCCTTTACTTAATACCATTCTTGGAGCAACCATACAATTTAGCTAAAATAACTTATAGGAATGAAATATATGAAGTCCACTGAAACACATACATAGATGATAATTCTACATCTGCAAAGAAGATCTGAAACTATATTATTCTTTGTATACCGCATGTATAAATAACCAAAGATAAAAGCAAGACATTAATGCATGAAAGAAATAAAACTTGTTATGGTAGTATGTAGTTTTTAAAAAGTCCATGGAAGATTATCAGCCACCAACAAATTCAAAAAGATGTACTACTCAGCTGTTTTTAGAAAGCTGTTATTTCTTTCATTATGAATTTGTGGGAGATTAACAAGAATTTACAGCTTTCAGCAGTGCTTACTCTTCCTACATAAGCCTCTTCTGCATTTCCAAGATTCTAAAATACAGAGCGTATCAGCTGTTTGCATTAAAAAAATAATATAAAAAAGACCTTTCTATAAAAAGATCCTTCTAATATTATTCTTTCTTTATAGTATAACCTGGTTATCTTTAGCAGTTACAAGGTAATGTATTTCAAAATCTGATTTCATATCAAAAAACAAATAATTGATTTTTTTTAAAAAAAATCAGTAGCATTAATGAAATGTATCTTTCAATAGCTGAAATTAAAAAATCCAAAGTGTTGGCTGAAATATATAATTCTTTAATTACAGGATCCAATTCTACAAATAGTAAGCAATTCTAGCCATTTTGTCATGCAACAATGGTATTTTTTCACTGTCATTCGATTACTAGATTAGGTGGCATACTAATTTTATAAGTACCAAAAAAAATCATACTAACAGCTAGGACTACAGCCCTGCTTTTCTTGACATGCATTATATATGCGACTAATATAAAAAGGGGAAGAGCTTTGATTAGGTATTCATAGCCACCATCTTGATTTCTAAATACTCCTGGGAAGGATTTTTTTTTTAAACTAACACTATTTTAAAATAGCAAAATCTGTTAAAGAAACTTTTCACATTAGTCAAAGAAAGCAATGATATATTTGACAAAATTAAAGAAATATGAAATTTGTTTTAGAAAAAACTAGTTATACAGTTGGAAAATATTAAAAAACTAGATGATTTTAATTAATTTTTTATTTATAATTGCTAAATTGAAATGCCATTAATCGTATTTGTAAGAATGATTACCATAAAGATAAATGAAGAATTTGGTATACTTAGAAACACAAATTAAAAAGTGAACAGAATTTAGGAAAGTACAACCTGAATTTCACAGTCACATTAATTTACAATTAGCCATTAATCCATATACAATCCAAAACAAAGATGCTGAACACTCATTGAGAAATGCCATCCAGTCTACTTTGGATTAACTAACAGTTTTGAAAAGCCCAATTGGACCTAATTTGATTTTTCTCAGATTCTAAAGTAGGATTAACACCTACATTTTATTATTTTCAGTCCATGAAATACAGGGGGGGAAACTATGTAAAAATGCTTGGAACAAATTTATCAGACTGGCTGGCCCCAGGATAACTCTCTAAAAATAGAACTAAATTTTGTTGGAGAACTCACAAAAGAAAATCGGCCAGACACAGACAAGAGCTATAGAGAAGAAAAATTCCAGAAAAAAAAATATCCCCCAATGAATCCCTCTATGAGACACAGCTTGGAATATTGCCAACTGTTCCATTCTGAGCCCCCCTTCCTCCTCCTCCCCAGTCGAGTATCTAGAGCAGGGGTGTCAAACTCAATTTCACTGAGGGCCACAGTGGTTGCCGTCGGGGAGGTGTGAGGGTGTGGACAGGGTGGGCGTGGCCTATTGGGGGCATGGATGGAGTGGGTGTGGCCTACTGGGTGGGCATGGCCAGCTCTACATTGTTCGCTTCAAGGGTACCTGTGGGGGCCTGGGCAGAAGTGGAACAGACTGAGAGTCTCTGGCAGAAGGGGGTGGGACAGGGGCAAGCGCGAAGGCATAGTCTATTTCCTCATTCCTCACAAAGGGTGACACCTCTCTAGCATGCACCCAAGGGGCGGGGTCAATGCGGCAGGGCTGGTTCCTCGCCGTTTCCAGGCAGCCTTCTGGAGCTAAGACTGAATGCGTTTCAGCATAGATGGCCTCCACAAAATTGTACATTGGCTCCCCCCCCGGGCCAAGGCAGCAGAGGCCGTTCCCTCACTGTTTCCAGGATGGCTTCGTGGGCCACATGAAACCACTTCGCGGGCCACATCTGGCCCCCGGGCTTTGTGTTTGACATTGTAAGAGCCTATTGTAAGAGCGGAGGGGAAGAATTATAGAAGCTATAAGTTTTATAAGATTTCTCCAGCTTGTTATTCTTTCCAATCCAGTGTAATATTGGAAAGAAATTGTGTAAAGTGGCTTTGGACTCAACAATCTGTTAGCAGGATACCTCTCTGAAAACAAGATTAAATTTGGTCTAGGACACGGGTGTCAAACTCGCGGCGTCATGTGATGTATCACAACTTTTTCCCCCCTGCCGCAATGGGGTGGGCATGGTTTTGGCCTGATGCTTCCGACCCACGGGCTGGCAGTTTGACACCCCTGGTCTAGGAGATGGCGAAAGAAATACAAATTGAAACACTGATCCCATCAAGCTGGAGGCTGTACAGAAAAAAATCCAGGAACAAAAATTTCCTCAGTGATCCCCTAGGGGAGAGACAGTGGGGCAGCCCTGCTTGGTCATGGACTACAGAGAGAAATGCTTGCAACCCATTCTGACCTTCTCAGAGCACACAGAGGGGTAATGGTGATGGGGAATAGAAGAATAAAATGATATGAATGCAAGATGAGGAGAAAAGAAATACATATGTATTACATGTTATTTCAATACACAAAAGAGCATGCAGATTCTTTCCATGGCAACTACTGAACCTAGAATTGTGGAAAAAATCAAGAAGCCATTCTTTACCTACTTTCCCCAATCTGTTAGCAGCTACACAATAATAATTCAAAGATTTGGTTCCATTCACTGTGTCCTTAGTTAATCATCTCAAATATAATTAGGGCAACCACAGTAGGGTTACAAAAATGCAACCTCCAAATCTCTTTGCTGATGTCCAGGCTTTTGCAGCCCAGTTCTGATCACCCTAGCATAATTTCTTTTGCCCAGTTACAGGTCCCTGAGAAATTCAGAAAAAAATGAAGAGTGGTGCTGAATTGGATAGCTTACCCTGGTTCCAACATATTCTGTACATGCTAAATTTTGATGCTTATATAAGTGAAGCATGATGTAATTAGGATTACCAGATCAGGCTGCACAAATCTGAACAACCACTAAGTGGCATACTTTCCAAAGCGGTAGCACCAAGTTCTAACAGCATTCCATTTCCATATCATGCTCTAAAGATTTTTCCTAACAATTAATTGGAACATCTTTTAAATTAATGTTTTAAACTGATAAGAAGTCACAGGTAAGACTACAGCACAACTAACTTTAATAATTTTCAATTATATTTTTATTCCTTTCTAATGCCTAAGACATTGTTTTCATTTGTTTAATTTACTTTTCACAATTTTCTTGATAACAAATGTTATGCTCTAATATTTGGAAGCAGAAAACCAACATTGGTGGATGAATAAGAGATCTATCTAATCTGCAGATAGCGTAAAATTAAGTGAAATAGCTAATATCTCAGAAGACAATAGATAAAATCAAAATGATCTTGCAATAACAATTGGTAGAAATCAAGCATAAGCTAGCAGTATGATGTGGAAATACAATTATGGACAGTTTCAAAACAAGTATTGTTATCAAATAATGTATAGAAATCAGTCCACTTTATCCTGTTTCAATTTCAGTTGTTTATTGTATCATAGACCAGCACAGAGTCTTCCATGAACGTGTGTTGTATTTCTATTTTAGTAGATGATAAAAAACTTTAAGACAGAATTAAAATACATATATAAAACCTAACATTTGTGAGATTCATAATGCAGCCTACATTTAATTATAATGTAAGCACTAGAATTATATTAAATTGATAACATCTAAAATTACAACGAAGTGGTAATGTCTAAAATATAAATAATTATAGTTACACAGAATGAATTGCAGAAGATTAGTCCATCAGGGTCCAATGGATCTTCCATCCTGCTGCACAAGACTTAGCTATATGAACTCTAGCAAAAAGTAATTCATTTATGACAAGCATCTGGGCATAGGCTGAATCTGGGCAACCAGAATATCTACTAATTAGAGGTAGGAATCTACCAATAATATTTTCCCTAGATCTGCTTGCCACTCTGTATCCTTGTCCCTTGCTTTAGGGTTTGTTTTGCCTGATCTTATTCTGCTTGAGAACTGAAGAAGTAGATTACATTTAAAAGATTAGATTCAAAAGCCTTGACCCATGTGGACTGAAAATTGTCCTTAAAAATTAATGATAGAAATTAAGCTTCAAAAGCTCATAGAATCTAGACATACTCGACTCAACTTTTACCATACCTATGTCCAGTTGCATTTGAGACCCAGAGAAGTATCTGGAGAGCCGCTGTAATTAATTTAGATTATATTCTCTTCGAAGGAGGTAAAGCAAGAAGCAGGAGGGCCAACCAGAGTCTCATAGAGAAACTGGGCTGGTAGCTTAGTCCAAAAATGTTTAAATATGGCTGGAACATAGTATCCTCCACTTGGATCATAAAGTTTGAGGATTGCATTGGAAGATCTTTGTCCAGTAGCAGCAACATATACACAGTGGGCTTTCCTTGATACAGTGGCATGCATGACTATCCTAAATACTTAAAGCAGCGGTTCTCAACCTATGGGTCGCGACCCCATTTGGGGTCGAACGACCGTTTCACGGGGGTCGCCGGACACTGCGGTCCGCCATTGTTTTTTTTTATTTTATTGCGCGCGCGCCGCACATGCACAGTTCAGGCCGTTGCGCGCGCGCATGCGCGGATCGGCCCGTCGCGGTCCGCCATTTTGTTTTTTCCCGTTGCGCGCTGCGCATGCGCGGATCGGCCCGTTGCGGTCCGCCATTTTGTTTTTGTTTTTTCTCACCGCGCGCGCACTGCGCATGCACAGATCAGCCCGTCACGCGCTCGTGCGCTCGGGGTCGCGCCGCACATGGGCGGTGCAAGTGGGGCCTCAACTTGAAAAAGGTTGAGAACCACTGATTTAAAGCAAGTCACTTGTTCTATTTTACTGTCCTTAATGCTCCAGAGACGGAGCTTCAGCCTTTTGGCAAAAGCCATACTTTTGGTTTTCTGATTTATCATTTTTGCAGTACAGATCAAACTTCTCAGAGCTCTTTTAAGACATACCGGTGTTCTGGAACGAATTATACCCTAATTCGTTGCTGCAATCCCTGGTTTGGCAGGATGGAAGTTGAGACATCTCACATACCATTGATATAAACTTTGAAAAGTGGGGAGATAGAGATGAATGTACTTAGCCATAGAAAATAAGAGAAAATATGATGAACATCTCAAAGAAGCTCATATAGAAGAGCAAGACTAACTTGCTATGATACCCGACTAAAGATGTGGAATAATGTATAAATTACACAAAAGCAAAATTCCAACAGAACATTAGGAAAAAAATTTCCTTACTGTAAGATCAGTCAATGGTATACTTTCCTTCACTGGATCTATTCAAGCAGCTATTTGCTGGAGATCCTTTACTTTGAATTCTTGCACTGAGCAGAGAACTCAATGCCCAAATGATCCTTTCCAACTCTAAAATCTTATGCACAGTTAGTTTAGAATAAGCTCCATTGAGCACAGTGATGGTTTTAGAAAATATGCACAGGCTCATGTTTCTTTAGAGCAATTGTAAGAAATACAGTATCCACCAAGTAACTACCGTGTTTCCCCGATAGTAAGACACCCCCGATTGTAAGACGTATCGGGGTTTTCAGGGGGTCGGCTAATATAAGCCGTACCACGAAAGTAAGACATATTACTCCTGCCCACTTCCGCCTCCTGCTTAAAATACTTAAATACTTAAAATACTTAAAATACTTAATATACTTAAAATACTTAAAATAAAACTGACAATTGTTTTCCAATCAATATAAGCCGTACCCCGAAAGTAAGACATAGTGGGGCTTTTGGGGATAACAAGAAAGTGTGACCCTGTCTTGCTTTAGGGGAAACACGGTATCTTTCTTTGTTAAATAGAAAATAGAAAACTAAATCAGATTCTGCACATTTATTGTGGTACATGTGACTTAGATAATTTCTACACTAATACTGCCTTCTAGAATCATCAAACCATTGTTGTGTTAAAATATATGCAGACTTTTCATTATTTCAGGAATATATTAGAGCTATGCCACCCTAATTTAAGATTTCAGTGTTCCAGACTACTACTTTAAGAGCTCAAAACTAATTATACTCAGTATTACAGGCATAGGACAGATGTAGCATGATCAAAGTATCTGGCCCCCACAAATTACCAATGGATTTCAAAACAATGTCTAAAGCAGGGGTGTCAAACTCAATTTCATTGAGGGCCGCATCAGCATTGCAGTTGCCCTCAGGGAGCCGGGTGGGTGCGGCCTACTGGGTGGGCGTGGATGGAGTGGGTGTGGCCTACTAGGTGGGTGTGGCCAGTGGATAGATCTGAGGGTCTCTGGCAGAAGGGGGTGGGACCAGGGCAAGTGCCAAGGTATGGTCCACTGGAGGAGCCTCACTGTTCCTCTCAGGCTATGCAGGGGGGAGGGGCTTATGGAGCTAAGACTGAATGCGTTTCAGCATAGATGGCCACCACAAAATTGTACATTGGCTCCCGGCTGGCCTGGGCCAGGGCCAAGGCAGAGGGGACCGTTCCTTCACTGTTTCCAGGATGGCTTTGCGGGCCACATGAAACCACTTCGCGGGCCGCATCCGGCCCCCGGGCCTTGTGTCTGGTCTAAAGCATTGTGGTAACCTGACTGTTATGTAAGGAGGCCTTGCCCACTTTTTCCAGACAGACTAGAAGTATGTAAAGCCTGAACTTAATATGTCATTGATTATTGGCCTAAATATTAATTCAAAGAAACTAGATTAATCCTGAAAAACTATTAACAATGAAATGTTAGATAGGTACTTGGATTAAAAAAGTAAAGTCCTCTTCAAATTAACCTGATAAGAAAATTACTTGCTACTGACTTTTTTTCAACTTCCCTGTTAGCCTAATTCCAGAACTATAAGGGAGATCAGGAAGTTGAAAATCATGCAGAATAAGGTAATCCACTTCCAGATTATTGCCAAGAAGACTACACTGAACAAGGCATAACAGTTATTTAGTATTATAATTAGTTATTACTTTTCCAACAATAGATAACAGAAATAACTTACAAAATATTTTACAGTTTCTATCACCAAATCACTTATTTCAGTTGTCTGGAATAGTCCTACTGCCCCCTCTTACAGTATTTTATGAAGAGTTTCTTTAGTAACTTAATTTACACAGTAATCTGTATATTTAACAAGCTCAACAACTTACAAAACTACAAGTGAGTTTCCAATAGCCAAAAGGCAAAGAACTAACAGTTTCAGATTATTAAATATTATATATTTATTATCTTGAAATTCAGACTTAAGGTGACTATTCTGGTGATCTAGATCAGGGGTAGGCATCCTTGGCTCTTTTATGACTCGTGGACTTCAACTCACAGAATTCCTGAGCCAGCTATGCTCAGGAATTCTGGGAGTTGAAGTCCACGAGTCATAAAAGAGCCAAGGTTGCCTACCCCTGATCTAGAACATGAAGAGATGGGTATACTCAGATGAATGGCTCCTTACACTGACAATCAAAATACACTATGTAACTATTCTGACTTTTTTTTCCTGGTAATAAAAATTAAAAGAATGGGAAAACTTCAGAGCAATTTACAAATGAGCAATTTTGCCCTGCAAAATTATAAGTACGGGGCAGAAAGGCAGCAAAATAAAAGCTTCTCTGGGACTACCCCTAATTAATTCCATTGCAATAAACTAGAGTCCTCAAACTAGATATTCTGGAAATGCATTGAACAATGATCCAAGCAACAAGAATAGGAGTTATGCATGTTGTCTTCCAATAAATTTTCAAAGAAACAAGTTGAGGAAGGCTGTAATAGCCTATCACAACTTCGATTATTTCATGTTTTTTATCACTAAACACCAGTAAATTCACTAAGTATTTTATACACGGGCCTAGAATTATATCTCTTGTGTCTTGTATGGTTTTGGGTGCTTCCAGACAAGATTTTTTTTTCATAATTTAAACTGCTTAGTTTGCCAGATTTTGGGGAGGAATGGGCAGATGACTGGAGAAGGATCAGAAGACAGGATGGGTCCCTATTCTTTGGGACCAGTGGAAGATATCTGGAGGCATCCTTTGTCTTCTTACTGTTCCCTAATATTGACATATCACTCCCTCTTTCCACCCTTACTTCATTTAAAATGTTTCAGATGATGTTTACAAGTAAGGCTTTGATTTGCAACCACCCTGCCTCAAACAGAGAACTCCTAAGTGTTCATGGGGAAATTTAAAGGGCTTCAACAGGGAAGGTTTCTAGCTCTGCCAATTAAAATATATTGTAGACTTTTTTTTAAAAAAAAAGTCTAAATTAATCCCCTCCCCCAAAGAAAAATAAACAAGTAGCGGAGAAACACGGGAGGATTGCAAACAAAAGATTATGACATCTGGACCTTCTGTAAAATATTGGGAACAATGCAAGGATTGTGCGAAACCTTAGCCTTCCACTTGTAACCATTCCTGTTCTCACGGCTTCCTCTGACCTTTTTTTTTTTTCTGCTTCCCACGGAATTGCATCTCCAATACTACAAATCAACGACCATTGTGCAGCAACAACTCTTCTTTCTTAACTGGAAAAAAAAATGATCAAGAAGACACAAGGGTCTGAAGCTGGAAAACCCCGGGTGAGCCATAACTGCATAACTGGCGATTGCCCCGAAGCCTTGTTAAGAAGCAACGAGGCAGAATAGCTGGCGGTGCAGTATCTTTCGACTGGAAGCGTCAGGCGCCCTTCGTCTGGAAGCCCCTCAACAATTGTGAAGTAAAAGCAGGAACGTCTGGGGGAGAGAGAAAGCAGCGGAACAGCGGCCCTTGCAGGCGGATTAGGAGCGGGGCTTGGGCAGCGGCGTCGGGATGGGAAGAAGCGGCTGAAAGCGACTAGACTCAGTGTTTCTCAACCTTGACAATTTTAAGGCATGTGGACTTCAACTCCCAGAATTCCACAGCCAGCATTGCTGGCTGTGGAATTCTGGGAGTTGAAGTCCACATGCCTTAAAATTGTCAAGGTTGAGAAACACTGTACTAGCTAGAGGGGCTAGGAAAACGGGCCTTTTCCACGGGCTACTTTGAAGAGAGGGGGAAAAGACCCAACTTAGTCCGTGGAAAGGGCGGTGCTACAAAACGCTCGGAGAGCCGGGCGATACCTAACTAGGCGGCGGCCCCGTCCTCTCCCCAAACGGGAGGAGTGGAAGCGGCCGCGCTAGAGGCTCATAATGTCTGCGTTTGAGGGGGGGGCGCCTAATAAAGACTGCCTGGGGTTCTTTGGCGGGAAATTGCTCAGGCGAAGAAGAACGGAAAGCGTTGCAAGTAAGAAGGTACCTTTTCTCCGGTCACAACATGCAACCCTTCTCGCACTTTGGCGAAGGAGCCTTCTCCCAACTTCCGGCCGATCAGGTAGCTGCCGACCCGCTTGGTGTGCTGGAATTCTCGGATGCGCTCCCGGGAGGCCGAAGCGTTGACCCAGGCGGCCAGGAAGGTCCCCTCCGGACTGAGGGGAGGCGTCGTGGGCTCGTCGTCGCCGAAGCTCGCCGCCGTGGGCTCGCTCAAAAGCCCGTCGCCAGCAGCTGCCGGCATCCTGCTCTTGCTGCAACCGTCGCGTCCCGAAGCGAAAGCACGGGCTGCGTCTCTCCCCTTGGCCCCTTCCCCGCAACTTGCACCCCCTCGGCTAAACGGCGGCGGCGGTGGCGGCGGCACCGAGGAACTCCTCTGCAAAGGCTCCGCTCTCCGCTGCTGCTGCTGCTGCGGTTGCTGCTTTTTCAAGTCTGCAGCACCAGCTCGCCAATGTGAGCAGCACCTGGGAGTCCACGTGGGGAGTTGAACGATGGTCTGGAGCGCTTTGCTTCTTAGTCAAAATGAAATAAAGACAAGCCGAAAAAGAGGTGTGTGTGGGGGGGGGGAAGCAAGGAATCGATTTCTCCGGGCGGCCAGCCTGGCTTTGTCGAGATTCCAGGGTAGCTGCGGCGACCACGAAGCTCCGGGCTCAGCTAGGGCGACCAGCACAGCTACAAAGCGAAGGCTTCTTCTCCTCCTCACGTTGAAGAGGGAATCCGAGCCAGCTCCCGCAGATCAATTGTCTCCAGCCCTCCTTGGAAGCCAGTTGGCTGCCGGCTCCTCATTGGATCTGTCGATCACTTGTCCCTCCCTCTCGTATCGTGCCTGGTTAGCTCGCTGCCTCGCTCTCTTCCCCAGCGCCGCTGCTTTGGGGCTCCTTTCCCCTCCGGCTGGTGAGGAGGGAGGGGGAACGGGGGGCAAAGACTTCACTCAGGCCGAATTTACCGTAATGTAACCCGATCGCTCGGTTAGGCACAGATGCAGTGAAAGAAAGAATGACAATCGACAACGGCCGAGATCTTGACGTTCGGGTGACTCTTCCCCGTTATTCCCTGCCGTTCTCCTCCCCCCCCCTTTATTTAGTGCAGTTTGTCTCCGGTACTAAAGCCAAGCCACATCACGAGGAAGCTCGTTTCTAGAGAACGTTAACACGAGTTACCTTAAAATGCACGAAGATGCTGCACATTTCTATAATTAGGACACTCGAGCCGTATCCTATAGGCTCTTTGCACGGCTCTTTCCTGAGCAAAGCGTTTATTTTTTTTTCAGATCTTTTATTCTTACCCCGACAATGTTGTTACGCTGCTTCCTCCCCCCCCCACTTTTTTTTTGCACCGTTTGTGCTCAAAAGCACTTCACTTTGTTTTCACTGTTTTTTCTGCCGATGAAATGAGCTTCTGAGCTCAGATCGTGACAGCTCTGCCAATACGAATATAATGCTTCCTACCTCCCTTTTCTGTGGATAAAGATTTGAAGCTGAAATGGCAGTTTCCCTAGCAGCTGAAAGAAAAGCTCCACCTTTTCTTATACATTAGTTTGATTTGGAGCACTTGTCTCCATTATCAACATCTTGTTTGATCTTAAACCTAGCTTAATAACTTGCTAATATAGCAAGTATAGCATTCTAGAGTACTCTGTTCGATTATACTTCTACACAAATAAAAATGGAGACTTTGAATAAATGTGGAAACTCTCAGAACAATTTAATATCAGACAAAAAAAAATACAGAACATCTGTATTTTATATGAATAAAAAACATTACAGTTGCCACATAAAGATTGCTCCAAATACTTTCACATGTGGTAACTCTGTTATGAGGGCTTGTAAACATTTTTTTTCAGCATAAGCCAAACCAGAAAAAGGAGGGCCTTTTGGGAGTTAGCAAGTGTAGAAATATGAAAAGGCTACCATATGGCCTTTGATAAAGTAACTAAAATAAGGAAATTAATCAGCTGAAAAGAAAGTGATTATCTATATTTCAATTGGGAGTCCATTCTGGGTATGGAAACATTCAAGATTGTTCAGTACTGACTGGTGAAAGAATGTATAATAACTATATTTTTTGAGCCTGAGAACTGTATTTTGCCAGATTCCTGTTTTGGTCCACCTCTTTTTCCACTGACCTAGGTATTCCCTCTCTCATTGTGCTCCTCCCACTCCCTCCTTCTAGCAGGGCTGCTGAAGAACATTAGGCCCATTTATTAATTTCCATTTCGGGGGGGGGGGGCTGGACCTACTGAGATCTACAGAGTCAACCTTTGGGCAAAACTTCCTGTTTTTAAGAAAATGTAAATCTATGATTAGAACTAAAATTATTAACACTGCAATATTCCAATTTTTTCAAAATTTATTGATGTAAGATGGCATTGAATTGGACTCAATCCCTGACAACTGGCAATTATTATAAATAATTAGCGCTGCTTAGTCTGATTAGTATCCAGTTTCAAAAATTCTATGATATGCTAATTTATGGCATGGAAACAATTTCTTTAAATTCATCTACCAAAGAAAATACCTTGGTTGGAGTCTGATGCTTTCATATGTTTGATTTCATTTTACTCTTGAATATTGGGAGAAAACTATCATTGTTTTCTTTTGAATGCCAAGCAAGATTCAGACTTTCAAAACATTTGATAATATCATCAAGGTTTTGTATAAGAAATGTACTGCTAAAACATGATTTACAACTTGACTGGGAAAACGTTATTAATTCTGGTTGAATGAATATGGATTTTGACCTCAGGCTTATTAATCTAGGACAGGGGTCCCCAACCTCTGGTCTGTGGACCAGCACTGGGCCTCAGCATGCCAGCAACCGGACCATGCAAACGAGCAAAGCCCCATCTGCAGGATGCAGGCAGTACAGGAAACCAAGCCCCCTCTGGTCCATGGAAAAAATCTCTCTCCACAGAACCAGTCCCTGGTGCCCAAAAGGTTGGAGACCTTTGATCTAGGATATAGAATTTCAAGCTTTGAGGAAAGCTGAAGATGTCCTTTATCTAGCTACTTTCATTGCCAGGAAACACTAATGCAGAAGATATAATTGGCTCAGTACAGAAGGTGTAGCTGATCTGGAGTAGAGTTATACTAGTTTTCTACAGAAAAAAGCCATTTTCCTATAGCTGAAATTTCCTTTTTCCATTCTCTTTGTCACAGTAGTCATTTGGTACAAGTGAGATGTCATTCCGCTTGGGTGAAATACACTGAAATTATAGTTGATCCAAGTTAATGGTTGGTGCAAATGGAGAAGGAAGGGAGGCTACATATTAGGGCAAATGATATTTATTGTTCTTTGACATTAATGGATTATTTCTTCTCTATATATTCTTGAAGTAGCAGCTGAGACATTAGTTTGAACAATCAGGTAGATTTTTTGGAAGTTCCCAAGGAACGGAGCATCAAGGAATTAAGAAAGCACGATTAAAGATGGTTGTTATACGAATAAATAACTTTTCTAGGTAGAACGGGAAGATCAAGAAATAACTTAAAACAGTTTTAGTTCACTCAGAAAAAGGTGGAACAGTTTTGACCAAATAAAACCAGAAGCATTTCAACAAAATACAAACAAATCCCCCAAATAAATGCCATTCACTGCTCGTTCTGAGAATTTTTTAACAGCCAAACAGTATGCAGTGTTTGGCTGTTAAGGAATATATCCCTTCTTAATGGAATTCACTCCCTAATAATTGGAAGTTTTATCAGAATCGTGTATGTATATGTGTGTGTATGTGTGTGTGTATATATATATATATATATATATATATATGTAGGTCTCTGTTAAAGAATATATCCCTTCTTAATGGAATTCACTCCCTAATAATTGGAAGTTTTTTTTGGTTCTTCGGGTTTTCTCCCACGTAGAATTTGAAGTGTCTTGGTGACGTTTCGACGAAGTCCCATTTGTCATCTTCAGGCTGGTGCTTTCGGCTTCGTGCTTCTAGCAGCAATGTGTGATTGCAGCTGTTTCTTCCTTTTAACTGCCAGTGGGGGTTTGAAATGATTGGCTGGGAGCTCGGCTGTGTTCTGATTGGGTGGAGGTGTGTTCTGATTGGTTAGGGGCTTGGCTGTGCTCTGATTGGATGAGGGGTTGGCTGTGCTCTGATTGGCTGGGGGAGTGTTCTGTTTGGGTGGGGGCTTAGTTGTGCTCAGGTTAGTCTGAGTTACAGGGGGATTAGAGATGGTGAGCTGCATAGCTGTTTGGCTTCGCGTTCGTGGTCGTGCCTCATCTTCATGGTGGGTGTCAGTTTGCTTCATGTATGGATTGGAGGGGTTTAAAGTGGCTAATGTTGCAGCTGTGGTCTGGCTTCTGGTTTGTGGTTGTGCCTGATCATTGGTGTGGGTTTGGGTTTGCTTTTTGCCTGGATGTGTGGTGGTGACATCCTGTGTGGTTTTTGTGAGTGTAGGTCTGGTCTCATTGTGTTATGGACTTGTTTGTCAATAAGGGGGGGGGGTTTCCAAATGGCTGGTAGGCGGGAGGTATCATCTTGCTTGTTCATGCTGTGAGGGCGTTTTTCTATCTCGATGGCTTCTCTGATTATTCTGCTATTAAAGTGTTCAGTTTTGGCAATAGTTCTGGTCTTTTTGAAATCAATTTCATGTCCTGTGGCTTTAAGGTGTTGGACCAGGGAAGAAGTTGGTTCCTCTTTTTTGACTGAGTTTTTGTGTTCTTCAATGCGTGCACTTATTCTTCTGTTGGTTTGTCCGATGTATGTGGTGGGGCAAGCAGTACATGGGATTTCATATACTCCTTGATTTTCTAACTCAATTTTGTCTTTGGGGTTTCTTAGGATGGTGGATATTTTTCTGTTTGTGCAGAATGCTGTTTTGATGTTATGTTTGTGCAGGATCTTGCTGATTCTGTCTGTGGTGCCTTTTATGTATGGGAGGAGGGCTTTGCCATTTTCTTGTTCTCTGTCTTGGATTTTAGTGGGAGTTTCTTTTTGGATTAACTTGGAAATCTTATTTCTTTGGAATCCGTTGGATGTTAGTACATTGGTGAGAGTATGTAGTTCGGTTTTTATGTGTTGTTCGTCAGCTAAGGGTGGTCTGTGAGAGGGGTGATCCCATGGGTGCTCCTTCTATTTGTTTGTATTTTTGTCCGTTATAGATGAAGTATGTGTTGGATAGACAGTGGTTGGTCAGATCTAGGATGTGTTTGGGGGGGTTATATTTGTTTTGGATAGCTGTTAAGACTTCTTTGATTGGCACTTGGGTGAAGAGGGATATGACATCGAAGCTAGTGAGTAGGTCGCTGGGCTGTAAGTTTTGTTTCTTTATGATCTCTATGAACTGGAATGAGTTTTTTACGTGTGAGGTGATGGATTCTGCATAGGGCTGTAGTTGTTTAGCGAGAAATTTGGCTAGGTTTTGTAGAGGTGAGCCTATGGAGCTGACTATGGGTCTAAGGTTTCCCCTATCCAGTCATGACCGACTCAAGGGGGCAGTGCTCATCTCCGATTCTCAGTCTAGGAAGCCTGCATTGTCTGAGAGACACTTCTGTCATCATGCAGCTACCTGTAGCATGAAAGTACAGAATGTAGTTTCCTGGATCGCGAACCTGAGCTGTTTCGCTTTCCAGCTGACAAACTCAGCATCTTAACTGCTGACCCATCACACCGCACATATGTATATGATGTACATGTATATATGTGTGTATATATATATATATATATATGTATATGTATATGTATATGTATATGTATATGTATATGTATATGTATATGTATATGTATATGTATATGTATATGTATATATGTATATGTTACCTGCAACCATTGACCACTAGAGCTTAGATAGCTCCTAAATCTAAAGCACTGTATATGGTCATTTAAAGTATAAAGTTCCATGAGTTCAATTCCTAGTCTAAACCGCATAGACCAATATCTATAACATCTGAGAATAACATCCCGACAAAGATGAAACCAGCCACATGATGCCTTCCCAGTGGTCAAAGTCCTAATAATTAGATATTTCTCAATGAGGCTTTTATAATACAATATTAAGCTTTTTACAACATATTACAGATAGGCAGAGGTGTTCTCTTATTTTATTTGTAACTTCCCACATTTCTTCACTTTATCTAACATCTTTTTTTCTATTTTTTTCTAAATAATCCAAAATTGTACAATATCCCCCTCCCCGTTTAAAACTTCTGAAAAAAAGGGGGAAATATATAAACCCTATCAAATATGCTCTTAGAAGTGCAATTACCTTGCTGTGTTTTTCACAGGTTTATGCTGTAATAATTAAGAAGTAGATGCTACAGTAAACGTTGAGTAAATTAAAACATTTAACTGAAAGCCATCTTTTTCTAAGAAATTGATGTCCTAAAATAGGAAACATTACTTTTTTCTGACTTTAGTATAGGACAACACTTGCAAATGAGATTTAGCAATAATTGTGTGACAATTCACACAATTAACTTGCTTCAATTGGGTGTTTGTGCTGTTTTTGTCACTAATGAAGACATGAGAGAAATCTGCTGTTGAAGAATTGACTTATGGAGAAGGTGTTTTAAAATATTGCTACATGTACACGGAAATTAGCATACTTTTGAGTATTTTATTGAAGCTAGATAATTAAATAAAATTTTAAAGAAAGTTTTAAGATATGGAACCCAATGCAAACGAGCACAGTTTCATTTAACTATACTACAAATGTGTCATTTAGTATATTTCACTTATGTAATAATGTTACAGTTAGCAAGCTAAGCAGGAACCTGCAAGAACCACCTACTTAGTAGAAAGGGCCTTAGAAATAGACTAATACAGCATTTGTTACTAGAGTAAAATTATGAATAGTAAATAGAGAGAACCATGGAGAGCATTAATTTTCATGCTAAGAATCTGTAAAATCCAGGGAAGACCTCATTCTGACCTCATGAGTAAATTAGGGTTTAGCTACAGGGCACTCTGGCTTATATTTTCTCTGCTCACTTGCGCTCCTATTCCTTCTTATGCTTACTTCATAATAGATGTTGATTAAATTGGACAAGCTTTGAGTCAAAAAGTTTGCATTTAGAACACATTTGAGAAAAAGTTAATGAATCCTAAAATAAAATGTGTCACATAAAGTTCATATATTTATGAAGATGCGTGACAAACGTTTGATAGATTCATTCTACCTTAAAATTACATCTACTGCTATAATTTTTCAAAATGTGGTAACCAAGAAAAAATCCATACAGAAAGCTAATGTTGGTGACATTAACTTTTTAATAAGCACAAGGCGTAGTTATTTGTAGAACTGCCTGTCTCTACCGATCTCTGCATATCGCCTTGGCAGTGTGAGCAGTGTGGGCATGCTCCAGGTATCTATGTATTTGACAGTATTGTGTTGTATTGTGGAGGTATCAATGTATTTGACAGTATTGTGTTGTATTGTGGGACATAGAAATCTTCTTTGTTGCAATGTCTGCCCTGTGGAATAGCATCCCACAAGAGATCCTGGCTCTGTTGGCCTTTAAACTAGGAGGTTAAGTGAACTCTGTTGACTGATTTTTTTTCCAGTTAGTTTTTTTTTATTAGATGTTAGAGACATATGTTATACTGGTTGTTCTAAATATTTATTTTATATTTTGTTGTTTTTAACCTTCATGTTTGCTGACTAAGTTACTGCAAGTGAAATAAACAGCTATATAATTTGTATAGCTAAATAATATTTTAAGTGAAAAATTAGGAAAATATTAATAACTCTATTTTGCTCCAGTAGCTGTAAACCAGGGGTCTTCATACTTGGCCCTTTAATGACTTGTGGACTTCAACTCCCAGAATTCCTCAGCCAGCATGTGTGGCTGAGGAATTCTGGAAGTTGAAGTCCACAAGTCATAAAAGGGCCAAGTTTGAAGACCCCTGCTGTAAACAGTATAAAGTTTCTCTTCACAATAACAGGCCTGTGAACTATGTTGGATAAAATTGATTTAGACAAAGTCAGCCAACTCATAACTAAGGTGACTTGAATCCAAATCTCTCTAATCCTAGTCTACTTCTTAATTATTGCACTGGTTTCATCCTTGCATGTTTTATTCTGTTGCCTGATGGAGTCTAGCATGGCCTCCATGCTCTGGAAAATGTCTTCCCCTGGAAGTTCATCTTGTCACAATATTGATGAACTTTCAGATTAAGATAAACTCCTATGGTCATCTGGAGTTTTGCAGTCCAGATCTTATATCCCTTTTAATAAAGAAAGTCAATGGCTATAGCAACCTCAGCTATTAACTATGCCAAACTCTCACTGACAACACTCATAAAAGAATAAATAACAGCCATGATCAGCAAAGTTTGCTCACCTGGAGAAAAGGAAAATAGCAACTACTCTTTTTCACAGTGCTCATCAAGCCCCAATGGCTTGCTTTGAGGAGTCCTTCCTCAGAGGGAAGCATTGTGAGCATGGTGTCCATGGAGACCATCTGTGCTGTGGCAGTACCAGCAGTCTCCATGGACACTTCGCCCACAGTGTCTTGCTCTGAGAAGGAGCCCCTTTGAACAAGACACAAAGAATAAAGCTGGTAGAGGTAACACTGCTTTCACACCTGAGGTGGGACATGTCTTGGGCACCACTAAATATACTTAATGTTTGCACTGAAAGTCATTTCCACTGCCAGCCCTGCTGTTTTCAGAATGTTTTAGCTCCATAGATCACATTTTACTTTCAGTGTGACCACTTACACTACCAAAACTGTGGAATGCATTACAAAAACACAAGGACAAAAAAAAAAGGAGGCAAATTGGCATTAAAGTAAGCCAAACCACTGTTATCAGGACTTGTAGGTAAGCAAGATTAGTCCTAGTTAGTATTTGGTTCAGAGACCCCTAGAGAATTCTAAGACTGTAAACAGAACTGAGTTATACACCCACCTGTCCACACATCCAAAAGAAGGCAACTGCCAACTGCTTCGATGCTATTTGTTAAGCAAGCTGCCTGGATACCTCCATACGGTCACCAAAACCCTCGCTGAACTTTACTCTTACTTTACTCTTAAGTACTGATGAAAACTTTATAAATAATGAACAATATTTTTATATGGCAGTGCAGTAAATCATGCTGTAACATGGAAGATTTTATCTAGGTATCCATCTGTTTCTTCTATTGTACCTGATGTCCAGATTGTCTTAAAAGACAGCTTTGAGGCTCCCACTCTCTCTTCTTTCAGTCCCTGATATTTGAACTGGGTATAGGTGACATAAACTTTAAAGAAAGAGCATTTTTCAGTAAAGGATTATTTTCTATAAAGGAAAACACATGGCCATCCTAACCACATGTACATCTGTCACTGTGGATAATAATTCAAACATATAATGAAGAGAGTTCTAGTCTGAGGAAAGCTGTGCCAAATTAAATCTGTTTGCTTTTAAGTTACTTTAGCTTCCTTTGTTCTTTTAAGAGCAACATATGATCATTGTTATCCTCTGGAATTTTACCATGGTGTTATTTATATCTGGTAATTTTTTATGACAGATTTTTTTGTCTATTTATATATAGTATTTATTGATGTATGATCTTCTGAAATTTCAACAGGCATTTCACATATTTAACTACTCATCTTTTATATTCTTCGTAAACATTTTAAATCACATATATACTTTCTTCTGTTCTAGTTCAGTCAGAGCTCTTGGTTTACCTTCATCTTAACTGTTTAATAAAGGTAAAGGTAAAGGTTTTCCCTGTCCAGTTTTGTCCGACTCCAGGGGATGATGCTTATTTCCATTTCTTATTAAATTTATATGCTATAGTTTACAAATCAGTAAGATTGAAAAAAATGTTTAAACCAGAGCAGAGTATGATCTTGGTACTTCTGGCTAATTTTTAAGCAGGGTTATTTCTCTGAAGTGTAAATTTCAGAATTTCTGTTTTATTTGTTTTTTTGAAAAAATACACGATACTGGAAATTTAATTTATGTGACATTCAAGATTCTTCTTCTTCTTCTTCTTCTTCTTCTTCTTCTTCTTCTTCTTCTTCTTCTTCTTCTTCTTCTTCTTCTTCTTCTTCTGCTTCTGCTTCTCCTCCTCCTCCTCCTTCCTCTTCCTCTTCTTTAAATTGCCATTTTTGAAATTTATTTCAATATTTCAAAGTTTGTATATATTCCATTTTATACATGTCTTAATATCACATGTCATTCTTAAACAATTTATTAGCAATTGTTTGTGGATATAATACCTTTTTAAAGAAATGTGTAAGTGTTGTAATGTAACATTTTCTCACAAGCTGATTGATGCATTCACACACTATGCAAGAGAAATGTTGGTGGTTATGGTGGTAGCATCACATACCTCAAAAGCCTGTATGTTAAGCCAAACAAAGAGCAGTGCAGATTGCTGCTTCTGCACAGTTACTTAGCAACCATACAGTGAGTACTGAAAACAAAATATTGCCATACAACGTTTAACATGTTGAACCTGAAATAAAAACCGATAGTGTATTTGGTGAAATATATTACATATAAATGATTTTAAAGTGTTGATCAGAAAGAAAGAAACAAGAAAATACAGTGAATCTTTTGATGATATTTCCCTTTCCTGATGGGTCTGTACCTAAAAATCCTGCTATAAAAAAACTTATCAGAAACACTTATTCATGTGACTCCCACACATGTTGCTCCTGTCGCCATGTTGCAAGTTAACTGCACTAATGTACTTACTGTTTTTATTGAATGTGTGCTACCAAGCCAGTATTGACACTTAAAATCACATAGATTTTCTCCACAATGATCTTTTCACAACCTGATCCTTGAGGTATTCCAAAGATACAAATGTCCTTTGTCATAGCCCTTTTCATGTCCATAGACCCAGAATTAGCCAAAGAATCTATGACAACATTGATCCATAGTGCACCCAACTTAGCCGTACACAAAGATTGAAAAACCCAGGATTATGGATTTTATAAACCTCTGCATAACCACATACTTTCAATTAGACGGGCAAACCTATCAACAAATTAAAAGTATACCTATGGGATCACCACTTTCAGGATTCATAGTGGAGGTCATTATGCAAAGTCTTGAAATGATAGCACTTTTACAAATACAATCCAATATATGGGTCAGATATAGATTATAGAGGATACCTTCACCATAATAAAAAAGGACTAATTAGAGAACACTCACAAAATCATCAACAATATCTTCAAAGGAATCCAATTTACCAGGGAGAAGAAAACAACAACTCACTACCTTTTTTGGACATCCTGATCAGCAGAGACTATGATGGCAAACTAGAAACACAAAAACCACCCACACCAGTCAAATGCTCCACTAACAAAGCAGTATCCTAACCTACCATAAAATAAAGCTGTGTAAGAACTCTGTTTAGACAAGCACAAACATTTCAGCAACACTGAACAGCAGAGAAAGGAAACAGGTGTACAATATCTTCCAACAAAATTGATATCCACGCAACTTTATTGAAAAGTGCCTGACCAATCAACCCAATATAGCACAACAAACGCAAGCTGTAAAAAGGATAATGCTGCCATACATCAAAAACTTCTCAGAAACCACCAACCGACAACCACATGGAATCAGCATAGCACACAAACCAACTAAAGCTCTCCAGAACATCCTAAATAAGCCAAAAGACCCAGGCACAGAAGTAAAAAAAAAATGTAATGACTGCAACAGCCACTCTGTAGGACAAACAGGTAGAAGACTAGTATAGTGCATTCATGAACACCAACTAGCAGTCAGAAGACACGATGAAAACTCCTTAATTTCACAACACATGGACAGACTTAACCATAGTTTCAACTGGGAAATTGTGACCATCCTGGACCAAACCAAGTCCAAAACTGCTAGAAAATTTCTTGAAGCCTGGCACTCTGACAAACTGGCCATCAATAGACACATAGACATAAACAACATCTACATACAAAGTACAAAAGAGATAATCAACAAGACAAAAAGGGAACAAAAGACCAAAACACCTCACCACCAGCAATCAAAACAAATCAAAAAGTGTATAAAATCATGCATGGGATAGAAAAGGTGGATAGAGAAAAATTATTTTCTCTATCACACAATACCAGGACAAGGGGGCACTCCCTAAAGCTCATAGCTAAGAAAATGAGGACAAATAAAGGGAAATATTTTTTCACCCAGAGGGTCGTTGATTTATGGAATTCACTTCCAGAAGGGGTCGTGACAGCTGTCAGCCTTGACAGCTTCAAGGCAGGGCTAGATAGATTCATGGATGCAAAGTGTATCGGTGGTTATTAAAACGGATGTCCATGTGCCGCCTCTATGTTGGTTGCAGGCAGGATTCCCTTGAGTACCATTTGTTGGGGGTCAAGGGAAAGGGAGGGTTTTGCCTTCTCTTTCTGCTCAAGATCCCCATGTACAATTGGTGGGCCACTGTGTGACACAGAATGCTGGACTCGATGGGCTTTGGCCTGATTCAGCATGGCTCTTCTTATGTTCTTATGTTCTAGATGAGCATAATTTAACACGAAGATTAACATCAGACAACAATCAAGAAGTAAACAATACCTCAATCAAGGAATTGCCAAACAAGCTAACATTAAACAGCCCAACCAAAGAACCTCCACCAACACCAACCTCCAAGTGGCCTCAATGACTCTCTGAAAGAATGCAAATGACCAGTTGTCTGCAAGGAATATAAATCCTTCCATTCCCCACCATCCAGTCAGAGCTGAAGAAGCTTCTTGGATGAAAAGCAAAATGTCTTCAAAGAAAAACAAAAAAGTCCACTTGCCTCTTGAATAGTCCTCTCTGGGCCAACCATGACCTGGATGACTGAGAATCTCCATAGACATTCAGACATATAAAGAACTATTCTGTAGACCAGTGGTTCTCAACCTTCCTAATGCCGCGACCCCTTAATTCAGTTCCTCATGTTGTGGTGACCCCCAACCATAAAATTATTTTCGTTGCTACTTCATAACTGTAATTTTGCTACTGTTTGGAATCGTAATGTAAATATCTGATATGCAGGGTGTATTTTCATTGTTACGAATTGAACATAGTTAAAGCATAGTGATGAATTAAAAAACAATATAGCAATGCTCACTGGAGAAACTTACTCTTCCTTGCTCAAAAATGTTGGGAGGGAGGGAAGGAAGGAAGGAAGGAAGATTGAACGGAAAAGGAAGGAGATGGAGAAGGAAGGAGATTGAAGGGGAAAGGAAGGAAGGAAGGAGAAAGAGATTGAAGTGGAAGGGATGGAGATGGAAGGAAGGAAGATTGAAGGGGAAAGGAAGGAGATGGAGAAGGAAGGAGATTGAAGGGGAAAGGAAGGAAGGAAGATTGAAGGGGAAAGGAAGGAGATGGAGAAGGAAGGAGATTGAAGGGGAAAGGAAGGAAGGAGAAAGATTGAAGTGGAAGGGATGGAGATGGAAGGAAGGAAGGAAGATTGAAGGGGAAAGGAAGGAGATGGAGAAGGAAGGAGATTGAAGGGGAAAGGAAGGAAGGAGAAAGAGATTGAAGGGGAAGGGATGGAGATGGAGATGGAAGGAAGGAAGGAAGATTGAAGGGGAAAGGAAGAAGATGGAGAAGGAAGGAGATTGAAGGAGATTGAAGGGGGAAGGAAGGAAGGAAGGAAGGAGAGATTGAAGGGGAAGGGAAGGAGATGGATGGATGGAAGGAAGGAAGGAAGGATCTTTGGAGAGTCATGTTTTCCCAAATGGTGATGAACTGCAACTCCCAGCATTCCCCACTCTTCCACAGTGTTTTTTAGGGCTGCTGGGGATAGTAGTCTGGAGCCCCCCATCCTCATCCCAGCACCTCTTGCCTTCTCCCAGCCCCCCCGGGACGTGCCTGCCCTCCAGCCTCCTGAGCGCCATCACAGTGGTGGGATCATGGGAGTCCCTTTCCACGCTGCGCAGCCCTTCACCGCCAAACCCTTCCCCGACTCGTCACATGTGAGAGGGGCGTGGCCGGAGCGCCAGCTCCTGCTCGGAAGGTGCCGCTTCTCCCCTCCCGGCCCGTCCGGCTGGCCTCCGACGAACATGCGGGCATCGCCCTCTTCCCCGCTGCCTGGTCGCTTCTGAGGCCCGGAGCCTGGCAAGCTGGGAAGGAGCCGTTCCTGCCCGCCAGCCCCAGGGTCACGCTGGGCGCCAGAGGGCTGAGGTGGCCTCTAACAGTGAGGGAAGTGGGCCGGGTGGCGCGGGGGGAAGCTCTGGTGCGAAGGGCGGCCAGGGGTAGACCACAGCTGGGCAACCAGGAGGCGTGGGGACCGGCTCGGTGCCGCAGCTCAGCTCATCCAGCAGCGGTGGCAGTGGCGGAGCAGCCCAGCAGCAGTGCCAGCAGCGGCCCAGACCCGGCTCGGCTCGGGCCGGCCGCCCCCGCCTCCATACCCCCGCCTGCAGTTGCCTCGCCTGCCCCACCGCTCACCCTGTGCAGCCCCTCTGTGTAGAGTGGGCCCCACAGCTCCCACAGCACCAGCTGCACACCATACTGATGGTGCAGAGCTTGCGGTTGCTGAGCCAGATGCCAGTGCAGGATGGTGGGAGGGTGCAGGTTGCGGGCAGGCTGAGGCGGTGGCAAGCATCGTGGGCCAGGCACTCCAGGGCGGCCATGTAGGCACACAGGGTGAGGCAGCGGCGGTGCAGGTCCAGCACCGGCTAAGCCACCAGCTGGCCCGGCCCAAGGAAGGTCAGCCACCCGCCGCGCACCACGCCGCCACCTTCACATCCAGCACCCGCCACTGCCCCGCCAGCACCACCTCCACCACCACCTTTCCCGTGCAGCCCCGCTTGTCAAGTGGGCCCCACAGCTCCCACAGCAGCCACTGCAATGCACACCAATGGCGCACGAGGTGAGCATGAGGCAGGCGAGCACATGTTTTCCGTGCTTCAATGCCAGGCTGTCCATGCTGCAGCATGACCCTGGAGAGCCTGGCTGACACAGGTGAGCACGAGGCAGGAGTGCACATGGACTCCGCTTTTTCGGCAGGGCATAATTAAGTGCTGCTCCCCACCTCCCACCCCTGGTCCTCTTTTACTTACAAGTAGGAGATGGCGTAGTTGCTCAGCAGGGAGAGGTGAAAAGTTCCTGCAAACTTGCCTTTGCTGCAGACAACTTGCATGTGCAAGTTTTTTGGGTCTTTTGGTGTGCTCAGCAGTGCAGAGACAGCCGTTAACGACCAGGTCTGGACAATTCCGATTTGCTTTCGAAAGCCAATAGAATAGAGTCTATTGAATAGACTCTATTCAGTAGAGTCTATTCTATTGGCTTTCGAAAGCCAATAGAATAGAGGGTGTAGCACAGCTGATGGAAAAGTTGAAAAAAATCCATCAAAAAAAGGTGCCGGAACGCGGTTTTGAGCGTTCTATGAGAAAAAAGGTGACCCCAGTGAAACGGTCGTTTGACCCCCCAAAGGGGTCGCGACCCACAGGTTGAGAACTGCTGCTGTAGACAGTTAAAGATTTAATATGATCAAATTTAAAAGCAGATAATAAATTTATGGAAATTGAAAATAGTCTATCACAGTGGTTCTCAACCTTTCTAATGCCGCGACCTCATAATACAGTTCCTCATGTTGTGGTGACCCCCAACCATAAAATTATTTTTGTTTCTACATCGCTGGGTGCCAGGGCCGTGGCCAAGTGGGTGTGGCCACCAAGTGGATGTGGCCAAGTGGACGTGACCACCAAGTGGGCGCGGCAAGAAAGACAGCCTCAGCCACCATTAATGCTGTGCCGCCGCTGCATGTATTTTAATGCATGTTTACCCTGCCTTTAAATGTGGGACCAAAATTTACAGAAAGTTAGTAAATAATAAATAAGAACAGGCTGCTTTCATTTGAACCATAAATTATAGTGGGGACCTGGAGAGATTTTCTTTCAGTGAAGATAAAAGAAAGTATATGAAAGAGAGGGAATAAAAAGCAAAGCAGAAAGGAATAAGAAGAGTGAGAAATGGCATGGAGATTATAGATTTCGTGGATCAAAAATAAACAAAACAATTAAATCAGTTTTAAGAGAATAAATGGCAACAAATGGAAGATTCAAACTAGTTTTAAGGGAATAAAAGGAAATAAATGGAAGTATTAAACCACTTTAAACAATAAATGGAAGAATCAAAGCAGTTTATAAAAGGAAATAAATATCAGCAAACAAGAATGTTTTAACAAAACTTTTGTAGCCCAGATGTGATAGCCTCCTCAGAGATTACATGCATATTTGTGCAGTTGTGCATTAGAATAGCACAAAATGTTGGTTTCAAATAATTTTATTGTGCAATAAATGAATGAATAAATGAAGCAACTTTGTTCAACCCCCCTCCCATTTGCTAACAAAGTTAATAGCACGTGGGAGTCCACCCACCCCAGGGGTAGGCAACCCAAAACACTCAAAGAGCCACTTGGACCCATTTCCCACCGAATACAAAACACTGGGAGCCGCAAAACCCTTTTGATATCTAAAATGAAAATAACACTGCAGATATCCTTTTTTACCTTGTGTGTGTGTGTGTGTGTGTGTGTGTGTGTGTGTATAAAATAAAGGTAAAAAAGGATATATGCAGTGTTATCTTCATTTTAGATGTCAAAAGGGTCTTTCTCTGTCACTTTCTCTCTCTCTCTTTTTCTTTCCTCTTTCCCTCTTTCCTCTAACATTCTCTTTCTGTCTCTTTTATCTTCTTTCCTCTCTTTCTCTTCTTTCTCTTTCCTTTCTCTCTTTTCTCAATCTTTTTTCTCTTTCCTCTCCCCCTCTTTCTCTTTCTTCTTTCTCTCTCTCCCTCTTTCCTCTTTCCCTCTCTTTCCTCTCTCTTCTTTTTCTCTTTCCTCTAACCTTCTCTCTTTCCTCTTTCTCTTCTCTTTCTCTTTCCTCTTTTTTCCTCTTTCTCTTTCCTTTCTCTTTCCTCTTTCTCTTATTTCTCTTTCTCTCTTCTAACTTTCTCTCTCTCTTTCCTCTCTTTCTTTCCTTTCTCTTATTTCTCCTTCTCTTTCCTCTAACTTTCTCTTTCCTCTCTCTCTCTTCTCTTTCTCTTTCCTCTTTTTTCCTCTCTTTCTCTTTCCTTTCCTTTCCTTTCCTTTTTCTCTTATTTCTCTTTCTTTCTCTTTCCTCTAACTTTCTCTTTCTTTCCTCTCTTTATCTTTCCTCTTTTTTCTCTTTCCTCTTTTTCTCTTTCCCTCTTTCTCTCCCTCTTTCCTTTTTCTCTTTCCTCTTTCTCTTTTTCCTCTTTCTTTTTCCTCTCTCTCCCTTCCTCTTTCCTCTTTCTCTTCTCTTCTCTTCCTTTCCTCTTTCTCTTTTTTCTCTTTCTCTCTCTCTCCCTCTCCCTCCAGGTGAAGAGAGAGAGAGAGAGTGAAAGGCAGACGGTGCCAAACGGACAGGGAGGGGGACCAGGACAGCAGGCAGCAGTTCCCAGCCGCCCCCAATGTCCTCAGCCAAACAGATGGGGAGGGGAGCAGGATGGCAGGCAGCAGTTCCCAACCGCCCCCCCACGTCCTCAGCCAAACAGATGGGGAGGGGAGCAAGACGGCAGGCAGAAGTTCCCAGCCACCCCCCCCCACATCCTCAGCCAAACAGATGGGGAGGGGAGCAGGACGGCAGGCAGCAGTTCCCAGCCGCCCCCCCCCACGTCCTCAGCCAAACAGATGGGGAGGGGAGCAGGACGGACGGCAGGCAGCCAGCCTGGCTCTCCTCTGGCCTTGGTCCGTCTCTTCGCTGCTGCGCCTGCTGCCGGGAAAAATGCCCTGGCAGAAGCTGCCTTTGTCCAAAGGCTGGGAGGAAGCTCGCAACTATGATATTGACCAAGCCACCAAAACTACCAGCTGGGTCACCACACAGGACAGGTGAGGAAGGATGGACCGGAGGAGGCTGAGCCAGTGGGCTGGGGAGGAGCCTTACGGGAACGCCGGTGGCCGCGGGGTGTTTTATAGCCGGTGGGCCGGTTGCGAAATTGCACCAAATGGGGGCATGGTGTTCTGGGGCTGCTGGGGTGTCCGGTGGCCAAGCAGAGGAAGCTCAGCAGCATGCCAGAGACAAAACTTACTGTTTTTGCTTGCTCTCTCTCGCTTTCTGCTGCTTGTTCTCTGTCTCGCTTTCTGCCACGTGCTCCGAAACCGAAACTTCCTTAGTTTATATTGGCTTTCGAATGCCAATAGAATAGAGTCTCTTGAATAGACTCTATTCTATTGGCTTTCAAAAGCCAATAGAATAAGCGGGAGTAGCATAACTAAGGAAAAGGGGGGGAAATGGCAGACTGCGTTGTTTGGCGACCCCTGTGAAATGGTTGTTTGACCCCAAATGGGGTCACAACCCACAGGTTGAGAACCGCTGGTCTATCAGAAGCCCCTCTTTCCAATAAATTATCAGCCCCCCCTCCAGTGCATTTTTATTACTAATCACAAATTTGCAAAATCATTGGTTTTTCTTATTCTATGATCTTCAGAAAAACTAATTCTGGTTTTAGTCTACTCAGACCAATTCCAAACTTGATTGGGAATCTCTTTTTTTTTTAAAGTATTTTTATTAATTTTTATAAATTTTTTAACAAAAGATAAAATAATAATTCAACTGTAAACAATCATGTACATATACAATTACCAAACAATCAAACAAAACTGCTCGGTACCCCCTCCCCACCACATCCTCCTAAAACAAAACTAACCCCCTCTTCTTCCCCTCTAACAACCTACTTACACCTTTCTCTACTCATCCCCTCCTCCCACCTCCATCCTCTCTCCCTCATACCTTCTTCCTACTTGCCTAGCCTTCACTCCTCCTTCTTCTTCCAACCAATGTGGTGCCCAGAGGCCACCCGAGCAACCCCTTGCTACCTAAAAAGAAAAAAGAAAATCCCCAAAACAGTTGAAAAGACATAAGATAACAATTATTGAAACCCTCCCCCCTCGCCCCCAGGCTTCCCAGAGTGAATACAGGGTAAAAACGCAAGAAACCCCGCTAAACTACTTATACATAATTATTTAACTATAAAACAAATATAATTCCTTCAATTGATATTTCTTCTGTGTATAATCTATCCATTTTTTCCACTCCATCAAAAATTGTTCATTTGAGTGGTTTTTCAAATATGCAGATATCTTAGCCATTTCCGCCAAGTTCACAACTTTTAATGTCCATTCTTCAATAGATGGTGTTTCAGATGTCTTCCAATATTGTCCCACCAACAGTCTTGCCGCCATAATCAAATTCAAAATCAACTTAGTCTCTATGGTGGTACAGTCTTTTATAATACCTAACAAAAATAACTGTGGTGAAAATTCAATACGCTTTTTCAATATATTTTGAAGAATCCACCATATTTTTATCCAAAAAGCCTTAATTTTTTTACAAGTCCACCAAATGTGAAAATAAGTAGCGTCCATGGAATCACATCTCCAACATTTGGGTTGCATATTTGGATACATAAGTGATAATTTTTTTGGGTCTAAATGCCATCTATAAAACATTTTATAAAAATTTTCTCTTAAATGCTGAGCTTGTGTAAATTTTACATTTTTCACCCATATCCTTTTCCAAGTTTCCATCATAATTGGATGTCCAAAATTACATTCCCATTTAATCATACAATCTTTAACTAATTCATTTCCAGAATCAATTTCAATTAAAACATCATATAATCTTTTAATATGCATAATTCTTTGATCTCTAACTTGTTGGATTAATTTTCCATCCTTTAAAGAAAAACCCATTTTAACATCTTTTTGCCATCTAGCCTGAAATTGCATATGTGAATACCAATTATGGGCTATTCCTTCTTCCCTTAACCTATCTAGTGATTTCAGTTCTAAACTATTCCCCTCTTTAATTAAAAGCTTCTCATAGGGCACCACATCCTGGATTTGTTGTCTATTCATACTCTCTATTGCATGCCTGGGGACTGTCTATAAAGGAATTTTACCATTTAACTTATAAGAATACTTTTTCCAGACACGCAACAGTGAATTTCTCAATAAATGTTCTTTAAAACCCCTATCCAACTTTTTATCATAAACTAAATACGCATGAAACCCATACAATAGTCCGTACCCTTCTATATTCAATATTCTTTCATTAGTTAAGTTAATCCAATCACTTATTGCTACTAGAACTGCTGCATAATAATATAGCTTAAAGTTAGGCACTTCAAACCACCTCTCTCTCTTATATCTTGAATAATTTTTAATTTAACCCTTGGTTTCTTGCCATTCCAAATAAATCTATTAATACCTTTCTGCCACTCCTCCAAATTCCCATCCTTTTTAAGTATTGGTAACATTTGAAATAAAAATAAAAATTTCGGCAATACATTCATTTTGACTGCAGCTATCCTTCCCAACATTGATAATTGTAATTTTTTCCAATTCTCCAACTCTAATTGTATTTTGTTCCATAAAAGTTCATAATTATTCTTATACAATTTCCCATTTGAAGCTTCTATGTAAATTCCTAAATATTTAACTTTCTTAACTATCTCACACCCTGTTATTCTTTCCAAATCCTGTTTTAATTTATCACCTAGATTTTTAACCAACATTTTTGTCTTGGATATATTTAATTTAAAACCTGATACTCTTCCATAATTTTGAATAATCTCCATCAACCTCTGAGCTGACTGTATTGGTTGCGTTAATGTCACAAGTAAATCATCTGCAAAAGCGCATAATCTATAATCCTGTTGCCTAATCTGAACTCCTTTTAATTCATCTGAAGCTCTGATCTTGTTCAGTAGAACCTCTAAGGTTAACACAAACAATAAAGGGGATAGAGGACAACCCTGCCTGGTACCTTTCTCTATATTAAATGAATCTGTTAGTTGACCATTCACAATAATCTGCCCTGTTTGTTTCTGATATACTGCTGATATAGAGTTGATAAACTGGTCCCCCATTCCCATCTTGACTACAAGTCTTTTCAAAAATAACCAGTTCAATCTATCAAAGGCTTTTTCAGCATCCAAAAACATAAGAACTGCCGGCACTTGAATATGTTTATCCAGATGTTCTAATATATTAACAAGTTGTCTAACATTAGTTTTCATCTGTCGCCCTTGTAGAAAACCAGTTTGGTCCGGATGAATTATTTGAGTTAAAACTGTCATTAATCTATTAGCCAAAATTTTTGCAAAAATCTTATAGTCAGTATTCAACAGCGAAATAGGTCTAAAGTTTTCCACTTGAACATTGTCTTTACCCTCTTTAGGAATCAAGGAGACATAAGCCGCTTTCCATGAAGATGGTACCCGACCCCCCTCTTGGATATTTACAAATAACTCTCTCAGAGGTTTAACCATTTCTTCCTGTAGAGACTTATAATAAATCGCTGTAAAACCATCAGTTCCAGGAGATTTTCCCATTTTCAATTGCTTAATTGCAGCAATAATTTCTTCTGATGTAATCAGTGCATTTAATCTATCTCTTTGTTCCAGTGTAACTTTCAAAACATTTTGATTTTCTAAAAAGGCATCTATCTCTTTCTCTTGAACCTTCTCTTCAGAGTATAATTTGGTGTAGAACTCTAGGAAAGCTTTTTTGATAATTTCTTGTTGAAATACTTCTTGCCCCTTATATTCTACCTTCTCAATTATACGGGATTTTTGTTTTTTCCTTAATGTATAAGCCAACCATCTGCCAGGTTTATTAGCATTAAAAATGTATTGTGTTTAGCATATTGTAGATTCCTCGCAACTTGGTCAGCCATCAGCATATCAAATTGTTTCCGTAAAATCTTGATCCCTTCTTTAATATTACTATCATCTGGTTTCTTTATTAATAATAACTCCTTTTTCCTTATTTCCGCTTCTAACACTCTCCTTTTTTCCTCTTGTTTACGTCTATACCTTATATTCATTTCAATTAAAATTCCACGCATATGAGCTTTACTAGAGTCCCACACAGTTTCTATTGCCGTTTCCCTGTTCATATTTAACATAAAAAATTCCTTCATGGCCTTTTTACATTCTTCCACATTTGCCTCATATTTAAACAAATTTTCATTAATTCTCCAAGATCTTCTAGTAAACTGACCAGTCATTAATTCCATCATAACCGGGTTATGGTCTGACAATACATTAGGTAAAATTTTTACTTTCTTTAAACTTAATATAAAATCACTAGTAGTTAAAATAAAATCAATTCTGGAGAATGATTGGTGTCTATCAGAAAAGAAAGTAAACTCTTGATCCCTACCATATCTTTCCCTCCATATGTCTGACAGATTAAAATCATCCTTAATATCAAAAAAAGATTTAGGCAAGATAGAGCGCGATTGAGGAACAGATGAGATCTTTTTCTTATCCAAACCAACATCAAGAATACCATTCCAATCTCCCATCAAAATACAAGATCTGTAATCCAATTGTATTAGTTTTTTATGTAATAACTTATAAAATGTACCTTGTTGCTGGTTTGGAGCATATATACCCATCAAGAGAACTTTCTTCCCATCTAGTAAAATTTCAATAGCTAAAAATCTACCTTGATTATCTGCTTCTATTAATTTAGCTGTATGATTTTTAACATAAATAACAATTCCATTTTTCTTCTCTAGAGATGCTGCCACAAAATGTGTACCCAACCTATTATTTATCAAGTATTTCTGATCAGAAATTCTAATATGAGTTTCTTGTAAACAAATTACATCATTTTTACATTGCTTCAAATAGTGAAATATCTTCTTCCTCTTCTGTGGAGAATTTAAACCATTCACATTCCACGTCAAATATTTATTTGACATGACCTTTTTGTGAAAGCTTCTGCAAAGCCAAAACCACCTCCTCCTTCCTCTTAGGCCTTGCTCCCATGGCTTCCAAAGATGTCGATGCAGCTTATTTTATGTAAATTGGCTGTGCTATTTCTCTTTGATCCGTAGTCTTGATAGCCTCACGTGTATACCTTTGTTCCTTGGGCCTCTCAGCAACCAAAGGTTGAAAAATATCAATGCTCTGCACTGGTTGATCCGCTGCTACCTCTTTGTCCTTGTCTGATGTTGAAATTAGTTGAAGATCCATAAGTTGAGATGGTTCTATATCTTTTTCAAGAGCTGCCCTCTTAAGTCTTGGAGATGCAAATTTACCACCTATCAATATATTCTCAAAAAAGTCCTTCGCTTTAGCAACTGAGGTTAAACGATATCTGTTATTCTGGAAAAATAAAGAAAGTCCAGTTGGCACCTCCCACCTGTATTGTATCTCTCTTTTTTTAAGCTCCTCTGTCAAAAAAGCATAATCTTTCCTTGATCTCAACATTTTGGGAGGTATCTCTTTCAAAACCTGTACTTCTTGACCAGCAATACTTAATTGTTTATTATAAGCTTTAGTAAGAACCCAGTTTCTAAATTTTCTTGTACTAAAATATATCACAATGTCTCTGGGCAAATTTCTTTGTGCTGCTATACGTGAATTCATCCTAAATATGCGGTCAATCTGCCAAGCCACATTTTCAACTGTGTCCTCCAAAAAAGTTGCTAAAGCTTCAACAAAAATTTTTCTTAAATCCTCTTGAGTCTCCTTTGACATTTCTCTAAAACCTCTGATTCTAACAGCCATCTGCATCTGGTGATATTGTGTCAAGACAGTTTGATCCTGTAAGTCACTTCTAATTTCCTCTAATTTTTCCTCCATCTGTTGCTCCACGCCTTCCAACTTTTCTTCAACTCCCACAGTATAGTCCCATACTCCTTTAATAGCTTCAACAATATCTTCTCTTATCTCTGAATTATAAGCTTCTATCATGACTTTAAAATCTTTTTTCTGTTCTTCTATCTTTTCCTCCAGCTTATCCAACTTGTCATTTACTGTAGATAATGCTGTAGATAATGCAGAGGCCAGTGCAGTCTGCAGATCTTTCATTGTAAGCATTTCTGGAGGGGGTTGTGTAGAAGCTTGAGGTTCTGTCGGAATCTGCGATACAGGGGCTAAAGGGGCAGATTGTGATTTTGCTAGCTGCCCAGGGGATGGTATAGCCGCCTTCGCTACAGCTGCCTTCTGTCTCGTCGTCATTTTTTTAAAAAAGAAATTTTTTTTTCTTAAGTTACCAGATTTTCCTCCCTTCTTAATTTATTTTAAGTTATTTTAAGTTCCAGTTACGTTGTGATTTAATAAAAAATTCAAGTCAAAATGGTTTCTCAAGCTTCACTTCCGCAAAAGAAGAGAAAGTTCAGTTTCACTTTCCAGCACTTTCACTTAGGACAAAAAACTATCGCCATCTTGAAAGGATTATGTTGATTTAAAAAAGTAATAGTTACATAGGCAGAAACAAAGTAGCAAAATACTTGCGTTACTCAAAGAACTCCTGTATTCACTCCGTCTGTATAAGATCCTTATTATTTGTTTCTTAAAAGCAGAGGCGGTCGCGACGTCTGTTTCTGTCAGCCGACAGAAGCGTCTCTGGGCAGGAGCATTCCAAGTGCCTAGGGAGCACACCCTCTCCGTCTCTGAAAATTAATTCCAGAGATCTTAGAGGGGCTCAACCTTACTCTTGCAGCTCTACACCTCTTCTTCGCCCGAAGAGGGGTTTTTCCGCCACGACAAACAGCTGATGAGCGCTGTTTTTAGCGGCTTTACTAACCCAGGGAATGGAGCCTCACAGTGGAGACTCTAGCGACGCCGGCGGAGCCACCGGAAGCCTCTTGATTGGGAATCTCTTAACTGCCATTTGTTTGTGCACTTTATAATCTTGCAGAATTCTTTAAGAAATACCAGAACTGAATGTTGTTTTTTAATAATACAAAAGAGACCATATCTACACAATTGAATAGAAGATCACTTCATCAGTATAAATGACAAAGTGACATTGTTATGGTTCCAGCTAATGAAACACTTCAAAGAACTTCCAGGCATTGATTTTCCTAAAAGTCATTTATTGTTACAAAATGTTGGCAAAGGCATAACAAAGGTATGCCAAGATCTAAATTCTCTTCCCCTGAGCAATTAAATTATCATCATGTTCCCTCCCTAAATTAGCTGTCATATATCACGTTATCCAATTAGTGTGAAGGTCAAAGGTTTCCTTCCTCTCTCTTTCCTGGGCTTTTCCCTCCACCCTCCTCTGTTCTGCATTAACTCTAAAAATACCAGACAGTTCTGCATATTGTCAAAGCAAGAATATACAGTATTTGCAGTGTTGACAGATATATTCCATTTCATTTGGAAACCTTTTATGTTCTTAGACTTCAAGAAGTTAAGGAGCATAACATGTTTACTTTGCTCATTGTCACCTAAATATTACTTTGACAACAAGAATATGGTGACAAAAGGTACTGAAGTATATAACAAGAAGAACATTTTTATACATCTTCCCCAAAGTCGAAATCTAACTGCTGTTTGAAAATGGATCTTACTGCCTAGTAAAGAAATTGACTTTGGTCTGTGAAAATAAAGGGCAAAGATTCTTTGCTAATTTTAAGAAGATTACAGATAATTTTCCACTTGTGCAATAATACTTTGTCCTGAATGATGCAAAGTTCAGTTTATGTTGGTTATCTGTTATGAACGTGAAGCAGAGAAACAGATGCTCCAGATTGCATTATATTTGAATAGGTTATCAAATCTAGTCAGAGATTTGTATTAGATTTGTATTTGTATTAGATTTTTTTTCATTTTGTGTATATTTCTCTATTTCATATATTGTCTCTATTTTTCTATAAAAATTATGCATATGGTTTTGTATCCACTTTCAATCAATTTAAACATGTACAAGGATATTATTTATGTTTAGGAACTTCTTATTTCTGTTTGATAATCTGCATTCTACTCTAAACAATTTACAGGAAATTTTGTGGCAGACTATCTCCATCTTGTGTTCCTTCTGGAGCATTGCATTTTTATATTTAAAATTAAACAGATATTTTTGTATTTTACATTTTCTTGTTCTATTAACATTTGTTTATTTTTGTGGACTTTGTCTATTTTCAAAAGGCTAAATAATCCAACTACAAGTCTCTAAGTTACACAGACAAGTTGCATTTGAGAAATTATTTCTCTCCCTTACTTTTTTCCTCCTTTTAATTTTCAGAAAGTCAGTATAAAGACAGCCTTGTCTCTCTCACATACTGAGATTAGAAGGAAAGACCTGGAGATTTGGTAGATAGGTGGTGACATTCAGAACTATAAAACTGTTTATTACAAAGTGGTGTAGGGCCCAGAGGGTTTCTGGCAGAGGATGTTTAAGATCTCCAGAATTCTATTCTAGTAGCTCAGCTACTATACTATACCCCCTTCCTTGGAGAAGTTGTCAAATATACTTCCTGGAGACAAATAGCATATAAATTGCAAGGAAAGAAGATTTGTGTATTCTGGAGAAGGAACCGCCCATTCTGAGTTCCCCTAAAATCGGAGCCATGGGCTATCTGGAGTAAAAGTACATTTATGAATTCTGACCATAGAATAAAGAGGCATAGATGATGCTTGGCATCTAGAATTTGAGGACAATATTCTTGGTCCCCAGGGTTTGATATCTAACCCTTTCCCAATAGCTACATTTTCTGAAAAATTGTCAAAATTTTCTGATTAACTTTGAATGCATGACTAATTTTTACTATACTCTTCAGATGTTTAACTAGAGCTATTTCTTCCCTTAAAGACATGAATTTCTCTACTAATTCTTTTAACTGGGAGCTGAAGCCAATTAGTGTTGGCAGAAAAAAGATAACCTCCTGATCTATATTCCACTTTGTAGCTGCCCATACCACCTACAAAAGGTTTAGAAATAACTCAGTATTTAAGAACTTTGCCTCAGCTGTTTGTATGAAAAAAATATATAAATGCATAAAACCAAGACCAACATATATTTTCAGCTCCTACTCTAATTATGGTGCCTGGCTCAAACTATTTAATTAACCCTTAACTTTTGAGAGAAAAAGTCATGTGGCAAAAGCAGTCATGTTTATTTTCCATAGTTAGAATTTATTTTTAGTTTGAATATGCAAAAATCCAGAAACTCTGAGGAAAAAAAAAAATAAGAGCATCCAATCTAAAATAATCAAAATTCCTCAAAGATGAGTCTCTCCTTAGGCAGAATCCACTGCTTTTTTTAATTTGTCCTGATTAAAACTATTTGTTTTCATTTTGCTTGCTTTATGTATTTTATACATACTTGAAAAGAAAAAAAAATTATCAGGACAATTCTCAGGAAACCACATGGGAAATGAGTGTTGCATTTAAAAACAGATCGTGAACTTGATTCTTCCAATCCTGCCTTGAGACGAATAGTCAGTTGCAGTATTTGTCAGTCCTGGACTGCTCTACAAGGATACATGTTATCACACATGCTCCATTCTTTCACCCACATCCCACAGATCATTACTATACAAAGAGATTCCAATGAGTCAGTCTGTAGTTAAGTGCCATCTACTGGTACACTAATGCTTCAAAATACACTGTCCTCTGTTAAACTCATTTGGCAAGCTAGCCAGAAGCATTGTTTTGTTAAAGCAACAAAGAAAAAAAACAAAGTAGTATTAAAAATTAAAATTCTTATTTGAGTTGAGCTCAACTCTCAATGATATCATGGCACCTCCATGCAGGATTTTTTGGCAACAGTATGGAACATCTATGTAATATGTAATATTTTAATTACATATTCCAATAAGGTCCCAGGCTATTAATCCTGAGACAACCTGGTAATCATCACAAGTAATTGTCAAGTATTTTTTTTTATAAAATCACTTAAGCAAGGTATAGGATCAATGACAAAACATCAGAATCAGCTGTCTAATCACCCTCTTTAATGATGTAATTTAAATGTGACCCAGTTCAGGAAAAATGATTGCATTTCAACCACAATAAAATGTTTTTGTACTGTTGTTCATCTAATCTATATGCTTGTAAAAATATCCCCCCACAGCTTTTGAAAGTGGAAGGTATATTGAACTAAGGCGAAAGAGAAAGATTAAATAAGATAACCAGTTGGGGAAAAAAGAATTATAGCAATTACTAGGTATCTAAAACAGGCAAGTTTAGAGCAGGTATGGCAAGACAGTATTAGTATGAAGTGTGCAGTACATCTAGAACGTGCCTCAAAAGATAGGGTAAACCTGTATTTTAAAAATGCAGAATAAATAATAATTGGTGATAAATATTTGTAAATAAGCTGATAAATTACTGTGAAACCTGAAAGAATAACGATTGTCAAACATATGATTTTGGTGTGTATTATTACAACTGCTTAGTGGAAGCAGCATAGAGATTTCTGAAAAACATGTCATCCTATAAAAATATTTTGCTTCTATTTTAGGCGTATGGATACAAAATTTTCCTGTTATCTTTGGCCTTTGTAATTTTTTTTTAAATAGAAAAGCTCAGTAATGCTTTATAATCGAAGCAGAAACATTAGGCTGCTGTTATATTTCTTTTGCTGACCGTTGCTATTGGTACTGTTATTCTGTGCCATTGCTAAATATTTCATTATAACTGCAGTTTGTAGTCTATTTAAAATTATTATATTTTAAATTCTATTTAAATTTTATTATATTTTAGAGTCAATGAAGGAGAATATTTGTAGCTCAGGGTTGAAATGAGGGGTCCTTGGTGCTCTTGGAGCTTGCCTGTTTTCTTGCAGATGTTTCATTACCCTAACTAACATCATCAGTGCTAGTAAGGAGTGCTGCTTGCTGTCAGTTTATATTTTGGTGTCTTGCCTGTCTGTGTGGGTGGGGGCGGTCTTAGAGCAGTGTTTCTCAACCTTGACAATTTTAAGGCAATGCTGGCTGTGGAATTCCGGGAGTTGAAGTCCACATGCCTTAAAATTGTCAAGGTCGAGAAACACTGTCTTAGAGATTCTTTGGTTGGTCTGTTCACTAATGGCTCTTTGGCAGTTTCTTGACTGGGGTGTTGCTTACTTGATTGTTGTTGGTCCGAAGGTGACCTTGGAGTTAATCTATGCCAGTGGTTCTCAACCTTTCAGGTTGAGACCCCACTTACCCCGCCCACACGTGTGCGCGCACGTCGGGCCAATCTGCACATGCGTGGCGTGCGCGCGACGAAAAAAAACCCAAAATGGCGGACTGCGACGGGCCGATCCGCGCATGCGTGGCGCGCGACGGCCCGAACCGCACATGCATGGCGTGCACGTGACAAAAAAAACACAAAATGGCGGACCGCGATGGGCCAATCCACGCATGCGCGGCGCGCGCGACGGCCCGAACCGCGCATGCGCGGCGCGCGTGACGAAACAAACAAACAAACAAACAAACCAAAATGGCGGACCGTGGTGTCCAGCGACCCCCGCGAAACGGTCGTTCGACCCCAAATGGGGTCGCGACCCATAGGTTGAGAACCGCTGATCTATGTTGATCTGAGTGCTGATTACTGGTGGAGAGGTGCTGGAGTCTTTTTCTGTTTTGAGCTGGTTGATTGTCTCTTTTGCATAATCTACACATGTTGTTAATGTCTATATTGTGTCTATTGATGGCTGATTTGTCAGAGTGCCAGGCTTCTAGAAATTCCCTAGTATTTTTGGATTTGGCCTTGTCTAGGATTGTCACATTTTCCCAATTGAAACTATGGTTAAATCTGTCTACTTGTTGTGAAATTAAAGAATTTTTATCATGCCTTTTGACTGCCAGTTGATGTTCATGGATGCATTCTGCCAGTCTTTTGCCTGTTTGTCCTACATAGTGGTTGTTGCAGTTCTTACACTATATGTTGTAGATTACTCCTGTTTTTTCTTCTGGGGTAGCTGGGTCTTTGGGTTTACTTAGGATGTTTTGAAGGGCTTTAGTTGGCTTATGGGCTACGCTGATTCCATATGTTTTGGTAGTCTATTTGAGGTTTCTGAGATGTTTTTGATATATGGCAGTGCATTTTTTTTAAGGGTTTCTGTTGGTTGTGCTGTATTGGGTTGAGTGGTCAGGGATTTTTTTTATGAACTTGCATGGGTATCCATTTTGTTGGAATGTGTTATATAGATACTTCATTTCCTTTTTCTGCTGTTCTAAGACCGCCCCCACCCACACAGACAGGCAAGACACCAGAATATAAACTGACAGCAAGCAGCACTCCTTACTAGCACTGATGATGTTACCTTGTTAGGGTAATGAAACGTCTGCAAGAAAACAAGCAAGCTCAGAGAGCACCAAGGACTCCTTATAATAAAGAGTCAGCAAGAGAAATCAGCTTTTGAACGGTGATGACTGATTTAGCTAAGCCTGTCTCTAAATGGCTTTGCAATTGTGATAATAATTTGTTGCTTCAAATGACAATCATCTTAGATTTCTTGTGAAGTCACAGATTAGTTTCACCCAACTTGTTAACTCAAACTATATATAATCACAGCGACCGGACTTGCAAAATTAATAAAATCAAAATTAAACCAGCCAACACAATCAAATTTACAACAATGCATGAAATAGATCTTTATCTGAATATGCATGAATAAGTCTCCAGGCTGGAACTTTACATGCTAACACTAAACATATTTATTTCAGAAAAAACTCTTTGATTCTGTGCAAATTGTTGAAAAATAAATATGCTAAGAATCACAATTAAAACTACTTCAAATATTTTTACATTACCTTGCAGCACACATTACCACTAGAAATGTGTTTGCAATGCACATCTGACATGTTATGACATATATGAGAATTGTTGTATTTTTATACTGAAAACAGCTACATTTTGAAAGAATAGGAAAAACACCATTTATCCACTCCTAAATTTCATTCTGCTGAAATGCAGTACTCTGAATAAAGTACTTATCTTATTCTATGAAAGAGTTTGTAGAATAAAAGGCAACAAAATTTAAATATGTCGTCAGCCATTGCTCATCTTAGAATTAATTCCATTTTGAAAACAATAAAATCTGAGTATTGTCTATACTTCATATTATTACTTGGCATCACAGATGGGATGGAGTACTTAGTAATTATAAACTGTAATTGTTCTGCCCCAAATTCCTTATGTTATTTTGCTTGTGTTCTTCTAGGCTTTTTAATCCACTGTGCTATGCTAAGCATTAATTGTTCCATTTATTTTAATATCAGTACTTCTAACATGTTTAAATCTTAAAATTTTCTACTTAGTCAAGCCTGGAAGCAACCTGATCTGAGGATATCCCAATGATCCCAGAAAGACTCCATTTTAAAAAAGTGAGCACAATTGAAAACCACAACTCTTTGGCAAAAAAAAAGCAGCCCCAGAGCTGCAGCACAGCACAAAGTCCAGCTCCAACTTGGCTCATCAGTGCAGCACAAAGCTGCAGCTGATTCAGCCCAGTTCCAGCTGCAATCGCCCTCACTAGTCTACACTCTCAGGCTCCTGCCACTCTGAGCTCTGCTGCCCTCTGAGGCCCCTGCCGCCCTGAGCTGCCTTCCTTGTCTTCTTGCTCCTGCTGCTGATGAGGCATGCTTGGCTTGGCTCTTCATGAAGCAGCTGCTGACCATGTGAGGCTATCTTTTCTAGGTCTCCAAAGACATTTTTATAAACAACAATATGAAAAACTAGCTACAAACTTCCCCAGATGAGGTGAAAGACAAAAAGGCTGCCTGTGCTACAGTGAGAACTGAGAAACTTGAGAGTACCATAAAACCAGAATAAGATTTTCAATTCAAGGAGCTGAGCAAAGTGGACTATGCCCAGAGGATAGTAGAATACACCTAAATAGACTATGACTATAACCCTGCAGATGATGTTGGGGCACTGGATGAGAATGCCCCATAGGAGTTATAGCACATCCCATGCATTCAGGGAATGAGATGGTGACAATGCATCCTGAAGACCAAGCTGCCTAATATTATATAGTGCCAAATCCAGCACCTCACAGATCACACCAAAGATCTCAACTCAAGGAAAAGGAGCAACATACACAATTGATCTGGTTAGAAAACAACTGAAAATAACTTGCAACATCTGGATTTATGAAGTTACATGACAATTTAGATGACAGAAATCAGATAGTTTCTTTAAAATTATTGAAGGCATGAAACTACCTCCCACTCCCAACACATCAAACTTAGCCTGTAGATAAAACAGCTGTGGCATAAAAATCTAACAGTGAAGAAAAGTTTGAGGCAGCATTTGGAAAGTCATTGAACTCTAAGTGGAACAGATTGGAGACCTGCTGCAACACACTCATACTGCAAGAGTCTGGTCTTATGAAGAGACTAAGACCATTTTCAGAAGTAGCAGGAATGATTGCTTCAACTTATGGGACTCAAATCGTATTTAAACTGATCGATTCTGAGGAAGTGGACTTTGTCCTTGCTGTAGTGAGCTCTGCCACTTGCGTGAAGCACTTCACTGTGCCCCAATTCATGGCGGGTCCTTCACGATAGCCTAATTAAAGAAGCATGCGGGCGTGCAGATTCCTTGGGGTGAAGCGACCCAGACAAAAGGCTGCCTCCCCTTTTTATTACCTGTCACAGTGGGCGGTTACACAATGCATCACAAGGTTACAAACATCCAATGATGAGGTTACACCTGTAGCCAATGGCAAAGTTACACTGGCAAAGTTACACCTGTAGCCAATAGTTTTAAAATCATGGTACAATTTCCTCCACCTATCAGCCCCTCCCTCATTTCCTGTTGTTTCCAAGCCACATGGTTCTTTGTTCCAAGCCTCATGGTCTTTTGTTCCAGGACTGATTTCTCACATCACACATGGCAGTTTCTTTTTCCCACCTACGCTCCGTCCAGCTTGTACACACGATCCTAGGGCATAGGCCATCATATCAACATCTCCTCCTTTTTCTTTTAATAAGAGTCCTGTCTTTCTTCTGAGAAAACGGGACATCGTTTTGTCTTCTGCCAGTCAATGTGAATTTGTTCAGTCATCAGAGGCTGTAGTTGGTTCTTATCCAGAAGATGGACAAAAGAGGGAGACTTACACATGTTCAATAGGTGAGGAATACATTGTACACAGCAACAGATTGTTACACAAAATATTACAAGCATTATAATACTAATAACCAATTTTTTGAGCCACCCAGCATTAGGTAGACAGGAAAACAAACTGTCCCAATCAATCAAGGCACCAGTTTCTTGTGATAAGGGATTGTTTTGTACCATACTTTCCATATGAGCGACTGTTGCAGAAATATTGGGTGAATTGTCAGAAATGTACATATGCCAGACCAATTCTGGGGTATTGACCGATATGCAGTTTTTCCACATAAGATCCAATCCTTATCAGACATGAGTACATTGTCTTTAGGGGAGTTATACAAAGTTGCACACTTGAGCAGGGTGGCGCAAAGCAAGAGAGACTCGCAAGGGAGATTTCAAAGTGAAAGAGGGAGAAGTTTCATTCATCCATGGGAACGTATTAAGGGAAGAGTTGCGAGGCAAGGCAGACACATAAGGCACACCATGAAGGGGAAAGGCACGTTTGCTTTGTGCTGGCATGTGCATACAAATCCAACAATTGGATGCATTCATCAACCGGGCATAGTGAGAAACATCTTTCATATATGCATTATCATCCCAATAGTCTGGTCCCAAGTCACCCGTACAGGTAACCAGGGATCGACTAATTCTTGGTGAACCTGAAAAAGAGCAAGTAATATACAAAACAGCAACAATTGTCATAAAATGGTCAAAAAGGCTAAAAAACACAGATTAAAAAACATCCAGGAACGAGGCATGGAAAGGGCTGGGGATTGAGGCTTTGGGGCTGTGCAACGAGGAATGGGAGGAGGGGATAAAGGGGACAAAAACACAGAGACATCTGCAGATGGAGGTTCAATTTCCGTCATCTTTCCATTTGTCTTCAGCCAGTAATGGAGCTAGATAGGGCCTCACGTGGTGACCAGGAACCCACAAAACCTTATTGTCCAACTGAATTGCGGCGTATCCACGACCCCACGTGAGTAAAGATGCAGGGCCTTGCCAAGTCAAATCCGGCAATTGGCGATAATACACCTGTGGTTTTGGAGCAGAAGAAGAGGGGGGGGAGAAAAATGGCGCTCTGCTGCAGACGTCTCAGGGGAGCCTGTCAGGTTAAGAAAGTTAACAGTGAACAGGGCTTTATTAAGGCGATTTTGAATCGATGGGAGGCCAGGAGGTATTTTCTCCTTTTCCAATTATAAGGAATCATAGTGTAAGTAGCAGAAAGGGAGGCAAGAAATTCCTGGACATATGGACTGCTAAGACCATAAGTAGAAACAACAGACTTAAGATTTTTTAACAAGTTAAAAGGTAAGGGAGTAAAGACTGGATTTGCACCAGTAAGATCAACTGGATAGGCAAAAGCAGTTATTAAGTCTTCAGTAGAAGTAAAAGCTCCCTGTATAGGAGCCTGAAGAATTCCCTGATGCACAGGAGACAGGGCAGAAGAAACAGAAAGAGAATAATGACTATGTTCCAAACCAATCACGTCGGGGTCACCACTTGAAGCACTTCACTGTGCCCCAATTCATGGCGGGTCCTTCACGATAGCCTAATTAAAGAAGCATGCGGGCGTGCAGATTCCTTGGGGTGAAGCGACCCAGACAAAAGGCTGCCTCCCCTTTTTATTACCTGTCACAGTGGGCGGTTACACAATGCATCACAAGGTTACAAACATCCAATGACGAGGTTACACCTGTAGCCAATGGCAAAGTTACACTGGCAAAATTACACCTGTAGCCAATAGTTTTAAAATCATGGTACAATCTCCTCCACCTATCAGCCCCTCCCTCATTTCCTGTTGTTTCCAAGCCACATGGTTCTTTGTTCCAAGCCTCATGGTCTTTTGTTCCAGGACTGATTTCTCACATCACACATGGCAGTTTCTTTTTCCCACCTACGCTTCGTCCAGCTTGTACACACAATCCTAGGGCATAGGCCATCATATCAACTTGCGTTGTGAGCCCATGTTCCTTCTGGTTCGTGAAGGCCTCCTAGGAGGTGGCATATGGTTGTGTCAATGTGGTGATTAATGCCTCGTTGTGGGAGGAGGCAGTGCCACCTGCCTTGAAAGAGGTGAAATTATGCCTCCTTCTCAAGAGGTCATCCTTTGATCTATTTGATATAGCAAAGTAAGTGTACTTGCATAAAATAAGCAAAATGTCATGGTTATGATAGATGAGACCAGAAGAAATAAGAACTCTGAGGCATTTGTTTTCCTCAAAGAACAATTTTAATGGCTACATAATATCAGCATGAACATAGGTGAAACCAAGACTGGAAGTGCCCACCCCAAAAGGTTACAAAGTAAAACTCCCCACCCACTAAATATGTAATAAATCACATTCTCCAATTAACACCTTTGGCGGGTCTCTATCGGTAATTCTAGCCTGCCAAACACTTGAGCAATTTGACCTTGGTTCTCACAAGAAAGTTATTGTTTTGACTGAACTGGAAGAATGCATTTTCCCCCATAGCTGTGGCAAGCCGGAAAAAAAAAACAGAAGAAAGATGGCTGTCACCAAAAGTAGTTTTGTAGGTTTGACACAAACAAGAAAAGTTATGCTTAAAATTGACTTTAAACTCTTTTATAACAAGAAAATATATACTTTAATGACAGATTGAACCAACTGGTTGATAGATTCAGGACTCATCCTCACTTGCTTTTCTCCTCTCCTTGAGATGGGAGGAATGTATGTCAAAGCAAAAGGTGCTGCCTCTATGGCCTATTGATATTGTGCATCAGCAATGAGTTAATCACTGCTGCTATTAATCAGTGCTTCTTTTAGATTTCTTCCATATTTGAGCCAGGTCTGTTTCACTGTTCTTATTTGATTTCTTTCCTTGGAAGGAGGAATTGATGAGATTGATCAAAGAACCTGGAAGATCTTTGTTTCAAAGAATAACTCAAATGCAACTAAAGCTGCTACAGTTGTTTGCTTGTTAATCAGAGATAGGACGGGAGATGTGTTTTCAAGTAAATTGCCCCTAGTTCTTATCTTCCACTCACCAAAGGGAACAGAGATCTGAAAAAGAACTTTACTTGGTTCTCTCTAATGGTTCATATTCCTCTGATTAAAAATAAACTGACAGATTGGTGGGGGCAGGATTATGCTCTCTCTGGCAGCTAAGTACCATGGCCATTTCAGTAAAGACCCCAGCAGCTGGATAGAAGTGGCCAGTCTTGAGGCAGATCATTTGGAGACCAGAAGGTCACCAACCCTTAACTTCTTAGTGCAGGGGTCTTCGAAGCTGGCCCTTTTATGACTTGTGGACTTCAACTCCCAGAATTTCTCAGCCAGGAGATTTTCTTCCATTCTTCCAGATAAAAACTACTTTCAAGCTAGAACAGGTGGAACTAGCTTTATCTTGCCTCAGTTGCACATTGGATACAAGATAGAGGACATTCCTTAGGAAAATGAAGTTTCTTTGAGCTGGGGCAAAGAATGGTTTGTGTGGACAAATTAGAATATCTTTAAACCATGGAATTCAGTGCTACACCCACACAGCACTCTCCTTTTTAAGAAATGGGAATATTTAAAATAATGTATCTTATATTGGAATAATAGTACTGAAGAATCTATATTTGTAGGTCTTATGTTTGTCTTGTTTTTATAAACAGAAGTACAGAGCCTGCTATCTGAAACAAGATGAAAGACAACAAGGAATACTGTATAATGGTTAAATCCTTTTAAAACAAGATGTTTTGACACCATAATTCTAACCTGGAAATACCTCAAATTTTCTTTGGAAAGAAAAATGAGGAAGAAATAATGGCAGATGGAGACCATTTAGTAAACTCCGTGTAAAATTTAAAAAATAAGGAAGGACAGGAGCATAATGAAAGTTAGAAATATGCTTCAGCTGCTAGATAATTATCTGATTTTCTTGGCTACACACATGACAAACATTTTCTTTCATTGGATAAGGCAACAGTCCCTTTAAGAGAGCAGCTTTCTCCTATCCTCGGTATTATATAAAATTGTGTGGATTTTGGTCAAAAGGAAAAAGAAAAGTAACTGGGAATATTCAAACAGGAAGCCTAGTTGCTTTTATTTGGTCTTTTTAACTAATCTTTCTGCGGTGCAAATGTGCTGGAATTTGATATGTGGCAAGCATGTATTGACTTGTTTAATTAGGTGTACAGTCTCATCACTTATAGATTTGTATTCATTGGCTTAAAAAGGAATTGCTCACTGAAATTTTTCCCACGTGCAATCCCACTTGTTTGTACACATCATTTGTGTTTCAGGATTGGCACAAAATTAAGTTCTGTATGGTGCTTTCAAGCAGGAAGAACCAAAACACCTCCGTTGATTGTTTTTTTGATTGCTTTTAGTGTAATTGACCCAGGCATCCTTTTGGATAACTTGGGAGAATTTGGCCTTGGAACCACTATTTTATGATCATTCCAATCCTCCCCTTAGGGTTTGCTGGCGTAAATTATCTTGAGTCTCATGCTGGTCAAGATTTCCATGAAACTTTGGAGCAGTTAATTCTAGCCTTAATGCTATTCCATTTGCAAACTTAACTCTAAAAAACAATCTCTGTTCTTGAATTATATTTGTGCTTCATAATGGTCTGGGTAAAACAACAAAATAAAAACATATTCAAGACTAAATTGCTCCTAATTTAGTGCTTATTGAGCCTTAACAATCACTGGCTATAGTAAGGAATGCAGTTACAATTACCGGTAGTACATAGCTGCAACTGTTGAATTAACCATTTTGTTTTGATAAAATTTTCTATGCCTTAAATACAAACTGACTTAACCACTGCAGCGTCCTCTATTTGTGGCTACTCTTGAAAACTGGACCCGAAGAAGAGAAAATACCACACAACAGAACAAAACAGAAATCATTCTTTGGAAATAATGACTCTTTGATTAATCCAATGGATTTCTACTATATTAGAACATTTTATTTGGATTACATCACATATTGTACCTAACAGACTAATGTAGCCTAAAATACATTGGACAATACAAAGACTTTTTACTCCAGCAAGTGATTTTTTTCTTTCCTTTCTTTTATCTTCTGCATATTATCCTGTCTACATGGTATCTGTAGTGAAAGATCTGCAATGATTGTAACTAATTTTTCATTCACAGTTTAAGGTGTTGATATTTATGTTTAAATGTCTAAATTGATTTATTTAAAGCAGAGGTCCCCAACCTTTTGGGCACCACCGGTTCCGTGGAGAGAGGTTTTTCTGTGGACTGGAGGACACGTGGTTTTGTGTGCTGCTTGCATCCCACGGATGGGGCTTTGCTTGTTTGTGCGGCCTGGTTGCTGGCATGCTGCGGCCCGGTACCGGTCCATGGACTGGGCGTTGGGGATCCCAGATTTGAAGGACCTTCATCTGTTATCAACCTGTCTGGATATTAGAAAATGCAGGACAGGGCCTGAAAATGTTCCTGCTTTCAAGGGACTCATTTATTATGAAACAATGTTTTCTCTTATATCAATTCCCAAAATGTAGGATACATTCCCTTGTGAATTATGATTTGGTCCCTACTGTTTTTGATGAAAAAGGTTATAAAGTCTTATTTTTAGCTATAAATCTTTTAAAGACAGATTTTACAATTTGGTTTGTTTATATGTTTTGCATTTTGTATTATTAAACTGTACAGTGACTTAAGTTTCCAATTTGAACTTAAGGGCTGTATATAAATCAAATACAGATGTTTGGACAGAGTTTCTTAATTCATAATCACCACCTGGCTGGTAGTCCTTAACTTACAACCACAACTGAGCCCAACATTTCTGTTGCTAAGTGAGACAGTTAAGTGAATTTTGCCCCATTTTGTGATCTTTCTTACCACAGGATTTTATCACTGCAGATGTTAGTAACACAGCCATTAATCAGGGGTTCTCAACCTTGGCAACTTTGATTTTTTTTTTTACTCAAATCAATCATAATATTAAAATAAACAATCATCCATAAACACAACACAACATAGGTACATATTTCAATACAACTCAACTGAAAATAATCATAGACCAGCTTTACCAAACATTTAACATTGCTGCTCAGAACCCCCACCACATCCCCCCTAACCCTAACCTCCCCTCACTTACCAAACTACGTACTTCTCCCCCCTTCTCTATCTCCGTCCTACTAATCCACCCATCTATCCCTACCTTTCCCCCTTCTTATCTACTTACATCAGCCCTCACTCCTCCTTTCTCTTTCCATCAGATGTGGTGCCCAGAGGCCACCCAAGCAACCCCTTAATAACAATAATTAACTATTCCACCCCAATTACAGCTGAGAAAACATAAAATATAAAATATAAACTTATAAATCCTCCCTAACCCCCCCCCCCGGACTTCCCAGAGTGAATACAGGGTATAATAAAGGAAAACCCGCTTCATCAAACAAAATTATAATATAATCCTAACAAGAATTAAAAAATATACTACATACAATCTCTACCTTACATTTCTCAATTCTAATACATATCTAATCCCAAACAGATCACCTTGTTAAGAATAACAAGTTTCATTTACGTATCTAGTCCATCAATCTAAGTCAAACTTTTAAAACACTTCAATTCATTAAGAGGTTATATAGAGTCACCGTAAACACGTAATATCAGTAAACCCCTCAATTCAAAAAGTATATTCTTAATCAATTTAATATATCATCCAATAAACATCCTCTCTTCGTTTAAATCTTCCCTTCAACTTCCTTTCATACCTTTTACTCATAAACTTAATATTAAAATCAACCCATAAACTTAGATTGCTTTAGTACCTTACATATAATTTAAATTTCATTTTTCAAGCGGTTTCTGGGCTTTCCCATCTATCAAATAAACCCCATAACAGATACAAACTAATTACACCATTTCCAGCTTGCATTCCTTCAGCCATCAAATCACATAATACATATCACCAATCTGTATTGTCAACCCTTAAATCATTTCAGTCCAAATACATTCTTCCATTACTCATCTTCTCTTGCACTTTGTTCAGAATCTTGAACCTTGAATCCATCCATACTTTTAACTTGTCCTTCAGTCGAATTCGGGGTTTTCTCCTTTGCCAGTCAAATCTTGAAAACAGAGCCTCCCTTCCAAGTAATAAGTCTCTCTTTTTTCCTTGCAGTATTTTTTGAATCCATAGAAACCATCTTAACCTAGGCATTAATCCTCTATTTCTCTTGACCATATAATTTCGTTGCAATAACATTTCAAATCTTTGTCCTTGTTTATCCTGATCTTCTTGCTGCTCCCTATCTTGAAACAAATCCTCTTCCTCCCCAATACAATCGAACCATTTCCCTTTATCCTCTTTATTCTGAGTACTGTCCTCTTCTTGTATAGGTTGTTTTATAAAGTACTCAACAGTCAATTGCAAATCATTTTCATTTGGAGGAGAGAATCTGGTTAATATTCCTGTAGCAAATTCTTTCAGTACTGCATGCAGTTCCTCTTTAAATCCTCTAATTCTGACAGCAAACTGCATCTGGTGAAATTGTGTCATAATAACCTGGTCCTGTGCATCCTCACTTTGTTGCTCAACATTTTCCAATTTTTCTTCTTCATCAGCTCCAATAGTATAGTTCCATACTCCTTTCATGGCTTCAACTATATCTTCTCTCATCTCTAAATTACAAGCTTCTGACATAGCTTTAAAATCTTTTTTCTGTTCTGCCATCTTTTTCTCCAGTTTATCTTCCAGTTTCTCCAACCTATCATTAACTGAAAATAATGCAACATTTACTGAAGATAATGCAACAGTTAATGCAGACTGTAAATCTTTCATTGTAAGCATTTCTGGAGGAGGCTGTATAGGCTCTTGAGATACTAAAGGAGCAGATTGTGATTTTACAAGCTGCCCTGGAGAGGGCATAGCCGCCTTCGCAATTGCTGCCTTTTGTCTCGTAGTCAGTTAAAAAAAAAAAAAAGGAAAGAATAAGAAAAATTTTTAAAAATTGCCAATTCCTCCCTTCTCAATTTCTTTTAAAATCCAATTTGCATTATAGTTTAGTAAATAATTCAAGTCTAAATAGTCTCTCAAGCATCACTTCAAAAAGAGAAGAGAAAATTCAGTTTCACTTTCCAGCGCTTTGATCACTTTCATTTTCTTCACTTTCACTGAGTACAAAGAACAATCGCCATTTTGAAGGGATTATGTTGATTCAAAAAAGTTATAAGTACAAAGGCAGAAACAAAGTAACAAAATACTTGCAATACTCAAAGGTCTCCTGTAATCACTCCGTCTGTATAAGATCCTTATTATTCTCTCTTAAAAGCAGAGGTGGTCGCGACGTCTATTTCTGTCAGCCGACAGAAGCGTCTCTGGGCAGGAGCATTTCAAGTGCCTAGGGAACACACCTTCTCTGCCCCTGAAAATTTTTTCCAGGGATCTTAGAAAGGCTCAACCTTGCTCTTGAGGCTCTACACCTCTTCTTTACCCGAAGAGGGGTTTTTCCACCGCAACAAACAGCTGATGAACGCTGTTGTTAGCGGCTTTACAAACCCAGAGAACGGAGCCTCACAGTAGAGACTCCAGCGACGCCGGCGAAGCCACCGGAAGTCCTAACCTTGGCAACTTTAAGACTTGTGGACTTCAACTCCCAGAATTCCTCAGCCAGCTTTGCTGGCTGAGGAATTCTGGGAGTTGAAGTCCACAAGTCTTAAAGTTGCCAAGGTTGAGAACCCCTGCATTAAATGAATCTGGCTTCTCCGTTGACTTGTCAGAAGGTCACAAGAGGTGATCACCCCAAGACACTGGAACTCTCATAAATACGAATCAGTTTCCACACATCTTAATTTTGATCAAGGGGATGTTTAACAGTTGTAAGTGTGAAAAATGGTCATGAGTCACTTTTTTCGGTACTGTTGTAACTTGAAATGCTTACTAAAGGAACTGCTGTAAGTCGAGGACTACCAGTATTCCACTAGAGAGACCAGAAAGGAGGAAGAGGCAAATCTTTGTTTTATGTGCTAGCACTACTAAGAACCTTCTACCTGAAAAACGTCTCCGGTCAGAGGTGATTGAATAGATATAATAATAATCAGGGCTTTTTTTCTCATAGAATGCCCAGAACGGAGTTCTGGCACCTTTTTTGGATGGAACCTTGTAGAGTAGGCAAGGCAGGTTGTATGACATGTGTGAGTTCCGGCACCTTTTTTTTTATTAGAAAAAAGCACTGATAATAATGATATGGAAGGTTCCTTAGAGGTCTTCTAGTCCAACCCCCTGCTCAGGCAGGGAACCCTGTACCATTTCAGACAAATGGCTGTCCAGTCTCTTCTTAAAAACTTCCAGTGTTGGAGCATTCATCACTTCTGGAGGCAGGTTGTTCCACTGATTAATTGTTCTAACTGTCAGGAAATTTCTTAGTTCTAGGTTGCTTCTCTCTGATTAGTTTCCATCTGTTGCTTCTTGTCCTGCCTTCAGGTGCTTTGGACAACAGCTTGATTCCCTCTTCTTTGTGGCAGCCCCTGAGATATTGGAACACTGCTATCATGTCCCCCCTCGTCCTTCTCTTCGTTAAACTAGACATACACAATTCCAGCAACCGTTTCTTATGTTTTAGCCTCCAGTCCCCTAATCATCTTTCTCTTCTCTGCACTCTTTCTAGAGTCTCAACATCTTTTTTACATCGTGGTGACCAAAACTGGACGCAGTATCATTACACTTCATGTGATCTTGATTCTAGCCCTGTTAATGCAGCCTAGCACTGTGTTGGCTTTTTTTGGCAGCTGCAGTATGTATAATTTTTCGGCTTGGTAGACCCAGAAAGCCTCAGTCCTGAAGCACCTTAATCCCCATCAGCAATGGATTCATTTCCAACCGTCCGCAGGATTACAACATTCGTTCTGACGTCTTTAAATTGTAAGAATGGACAAAGTACCGAAGTTTTTAAGTTGCCCTTTTGATTTTAACTAGCGTGTAGTTTAACTGCTGTTTGATATTCGTATTTATCGTTAACGTGAAGACAAGTCATGAAAACGTTCATTAATCAAGGACAGGGTACCCTTAATAGAGTCCTCGAAAGTAGTTCCGCAAAACCGACAACTGGAAAAAGAAAGCTCAATCTCGTGCGTTTCCTTGCGCGCGTGCGCACTCGCTCGCCTGTGTGTCTATGGTTTTTGTCCCGCGGTCTCCTTCCTCTGATGGGTGGCGCGAGGCTTGGGAGGCCCTCGCTATCCCATGGTGCTGTTCGCGACGTGCACTTTGCCATTTCGCTGGAGGGGGAGAGAGAGATAGAGAGAGATAGACAGTCTGTGCGAAAACTTCACCAACGAGTCGCTGCGGGCTGCCGCCAAAACGGACATGTTAGCGCCGAGGCCCTGAAGGCGGGACGCTGCTGAAAACGACGTTCGGCGATCGCCTTTCAGCTCGACGCTCGGTAGCGTAGGCCGCCGACCGACAAACATGGAGGCAGTGAACGCCTTCAACCAGGAGGTGGGAATGGAGTCCGGCAAGCGAGCGCGGGACAGCCAGGCCGTGCCAGGGCTCGGCCTCTTTGACGGGTGGAGGTGGTTGTTGGCACGGCCCCTAACTGGAACTATGAGGAGGTGTTAGTGGTTGGGACGGGCTTGAGTGGAAGAATTATCGGGGCTTTTTTTCTAGGCTGCGGCCTCTCCTGGGCCCGGCGTGTGTAAGGCCAAGCTGCAGCGAGTGACACGAGACTTAAGAGGCCTACCTCTGAGGGCTCGCCCTTCCCTACGAAGCTTATTAGCCCTCAGAGAATGGACCCGGTTTGCCGTGGTCCAAATTGTGCAGGAAACTTTGTACAGCTGCGTAAGGGGGAGGAGGGGTAACCGAGAGAAAGGGAGTAGAAGTTCGTCGGTGCGCGCCTATCTGCGTGCTAGGTCACACTCCTCCTGTCGGTGGTGCGGGCATTCCCATTGTGTGTGTGTGCGCCACTTTGATGAGAGATGGGGTGGAGCGAAGAGGAAGTATTTGGCCTTTTTCCTCTACAGATGTAATGAAGAGCTCAGCGTGAAAGAAACAAACACAGAGAAAAAAATCGTTTATTGTCTAGTAATTTCCTCTTTCAAAACGTTAGTTAGATGTTTGAGCCAGTCTCAAGTCTCGCCCATTTTTGTATTGTGGAAATGGGAAATGAATAACAGTAGTCTCAAATTGGTGAAGAGATTTGAGGGAAGATGAATAGACACTCTGGAACATTTTATCAGCAAGGTTGTGATTATGAAGAGGCAGTAGTACTTAAAACAGTATTGAGCAAATAACTTAATTTGCAGACAGTACTATAGAATTTCAAACAGTGTCATACATTTCTTTGAAACTTTGCATGAGGTTTTCCAGTAATTCACAAATTAACACACATAAAAGTACTTTTAAAAACTGTATGAACTACAGGGGATATGTATGGGTTTTATTTAGCTACATATCTGATTATAGGTTTTCTTTAACAGAAGGTACAATGGAAGGTTCATGGTTTAATTTATTGAACAGAAAGCTCTATAAAATTTCCAGCAATCATTGTAAATTGAACTAATGGATTACAATAGGTAGTCCTCAACTTACTACCACAATTGAGAACAGAATTTCTGTCATTAAACAAGATGATTGTTAAGTGAGTCACATCCAATTCCATGATCTTTTCTGCCACAATTGTTAAGTGAATCATTTTAGCTGTTAAATGAATCTTCTGGCCTTAAGCAAATTCAACTCCCCTCATTGAATGTGCTTGTTGGGAAAAAAAAACTGGAAAAGTTGCAGATGGCAATTATATTAAATGCATTCTGGTTGCCAAGTGGTGAAATTATGATCACATGATTGTGGGCATGCTGTAACGGTCGTAACTGCAAGGACCAGTTGTCACTCTTTTGTAACTTTGAATGGTCACTAAATGAATGGCTGCAAGTCAAGGACTACCTGTATTAATGATAGTTTTGTCATTCGTAGCTACAAATTGCCTACATGTAGCCTTATTACATGTAGGTAATTTGTAGCTACGAATGACAAAACTGCCTTCAAAGCACAATGTTACAAAAGTGGTGGTCTCTTTGATTTATGGATCCATATTGAATTAATCTTTAAATTAGGTGAATAACATTATGTACAATTGTCTAGAGTTTAAATGCTTCTCATATGCTTTTCAGAGCTACTATACTTGAATGGCAGATTTAGAATGTCACTCTTTTCTCTGGGTTGGATAAAGATGCTATAAAGTAGTCTTTCTAAACCTTGGCAGCTTTAGGATGCTGGCTGGGAAATTCTGGAGTTTAAAAACTGCCAAGGTTGAGAAGGTAAAGTGCTGACTTACTTTGAGTCAATAAATGTAATTCAGCTATATTAATTTTTTTCCCTAGGATTGCCTTCCCCAATGTGTTGCCTTGCAAATGTATTAATCTATGGCTCTTAGCAGCTGGGATTCTGTGCATGATTAGTGTATGATTTCTTTTTATTTCGTGTCTGAAGCACATATGCAAGGGTTACCATATCAAAAGAGAATGGTGTTGTAAGATATGGAGAGGGATTCAACTCTCCATGAACTGTAGTCCAATATATGATGTGAGTGAAGTGACACCAGATTAAAGAAGGTTGCTGGACACTATGTTAGTATATTATTGGAAGGGGTATTGTCACTTCAAAAAAGACACCATTTGACTATCGCACACTATTGTCAGTAGTTGCTTACTTTAGAAATAATATTTAATTTCAATAAGATTTCCATAAGAAAATGGAAAGTTGCCTAATGATTCATAGTAAGTAAATACAATTTTGCAGTGTGCCCTAGATAGGGTAAGGTCTGAGACATAATGGAATAGTCATAGAATTCAGCTTTATTTCTATATAACAGTTGCATGTATGTGTCATTATTATAGCAGAAGAAGCTGTATTACTCCCACTCCCATACTAGTTCGATAGCTGGAGGTTAAAGTATATCTGTGTGTGCTTTGTGATTTCTCTTTTCTCTCAATGGTGGAACAGCTGATCCTTGAGTTGTGGGTGCTTCAGTATTATACGTTTTCAATGGTAGGAGGACTCCTATACTAGGCAAGGGTTTGGACTAGAAGACTTCCAAGATTTTGCCATTCCTGTGATTCTATTTCTTTCCTGCACATTCCTAGAGATACAGAATGAGAAATATTTATTCTTCATATCCCTAGTGTTATAAGGCAGTTGAGAGTTACATTTGCCCCTGGTTTTTAATTTGGGTAACTTAACTCTTAAATTTTTATTGATATATAGCAAAGAGAAATTTTATTGTCTACAGAAGGGTAGTTCTGTTCAATCCTGCTGTTTCAATAACAGTATAAGCAGTAATTAAATAATTTTAATTACATTTATTTGAAAAAAGTAACATTTATCTTAAAGCCATTGTGTTAAAATTATTTTTAAGAATGTTAGCCTTGTGGTTAATTTTCAAAGTGAATGAGTGTTGCTCTCAGATAGAGTTAAAGGTGTATTATATGCGGAGTTGCTTATCAGTAAGATGAATGGCATAAAAATTTAATAAATGAATAAAATATGTAATTGAATACTTTCTTCTTAAGGAATTTTAGGTTTATTATTTAAAACATTTTAATGGAAATAGCCTTCCAATGATGTCTTCATGAATATATTAAAATTGTAGAACTAATCAACAAAGTCAAAGCAGTCACCATAATAAAATCATTTAAAAATATCACAATAATTTGAAATTGAAACATCCCAAACTTGAAACATTCTATTTCAAGAATATTACTCTGTGGTTTAAAACAGCTTTTCCAACTTCAGAATATGTTGGCCTAGTTGTTCTGGAAGTATTTTGAACTGAAAATACATTCACTCAAAATACAAGTCTTGAAACTTTCTTACAAATGAATGGTGTGGCATGATGAACATTAGATAAGATGTAAGTGTGAGAGCTTTACTGAAGGAGCCTTCTGTCTTGTTTTGACAGAACCCTCAAAGAAAGGTCACAGAGAAAGCCCTCTGATCCAGATATTAAAACGTGGATAAATTGATATAAATTAAGACATTACTTCAAATAATTCACAAGGATTTACAGTGTATCTGCCAATTTACAGTATAAACTTTAGTTTCAGTATAAAATGGTTATATTTCCTTCTACCTCTAGTCATGAGTATTTTATTTTTACTTTCTGTTCTGAGACCTGAATTAAGAATAAAGGAGAAACATGGAAATGAAAAAAATCCATATTTTTGTCAAATTGGTAAATTCTTATATTCTTCACAAAACATATTAGCTTTTTCTTTATAGGTAAAACAGCATAAGTATAGTACAGTATAGTGCAGTGAAAAAGTTGCAAAGCTTGATTGCAAGAATGGAAGTATAGAGGAAGGAAATCCCAAATACTTTCTATCGTTAGGTGGCAAGCACTATTCTTAATGGTTGTCTATTTTTTAGATGTATACATGATACATACAACTCATTCAAGAACATTGCTTGTAGACCTGGAAACATAACTGTTGTGTGAATATGTAATGATTTTAGGAGATCAAAATATAATACAAGTAGTTCCCAGTTTAAGAATGAGTTCTGTTCTTGAAGTCTGTCCTTAGGCCCAATTTCTGTGTAACCTGGAACAGTTTAATGCAGGAGTCCCCAACCTTTTGGGCACCAGGGATTGGTTCCGTGGAGAGAGGTTTTTCCGGGGACTGGAGGGTGCGTGCTTTTGTATGCTGCCTGCATCCCATAGATGGGGCTTTGCTTGTTTGTGCGGACCGGTTGCTGACATGTTGCAGCCCGGTATTGGTCAACAGACCGGGAATTGGGGACCCCTGGTTTAGTGTATAATATTGTGTAATAAATCATTGTATATTTAACTTAAATCATTGTGTATTTAACTCAATTTTGTTATAATAGGCTGTGTTATCAACCATGGATTGTTCTTAAACCAAGGAGCTCTTAACCTGGAGACTTGCAGTACAAGGAAAGACTGTATTTCTACTATCATTTTCTAGTGATTGTCTATATAAGAAGCTTTTGTTTGCAATATTGTTAGGGTTGTTTTTTTTTTCAATTTTATGGAGTGGTATGTATACAGTATGATGCATAAGTTATAGAGGTAACCATTTGGGAGAGTTACTGCATATCTTCAGGCAAATATGTGTTACCAGTCTCCTTGCTCAGAACAACCTTATGTGGAAAAGATAATATTTTAATACTAAGTGTTAAAATCTAATTTAAAGTAAAATTAGGGAATAAAGCAAATATTAAAACATAAAGTTCATACTCTCCTCCCCCTCCAAATTATGCACAATGTTTTATCAACAGTTGCTGGCTACTATTGTCAACTAGCATATGAAACCAAAATACTTCTTTTCACTATAGAGCAGTCCTCTTATGAGTAACTCTGTGGACTTTTGGGACTCTGGGTTTCTGATCTCACAATATGGGAATGTCACAGTCAATCCTGATGATACAACATTATTTTGAAGAGCGTTCACTAAATCCGTACTATATAAAGCAGAGGTCCCCAACCTTTTGGGCACCAGGGACCGGTTATGTGGAGAGAGGTATTTCCATGGACTGGAGAGTGCATGGTTTTGGGGCTTTGCTTGTTTGTGCGGACTGGTTGCTGGTATGCCGCGGCCCGGTACTGGTCTATGGACTGGAGGTTGGAGATCTCTGATATAAGGCATCTGGGGCCATCACTCTGTATGTCTTAGCATACAAAATATTAGCCAAACAATTCTTAGACCTGATTTCCAGAGACTAATTACCAGGATACCAAATTGTTAACAAACTAATCAAAACTATGGACTATAAGCCCATAACTTTTAAAATAGCTACAGATAGATACATGCTAGGCACTACAGGATAAGATAGAAACACCTGCACATGGATTAGAGAACAAACAAAAGTATATGATATTATCAAGAGAGCAAAAGAATTAAAATGGAAATGGACTGGTCACATAGCAAGAAGAATTGATGGCAGGTGGGCAACGCAGTCATAGAATGAATTCCACTTGATAAAAAGCATCCATGAAAAAGACCTAAAACAAGATGGATCGAAGTCAGCAAATATTGCGGGCCCAATAGGCAAAAAGAAGCTTGGTACTATGGTGGTTGGAAACATGCTAAAGAGGCCTACATCCTGCAGAGGATAGACAATGGTAATAGTAGTAGTAGTAGTTAGTAGTAGTAGTAGTAGTAGTAGTAGTAGTAGTAGTAGTAGTAGTAGAAGAAGAAGAAGAAGAAGAAGAAGAAGAAGAAGAAGAGGAGGAGGAGGAGGAGGAGGAGGAGGAGGAGTTGGAAGGGACCTTGGAGGTCAAATGGTTGTTTAGTCTCTTCTTAAAAACTTCCATTGTTGGAGCATTCACAACTTCTGGAGGCAGGTTGGTCCACTGATTCATTGTTCTAACTGTCAGGAAATTTCTCCTTAGTTCTAGGTTGCTTCTCTTCTTCATTACCATAGTTTCCATCCATTGCTTCTTGTTCTACCTTCAGGTGCTTTGGAGAATAACTTGATTCCCTCTTCTTTCTGGCAACCCCTGAGATATTAGAACACTGCTATCATATCACCCCTAGTCCTTCTCTTCATTAAACTGACATACCCAATTCCAGCAACTGTTCTTTATATGTTTTAGCCTCCAGTCCCCTGATCATCTTTGTTGCTCTTCTCTGTACTCTTTCTAGAATCTCAACGTCTTTTTTCTATTGTGGTGACCAAAATTGGATGCAGTATTCCAAGTGTGGCCTTACCAAGGTGTAATCAAGTGATATTAACACTTCATGTAATCTTGTTTCTATCCCTCTGTTAATGCAGCCTAGCAGTGTGTTGGCTTTTTGGGCAGCTACAGCACACTGCTGGCTCATATTTAAGTGATTGTCCACTAGGTCTTGACAACCTGGTACCTATTGCATCTGTGCTTCTCCACAAATCAGGAAAACGGTTAGCTCAGCGGTTCTCAACCTTTTCCGGGGCTCGACCCCGGCCCGCATCACACATGAGCGGCATGACGGGGCGCATCGCGCATGCGCGGCGCGACGGCCCACATTGCAAAGGGAAAAAAATGGCCGACCAAAAAAAAATGGCCGGCCAAATAAAAAAAATGGCTGACCCCAAAAAAATGGCGGGCCCGCATCGCGCATGCGCGGCGTGACGGCCTGCATCGCAAAGGGGGAAAAAATGGCCGACCAAAAAAAAATGGACTGCGGTGTTTGGCGACCCCCGTGAAATGGTTGTTCGACCCCAAATGGGGTCGCGACCCACAGGTTGAGAACCGCTGGGTTAGCTCTTCCTTTCATAACATCTCCAGTATCTGGGAATTATTTTGAATATCATTCCAGGTTTGGCTCTCCTTCCAAATGCTAGGAAACCAAAGAAGATAAAAAGTGATGACCTATCAAAGAGTCTTGAATTTATTTGGCAGATCATTCTTTTCATTTATATATGCAGATCCACTAATTATTCAGAAACGGCTTTCTTTGCAACCATCACTATGATCAGACAGTTATTGTAACTGTTGGTTCGAGAAGAACTACGTAAACTCTCCATTCTCCAGCATGGTGGATGTAGAATCCACTGAATTGGGTTATTCCAGCCTTCCTGCTCAGAGAAACTAAGAAAAAACTTTGGCCACGCCTTCCCCTGGGTGTGTCCCCCAGTTTTTTCTTAGTCTCGGCTCAGAGCAGACACCTTTTTTACAGGCTCCGTTGGAACCTTTGGCTGAACCTTTTAATTTGACCTATTTTTTCCCTTTTTGTTTTTCCCCTTTTTCCAAATTACAAATTGATAGACCATTACCTTTAGATTGGCTCGCCGATTAAGGACCCTGTCCTTACTAGAGCCCGAGCCCTCTGACCTTAGCAGGGGCTCGATCCTCCCCCCAGGGCCCCAGACCTCACCAAGCAGGTCGCGTGGGCAGGATTTACCCGGGTTTTCAGGCACTCCAGCAGGGCGAGCGGCAAAAGAGCAGAGCGCCTGCGGGTCGGATCCAGGCACGGGGCTCCGTCGTCGGTGGAACCGAAGGCCTTTCAACCAATCGCAAGTGCCCGGTCGGAGGGGGAGGGTAGCGGGAACGGGGCTTCGCTCCGGACCCGTTTTCTTTCTTCTGGCTTTTGACTTTGCGGGGGGTTTGTTCCTTTCCCTCGCAAAGGGCTAGAAAAGGCGCGGCCGCCATTTTGGCCGCATGGTTACCAGGCAGCTGCCTTCTTCATAGTCTCTGGGGGCTGCCATCTTGGATCTGGGCCTACTAGGCCTCTCGCAACAAACATCTTGTCTTGGTCTGGGGTGCCAGGCCCGAACAGGGGCAGCCTTCCGGCGCGCTTTCTCAGCGTTCGGAGGCTTATCGGCGGCTGCCCTTTTTCCGGACAGATGGCGTCTCCGGCCGGCTCAGCCGGACCCTAGGCCTCCCTTCGGGCAGCACAGGCCATAAGGAGACCTATTCTGGACCTTAGGGGCTCTATCCTCTGCTTACTATTGCCTGGTTTGTGATCTAATTGTTTCCCTGTTACATCTGGTGTAGGAGGTAGTTCCCCGTGGGCCCTGGTTTACCTAGGCCCCGGCTGGAGTGAAGGTTTTACCTGGCCGCGTGTTATTTCTAGCCGTGGCCTTTAGCCACTGGGCCTATCGGACAGGCTTACATCCTGTCCGGCTGCTCTGCCCCTGATTGTCTGTAGTCAACGTGAGGGGCGGCTTCGTTCTTCCCTGACTATTGATCTGCGGCCTTAATTACAATTTTTTTTCTCACTAGCCATCCTATGCAGGTCCAGGCTAGTGGCAATGGCAGACAGTTCCTCGCCACTGGCTTCACAGGTCTCAGGTGCGCCCTCTGCGCAATCAAAGCGCAGACCAACAGAATTGGAAGCAGGGGGTAAGAAAAAGGCTAAAACGAAGCTCCTGACTTCCAAGGAGACCTCTAAGTCAGCCGAGCGAGAGGCCTCGAGGAGACACCAGGCACTGGAGAGGGAATTCTCCAAAGCACAGCGGCTCCTATCCAGTGGGGCTGATCCGGTTCCCCCTGCCCCACTGGATACTAATACCTTGGAGCCACCCCAAGCACCTGTGTAGGAAGTTACTTGGATTGCCACTCCTCTGGAGGCAACCGAACAGGCGGGTCCCTCTTACTCCTCCCCTCCTCCCCAGCAAGGTCCCCAAGTGGTTCTTGCTCCAGCGGTGGTTGGGGCTACCCTTGGGGGCCAGGGGGCCGCATGGTCCCAGGCCCAGTTCCAGACATTTATGTAGCACGCCTTTGTGCAAGTCATGTCCTCTCCTAGGAGCCCGCAGGTTATCTCTCAGGTCCTACCTCCTCCCACTAGTCCTCCCCCCCTGCAGGGTTGTGCCTCGGCACCTGAGTCAGATGTCTCTGAATCCTCCGCCCAGGAGGATGATGGGGAGTCTATGGATTTGGAGGTGGCTGACACCCCCATGTCAGAGGATGAGGAGGCAGCGCCCGATCAGGCCTCTGCATCCTGTCTGTTTGATCCCTCTGTCTTCACGTCTCTTCTGTCAAAGGCCTGCGCCACTACCAGTTTGACCTCCGTTCAGGAGGAAAAACCTGCTACTCCAAGGGACAAGGAGTCCAACCCTTTATTCGCAGTAAAGGCAGTAGAACACAAGCAAATACCCTGTCCATTTGTGTTCTAGGACGTGGTCGAGGCCGAGTGGTCCTCCCTGTCCTCTACTTCTAAGGAGGGCAGTATGGAAAAGAAGCTATATAACATCGCCCCGTCCTTTGCTTCCCTACTAGATGTTCCTATGGTTGACTCTCCGTTAACCTCTCTATTTTTAAATTCCGCCACCTCAGGGGACATGGCAGAGCTCCTGATAGCGGAAGACAATAGATTTGAATTCGTCTACAGAAGAGCTCACCAGGCTTCTGGTCAGGCCATTAAGGCCGCTACCTCAGCGTCCTTCTTCTCCAGAGCGTCCATCATGTGGCTCCATGAGCTCCAAACCTTGGTTCCGCCCGATCAGGTCAGAGTGCACCAGATACTTGTCAAACTGGTAGGGGCCTCACAATATATGGCTGACATTTCCCTTCACTCGGCTAAGTGTTCGGCCCGTTCGGCCTCCCACAGTGTCCTGTGGTTAAAACAGTGGAGAGCGGATTTAAAGGCAAAGTGGCGTCTCTCCACGTCCAAGTACGTAGGCAAGGACTTGTTTGGCTCCATCCTTGACCCACATGTGATCGAGGGTAGGGACAAACGCAAGGTCATTGCTCACCCCTCCAAGAAGGCTAATAGGCGGCCGCAGCTGGACTCCCGCAGGCAGTCTTCCCGTCCCTCGGGCTCTGGGGAATGGAGGCAGCCCTTTCGAGCAGGGCAGTCCTGAGATTGGCCCAGAGGTTCACGTTCCTTCCCCCAGAGGCAGGACCGTCAACAGGACCGCCAAAATACAGTGGTCAGGCTCAGGCAAAGCGTCCCTTCAGGGTTCAGGGGGTCGCCCCTTCTGGCGATCCAAGTGAGCGTTTTTATCAGGTCTGGGAGCAGACCACCACCGATTCTTGGGTCAGGGATACCGTCAGGCGGGGCCTGGCACTTGAGTTCGATGCGATCCCGCACGATCGTTTCTTTCAGTGTCCGGTGTCACGAAATCCCTCAAAGGCACGGCTGGTATCCACCGCCATCAAACACCTCCTGGACATCAGAGCCATAGAGCCTGTACCGGGGGATCAGGTTGGGACAGGTTTTTACTCCATCCTGTTCGTGGTCCCCAAAGCATCAGGAGGTTGGAGAGCGATTCTGGACTTAAAGGGTCTGAACCGTTTCTTAGTGTACCGACGGTTCAAGATGCAGACCCTAAAGTCAATACTGGCCGGCATCAGAAAGGGGGATCTTCTCTCGTCCATAGACCTCACAGAGGCCTACCTCCACATCCCAATCTCCCAGGAACACTGCAGGTTCCTGCGTTTCTGCTACGCATGCCGGCATTATCAGTACCGGGCCCTCCCGTTCGGCCTCTCTTTGGCCCCAAGGGTCTTCACGAAGGTCCTAGTGGTATTGGCTGCCCACCTTTGGATGATGCTGGTGCGCGTGCAGTGCTACCTGGACGACATCCTCGTCCAGTCCAGATCCCTTCGGTCAGCACAAGCAGACCTGTTGACCACCATTCAGGTACTTCAGACCCACGGTTTCTCGGTGAACTTTGGGAAAAGCCACACTTCCCCCTCAAAGCGTCTTCTTCACCTGGGGGTCCTGATAGACTCAGAACGGTGCAGGGTCTACCTATCCCAGGAGCGACGGCTGAGCATCCGGAAACTGGTATCCCAGATCTGGGGCACGAGGAGGGTTCCTTTGCTACAGTTGTCCCAGCTCCTGGGAAAGATGGTATCTTGCATGGGGATAGTCCCGTGGGCGAGACTCCACTCAAGGACCCTCCAGTGGTTTCTCCTTCCCTTTCAGAAGCAAAACCTCAGTGCCTCTCCCCAGAAGGTCCAGGTTCCACCTCACGTCCTCGCATCCCTCCAGTGGTGGTCTTCCATAGCCATGTCCAAAGGGACCGTATTCAAGGAACCCTCCAGGGTCGTCCTGAGCACAGACGCCAGTCTGTTTGGTTGGGGTGCTCACCTCCAGACCCAATTGGCCCAGGGGCGTTGGTCCAGGGCGGACCTCAGGCAAAACATAAACTGGCTAGAGCTAAGGGCCATCCATCTGGCCCTCCGCCACTTCTCTCCCCTAGTGTCAGGCAAGCATGTTCTAGTCCTGACAGACAACATCAACAAGCAGGGGGGGCACACATTCCTGGCCCCTCCTCCAGGAGGCCAGGGAGCTGGGGCTGTGGGCAGAGACACACCTGAGGTCGATAAGGGCGGAACACATTTCGGGGGAGGCAAACCGACAGGCAGACTTCCTGAGCAGGGTGACCGTGGACTACGCAGAGTGGCGGCTGGACACCAGAATGTTCGAATTGATAGCAAACAGGTTCAGCAGGCCATGCCTGGATCTCTTTGCCTCCCTGGCCAATGCCCAGCTCCCCAGGTTTCTCACCAGATTCCCGACCAGGGGGGCCGAGGGGACGGACGCACTCCGGTGCAGGTGGCCCGAGGGGCTGCTGTATGCCTTCCCTCCCCTTCCCAGGCCACCATCCGCAAGCTGTTACTGGAGCGAGCGGAGGTAATCTTGGTTGCGCCATATTGGCCTCGGCGCCCGTGGTTTGCAGATCTAGTGGATCTGTCCCTGTCTCCACTGTGGAGGCTCCTGCCGAACCAAGTGGCCCTCTCCCAGGGGGAGCTCCGCCATCCAGACCCTCAGTGGCTGCAATTAGCCGCCTGGCACTTGAATGGGAGTGTCTAGCTAAGCAGGCTTATTCCCTAGAGGCGATCTCTATGATCCAAGCCTCTAGACGTCCCTCAACAAACCGGATTTATGATGCAACTTGGCAAAATTTCTGTCAGTGGTGCTCCCCCCGTGGGTTGGATCCCCTCTCAGTAATTGTCCCTAACATCCTAGATTATCTGCTAGACGGCATTTCCAAGGGGTTGTCCACCAACACCATCCGCAGACAGGTGGCGGCCTTATCCACGGTCCTCACCTGCGACAATTGGGGTCCCCTCTCTCATCACCCAGCGATCTCTGCCTTCCTTAAGGGGGCGGCAAACTCCGGCCCACCTACGGTGCATAGATACCCGTCCTGGGACTTGCCTACAGTATTACAGGCCTTAACGGCAGCTCCCTTCGAGCCCCTGCAATCCTGCTCCCTATACTTCCTCTCCTTGAAGGTGGTCTTCTTGATAGCCATTACCTCAGCCAGAAGGATTTCGGAGCTGGCCGCTCTGTCAGTTCGGGAGGATCTCTGTATCTTCCATCAAGACAGAGTGGTCCTTAGCCTAGACCCCTCATTCATCCCCAAGGTTAACACCAGCTTTCACAGATCATTGGATCTCGTATTACCTAGCTTCTGCCCTACTCCTTCCCATAGGCTAGAACGCCAGTGGCACAAGCTGGACGTGCACAGAGCCCTGCGCATTTACATAAAGCGCACCGGGCCTTTCCGCAAGTCGGAGGCCTTGTTTGTCTCCTTCCAGCCATCAATCATGGGCCGGAAGGTATCTTCCACCACCATTGGCAGGTGGATCAGGGCTTGCATTGCTAGGGCTTGTGTCTCGCAGTCGCTTCCCGTCCCAGCCCGTATCACGGCTCACTCCACACGTAGTGCAGCGACCTCTGCGGCCTGGTCTACCCAGGCCTCAGTAGAGGAGATTTGTAGGGCAGTGTCCTGGTCGTCCCTGTCTTCATTCATTACCTATTACAAAATTGATAGGTTTGCCGCGGCAGACGCCGCGTTTGGCAGACGGGTCCTTCAACAGGTGGTTTCCTTCAGGGAGACGCCAGCCTAGACCTTCCCACCCTAAGGGACATGGGGGGCTTTGGTATGTCCCAATTCAGTGGATTCTACATCCACCATGCTGGAGAAGGGGCGTTGTCTTACCTGAACGCCTTTTCTCAGCATGGTGGTGTAGAATCCACACCCTTCCTCGGACAGGTGGCTAGGCTTGCGTGGTAGCACCCTTTTTTGGTATTCTCTTATTTTTCTCTTGGAGCCATGATGTCAGAGCTTTAGGTACCTCGCCTCGTCAAAACTGGGGGACACACTCAGGGGAAGGCGTGGCCAAAGTTTTTTCTTAGTCTCTCTGAGCAGGAAGGCTGGAATAACCCAATTCAGTGGATTCTACACCACCATGCTGAGAAAAAGCGTTCAGGTAAGACAACGCCCCGTCTCTGTGGTCCTATATATGAATCCCAAGGTAAACGTATGACTGTTCAGAACACAAAATTCAGCCACCATCCTAAAGAAACAGCAGTACAAATTTGCCATCAGAAGAGCTACCTTCGAAGGATCAAGGCTACCTCTTTGTTTTCTTTCAGTAAGCTTCTCTCTGCCATCTTGTAACCTCCAATACCACCAGCTTGGTAGAAGCTTACTGTGCTCTGTCTTTTTCACCAAACCTTCACTGAACAACTTATTCAGAATGGCAACATGGTCTTCCTTATATTAGACACTTCATTTCCAAGTCTCGGCCAATGCCTTTTTGGCAGTGGAATTATAATTGTAATCAGTGGCTAGTACCTCCCCTTACCTAAAAAATACTCTCCATCTACTGTAGCAAAATAGAGCTTTGAACTTGCTATGAAATTTCTTTTTCTACAATACATGGAAGGTATCTACTCTCTTATCTACATATCTTTTTAGCCTATGTAATTCCTATTAATATCTCTTTGTCAGTTACAAAAACTGGCTATGGGTTCTTTACTGCCATTTGGGGCTTTTTGAAGAATTTTAGTTGCTTGAGCAACTGAGGTGGTACAATTCCACGTTCTGGAGAAAGGCGAGGGCAAACCACTGCCATATTGTTTCCCAAAAACTAGAAGGGGCATGTCTCTATATCAGGTGTTGAGCTCAGGTGGAATCTTTATTATTGGGATATAGATTGTTTTCTTTGTAGATAAACAGTTTTGTCAAATTATATTAGAGTAGAATGATTATTCTGACTTTTATACTGGAAATAAAGACTAACAACTAATCAGAGGAGTGGGGAACCATTTTCTAATTCTGCAGGTTATTGTACTGTGTCTTGGAATAATTCACACATATAACTTTATACATCTAACATATTTCTTTTGTATAATTCTTAATTCATGAATGCATAATTATTAACCAAATTGAGCAGTCAATAAATTGCATTTTTCCCTCCCACTATGGGTGGGAAGATAAGATAAGATAACCTTTAATGTCATTTTTTTTTACTGTCGGCACAACGGCACACATCAAAAATGAAATTTAGTTGCCCACTCTCAAAGTGAACACATACATGACACACACCTAGCATACTATATACAACATATGTATAGACCCACACCCCTACATATACATAACAAATAAATATTAAACACTGTCCATCTTGAGAATGTAACGGAAGGAAGAAGCTTGAGTGTTCACAAGGTTAATGCTGTATGGAATGAAACTATGGCTGAATCTGGATGTTCTGCTACGGATACCACGAAGCCGCCTCCCAGAAGGTAACAAAAAAAATAGGTTGTGAAGAGGATGTGTAGTGTCCCAGACAATCTTGCTGACCCTGCTTAAGCAACGCTTCTGTGCTATGTCCTGGATGGAAGGGAGGGAACTGCCAATGATCTTTTTGGCCATCCTCACCACTCTTCGCACCGCCTTCCTGTCTAAAGCAGTGATGCTTCCAAATCAGACTGTGATGCTATATGACAGGATGCTCTCGATCGTCCCCCTGTAGAAAGTGGTAAGGATAGGAGAAGGAAGATGTGCTTTTCTCATGTGACGCGGAAAATGCAGGCACTGCTGTCCCCACTTCACCAGTGTCTCGCTGTTGAGCGACCAAGCCAGCCTACTCATTAGTTGCACACCCAGGAATTTAATGCTGGTAACCATCTCCACAGGTGAATCATTAATGAACAGAGAAGTGTGGCTGTGCCTGCCTTTTCTGATTTCTTTGGTTTTTCCAGTATTTAAAACTAGGCTGTTTTCCTTACACCAGTTCACCCACACCACAACCTCTTTGCAGTAAGCGCCCTCATTGTCATTATGAATAAGGCCCACTACTGTTGTATCATCTGCGAACTTCACAATATGGTTGGTGGCAAACCTAGCACAACAGTCATGGGTCAACAGGGTGAACAGCAGCGGATTTAGGATACAGCCCTGAGAAGAACCTGTGCTCAAGAAAATGGTATTAGAGGTATTTGTTCCAATTCACACATATTGGGGCCTGTTGGTAAGAAAATCAAGAATACATTTGCACAAAGAAGTGTTCAAGCCTGAAAGACCCAGTTTGTCTACTAGATGCTGGGGATTGATTGTGTTAAATGCCGAACTGAAGTCCACAAACAACAAACACACATGAGTATTTCTTTTCTCTAAGTGCTTCAAGCTCAGATGGAGAACGGAAGAAATAGCATCCTCCGTAGAGCGATTTGGTTGGTAGACAAACTGAAGTGGGTCAAATGCTGGCGGGAGGCTAGATACAATAATGTCCTTTATCAGGTTCTCAAAGCATTCATAATGGTGGATGTCAATGCAACCGGACGGTAATTGTTGAGGCCTATAATTGTGGACTTTTTTGGTACTGGCAAGATGATGGCCTGCTGCAATGAGAGATTGAAAATATCTGTGAGAATACAAGCCAGCTCATCTGTGCATTCTCCAAGGACACCTCCAAGGGTGTTATCTGGGCCTGCTGCTTTCTGAATGTTAACTTTCTGCAGTGTTTTCCCGGACAGAGGTGACATCAAAGCTTTAGCACTTGCTCGTCAGGATGGGGCACAACTTTCCTAGCAGGAGTGCTATTTGATGCCTCAAATCTACCAAAAAATGCATTCAGTTTGTTTAGGAAGTTTGTGTCGTCCTTGCATCTTGATGGAGTCACCTTGTAAGCTGTAATGGCCTGGATTCCTTGCCACATTCGCCTGGTGTTTGTTGAGTCCTGAAAAAAGTTCTGAATTTTCTGGCAATGCGCTTGCTTTGCACCTTTTATGGCACTTTTCAGATTTGTTCTGGTTGTTCTAAGTGCCGGCATGTCACCAGATTTAAAAGCCATATTCCGTGCTTTCAGCATCTTGCGGACCTCATAAGTTTTTCATTCTCCCTCACAACAATGCTGTTTAGGACACAGACATCTTCTATGCACTTTTGGATATATGCAGATACTGTGGTGGCATACTCCTCAACATTTGTATGTTGGTTATCAATAGCTGCTTCCTTAAACATGCCCATGTGCACGCAAAGCAGTCTTGTAATGCTTCTATACTCATAAGCATCAATTTGTAGCAACTTGAATTTCATGATGAAGAATGTTGTAATATACATATAAGTAAATACTTTGATCAGTCATACCTAGTCTGAAAGTAATATATTGTGTATGAAAAATATATTGAGGTAGTATATATAATTCCATCTATTATATCCAATTATAGTATTTACATCAGAGGTGTCAAACTCGCAACATCATCTGACGTGTTGTGACGTATCACAACTTTTTTTCCATTGCCGGCAATGGGGTGGACGTGGTTTTGGCATGATGCATCTGGCCTACGGGCCGGCAGTTTGACATCCCTGATTTACATGATTAAAAGTTTACTGGTTAAGTTGAATTATTTGAATAGTTTGGTGAGCTAGCTTAGTGTAGGTGCAGTTTTCCCTGTTTTTAGGAAAGAAGATGACATCAATCTTCACCTAGCACTCATTATGACTGCAGCACACTGGATGGCAGGGAATGGGAAGGAGGTCAAGTGCTCAGATAGAAATAGTTATGACATTTTTAGTAAACGAAGATATTTTGCTATATAGATGAATGTTAGTGATTTCTGTCTTCATCATATAGAATCATAAAGTGTAAGTGGCTGTGTTATAGAATTGGAGGTGCTTTGATAGAGAATGCAATGTCACAACATTAAGAATTATTCTTGGAATAAGAAAGTATAATTATACTCTTTATTTTTTTATTTTGGAGTATATTTTGTGATATAATTCTTGGTTTTTTGAAGAAAATTGTTTGGTCCTTTGGTTCTGTTGCCATTTCATAGAAGTATGTTTGACAGTCATTAACTGTTATCATGTAAGAGTTTATGAATAATACGAATAACAAAAATATAATTTTTATTTGCCCATCTATTAAACTCACCAAATAAATGAATAAAGTATCTTGGCATTGCTTATGGAAATTTGAAATATAATTAATAAATTGTATTGCATCCTTATCTGTAATGCAAGATAGGAGGAACTTGCAAAATGTTTCAAATTTAAACAGTTATCTCAGGATTTAACTGGGTTGTTTCGTTATTACTATCATGTTTACTGGAAAGTAAGCCCTAGTTTTGGGATGAAGTGCATGCCTAAAAATTAAGGTTGGGCGGGGGTGAGGGGGGCTTACCAGGCCTCCCATGGGTCGACACTTGCCTTGCCGTCCTACTTCTTCTGTGGCCAAAGGAGCAACTAAGAATGAAGCTCCAGCCTGCATTTCGCAGTCAGAGGCCTTTACGGAAGGATGAGGCTGTCGAATGGATGGGGATGGGGCTGTTGTTGCCACCACTGTGAGGTGAGTGGAAAAGACACTCCCTGAAAATAAGACCTGGTGCCTCTTTTGGAGGCCAAAAAAAAAAAAAAAAAGTCCGGGTCTTATTTTCAGGGAAACACGATAGAAGTAACATGGTACTATTCTAGAATTACTTCAAGCTTGAAACATCTATTTTAGTTCAAAACAGATATCCAGTACCTACTTGGATGTAGCCATTTTGAGTTCAGGGTATTTTAGCAATAGGCACGATAGCATTGCAAGAGAGAGCTTCAAACCAGAAACAAAAGTTTTGAATGTTTTTGTACATTACAGGGAGTAAAGGTCTTAAGTTATTGTTCGGTCATGATAAGATATTAAGAAAATACCCTAATTGGAAGAATAGTTTTCATCATGGAACCATTGTCCTAAGGAGGCAACATTCTTCCCTTGTTGTATGTGCTCAGTGATAGACATTGTAAGTGATGCTTTGTTCCACTGTGCTGACTCTAGCATTTCTGTTCTTTGATTTTAAGAAATGTTTTCCATATTGGTTTTGTTAAGGGCTTTTTGAAAGACTCACTCTCCCAAAAGAAAAATCTCAGATTTCCTATTCTCTTTTCCAAAAGTTGTGGTCTGGTCAAATAATCCGTATTAGCCAGCTGTTTTCATTAGTATTACTTTGATTTGTTTTATGTAATAAAGAATGTGAGTACAATATAAAAATACTGGCAAAAAATCTTGTGTGGAAGAGAAAGAATCTTCCATTAAGATGTTTCCATTTTCCTCCTGGAGAAAATATAACAAAATCCAATACTATATTGACATAATTCTTCTAAAGAATGATTACATCTGAGTACACCTTATTTATTTGGTCAGTTCAGGTAGCTAATTTGGGAGATGGTTGGGATAGTAAAACAAATCATTCCTGAAATGTTCTGTTAATAATGTTAATCTATGCCTATTAAGGATGGAATATTTGTAAAATATTTTTGCAGAAGTTGATTTTTAAAAAATACAAATGTCATTTAAGTTATCCTTCCCATTGTACTTTTTCATATACAATATTGCTTCAATAAAATGGAATAATTATAGGAAGAGAAAGGTTTGTTATCAGAACATAAGAGTCTTACAACAGACTGATTTTGAAATTGGATATAAGAAAAGACAACATGGAATCTAAATAAAAAGAATATGCTTGAATCTAAATAAAAAGAATATGTGGAAGTTGAAATAATGGGAGATATGAAAAAAGTTTAGTAGAATGATAAAATCAAGGAGGCTGTGGAAGAAAAATCCATATAAGAGTTTTGCAAAAAACTGCAAAGGATATTGAATAATGTGCATATACTGAAAAATATTTTTTCAATTATTTTCAAAGTCAAAGAGACAAAGGAATAGTTAACAGGCAGAGAAAATACAAACTAATTTTGATGGAAATAAAAATAGCTTTCAAGTACGTTAAAAGAGCTAAAGAAGGAGCCTGTGAAAGAGTGAATGAAATAAAAAAAGTAGTATTAAAACTGAATTTGAAACTATTACGTTTCAGAGGTTCTTGGATAATTGGGGTGACTATTGAACTTGTACAGTTTGATTGCTATCTGGATAATTATGTGCATTCAACACCAGTGATTGTATGTTCCATTCACGGAGTCAAATTCTATCAGGTGTGAAAAATTAGGTCTACATGTAAAGATTCAGTGAAACTGATTTATTGCTAAAACCTATTGCACAGGAATCTTTTCAACTAATGGTCAGCACCTGGTGAGAGTTAGATAAGGGTCAATGGCGGTCAAGAGGGGGTTGAACTTTGCTTGTGCTACATAGGGATTCTAGGCTGATCCCTCTTTTCACTCTAACTCCAGGTTTTGCCATTCCTTCTATAGAATCCAAGAGAAGTGTAATATTGTTTTGTAAGTATGATTACCGTGAATAGCAATCTCTTCACTTAGATGACTTAGCTGTCAACTTTCAAACCATTAATTATTTAGGGGTTTTCAAAAATATATAAGAATACTCTGAAATAATTAGTGCTTTGTCAATTGTAATCCATGAAAAATTTAAATAGTTTGGAGTAAATCTAAGAACTTCACAGTTTACCATTGCTTCAGTTTTAAAAATGGCCTCTATAAGGGTTATTGGCCCCTATGTTCAGGAAAAGGCCAGGAATAGAGAGGAACTATAAAAACCATGAAAGTTGAAAATATATAGGGCTTTTAAGCAGTAGGAATAAATTAGATGGTTTTAAAGGTAGAATTGTTCATTGTGCATCTGAATTGGTACCATATAAATTAGGCAATAAAATTGTAGGGTATGACATAGAAATCCAATTAGGAGCTTTAGAAATTGCTTAATTGCTGAACAAATGTACTAAAAAGCATCTAAAGTTTTAATAAAAGTATAAAACAGTATATTCACGTAAAATCATACTTGGGAACACTAGAATGAAAATGATCCATTCAGCTTTTAGGAGTCATAAGAACTAACCACTGCTGGCAGAGGTAACACCAAATGATACTGTCAACAGTAAAAATAGAAAAGCCATAAGGAAAGATGAATTTAGCTTAACCTTATGTAAATTATTGGGGGAAACTATTGAATCTGAAGGTCAGTACTCAGAAAAAAGAATGATCAAGAATCATACAGGCAAATAAAGCTAATAGTATTGCTCAAACTTAGATTCAACAACAGCTGGAGTAGGTTTTCCTGGGAAAATAAGTGACAGATTCCAAGTGGCATAAACAATTGTCTACTTCTTTTTATTTATGCCTAATATCTGCATTAACATGTTTTATAGAGTGGAATTAGAGCTTGGAAAAATTATTTTCTTTTATATTACAGGTATATTCCATATAAAATACAGAGGTTTGCATTAATCTAAATTCCATGTTTCCTTGAGAAGTGGAAATAATTTTGTTTTTTCATTTTAGGGATTGAACTGTTAGTTGGTTATATCTGAGAAAATGCTAAAATACAAACATTTAGGGATTTAATGTTCTCCAACATGACGAGTGGAGAATCCACCAATGGAACCCAGTCTCGACTTAGTCTTTTGCCCAAGAGGACACATTTCTTGGCTCTAGAATCCAGTTCAATGGATCAGGTCGTATTAATGTAATTTTTTTACCTTGGAGGTCCGGAGGCGTAGTAGGCGAATAGCTGTTCGCTTGCTACTGCTTCTGCCACGCGGAGTGGCTCAGACAGGCTTCCTGAAGCCACAGCTGATCGTCGGCCGGCTAACAAGGAGCCAATCACCATTTTAACTCCGCGTGGTCTTTACCCGGGTGGTAGGATTTCAACCTAGCCATCGTTGAGCCTCCGGATTAATCCCCTTCACTCCCCAGCCATAGGGAGTGAATTTTAAAGCGTCAATTCATAGACGTGTCTTGCGGCTGCCATTGTTAAAGCCCGTGAAATTTAAAAAGGAACTGGCTTGCCAGCTCTCTTTAAGAATTGCTCAGGCCGGGCATCACTTGGTTTCTTCAGTTACAGCGGCGGTAAGGCACAGCAGGCCTGGACCGGCACAGCATATATTTTTAGCCCCAAGCCTTCCAATTTAATCTGGAAAATAGCTTCCAATTTAATCTGGGAAAGGCACGAGCGCCGGAAAGGAGACGGGGAGCACGTCGCCACCCCCACCCCGCTTGCTAGCAAACTAGCACGAGCAGAGAAGCTCTGACCGGAAGGGAGAAGGGGACCGCATCGTCATCCCCCCACCCTCCTCCCGCTAGCAAACTAGCAGGTCTTGCAAGCTGAGCCGCCACCACCACCCTCGCTAGCAAACTAGCAGGTCTTACAAACTGAGCAACCGACAGGCTGGATTTTAAAAAGAAATAAATAAGAGGAGGAAGAATCAAATGATATCAGGTTATCTGAACTGTCTGCCTATCAGTTGAGTGCCGGTCGTCTCATTAAATTGATCTTGCCGCCACCAGCAACATGAGGGAGTGTTGGACATTAAATGGAGCATAGAGGTGTGACTGTGACATTGAGTGGACTCAGCACTTGGACTGCTTTTCCAGTCACTACCAGATTGCTTAGTGACCTGAGCTGACCTCACCTGGCTCCTCACCACGAGATTCCTCTCAGTCATTACACTGAGATATCTCCTGTAGCAATGGCAGACATCAACGTTGGGCGCCGTCCCTTTCAGAAATCCAGGTGACAGCGGGGAGTCCTCCCCCATAGGCGGCAGGTTGGCCCTGTTCGCACACAGATGGCAAGCCACCACCATGGATTTTTCGGTCCTGAACACTGTCAGATTCAGCCTTTCTCTAGAATTCATCTCCAAACCCCCGAATCACTTCGTCCCTTGTCTATCACCCAGGGATCCGATCAAGCGGGGCCTCAGGGAGGCCATCCAACATCTCCTGGAAATCCAGGCCATAGAGCCAGTACCTGTGGGACAACAGGGACAGGGGTTTTATTCCATCCTATTCATAGTCCCAAAGAGCTTGGGGGGGGGTTGGAGAGAAATCCTAGATCTAAAAAGTCTAAACAATCACCTGATATGCAAAAGATTCAAAATGCAGACTATAGTCTATATTGGCCAACATCAGAAGGGGAGACCTCCTAACATCCATAAATCTGATGGAGGCTTACCTACACATTCCCATACTTCCAGAACATTGGAAGTTTCTCAGATTCTATTATGCAGGTCAACATCGTTAGTACAGGGCTGTGTCCTTCGGCCTTTCGTCGACCCCCAGAGTGTTCACAAAAGTACTGGTGACACTCGCCGCACACTTACGAACCATACCTGTACGCATCCAATGCTACCTGGACGACATTCAATCCTCCTCCGCTCTAGCGGCACAGTCAGATCTGGTATTAACTCTAACAACCCTTCAAAACCACGGGTTCTCAGTAAACTTCCAAAAGAGTCAAACAAGTCCATCGACCCGCCTCCTTCATCTGGGAGCCATGATAGACACAAGGAAGTGCGAGGTCTATCTATCTTGAGAACATCAATCCAGCATTCGAGTCCTGCTCAGTCAGATCCGAAGAAGACGGGTCACAACTCTGGCCACACTCTCCCAACTACTGGGAAAAATGATCTCTTGTATAGCAATCATGCCCTGGGCACGATTACATTCCAGAAGCCTGCAATGGTTTCTGCTACCGTTCCAGAAAGGAGGAACCAACTCCGCCAAACAGAGAGTCAGAGTTCCACCACAGGTCCTGAAGTCCCTCCAATGGTGGTTGTCCCCAGCGGCGGGAAGGGGATCTCTGTTCAAGGAACCCACCCAAGTCATCCTGACCATGGATGTCAGCCTATTTGGCTGGGGAGCACACCTGCAATCACAGCTAGCACAGGGCCAATGGTCCACATCGGATCTGAGACACAATATAAACTGGTTAAAGCTCAGAGCCATTCACCTGGCCCTATGCCACTTTCGTAGCTCAATGGTGAATCAACACGTCCTAGTTTTCACAGACAACGTGGCAGCAAAGGCCCATGTCAACCGATGGGAGTACACGATCCAGATCTCATGGCCGAGGCTCGATCGATGGGAACCTGGGCAGAGACCAGGCTCGCCTCCCTCAGGGCCGAACACATATCGGGAGAGGCAAATCAACAAGCGGACTCCCTGAGCAGGTCAACAATAGACCACTCAGAGTGGAGCTTGCATCCAGATCTCGTCAGAGAGGCATCAGAGAAGTTCGGCCTCTCAGTGCTGGAGTTATTTGCCAGCCCGAGGAATGCCCAGTTTCCGTGGTTCTTCTCCCGCTTCCCGCCACCAGGGGCGGAAAGAGCAGGTGCGCTCCGGGGGCCTTGGCTATATGCCTTCCCTCCTCTCCCACTGATGCAAGCAACCATCTGAAAGATATTGCAGGAACAAGCAGAGGTGATTCTTATTGCTCCACACTGGCCGTGGTTTGCCGACCTCGTAAGTCTCTCAGTACCTCCTCTGTGGAGGATTCCGCATGACCGAATCTCCCTCAGCCAGGGGGCCCTACAACATCCATAACCTCAGTGGCTCCAGTTAACTGCCTGGCACTTGAACGGAGCCTCCTAACAGGGGAGTCTTATTCACCAGACGTCATTAACACAATCCAGGCCTCAGGAAGGCCTGCAACCAACAGAATTTATGACTCTACGTGGAGAAATTTTTGTACCTGGTTCACAAGACAGCAATTAGATCCCTTTAGAATTACCATTCCAAGAATCATAAATTACCTGTGGGAGGGGCTAAGAAAGGGCTTAGCAGCCAACACAATCTGCAGACAGGTAGCCACCTTGTCCACCATCCTCACGTATGGCAACTCTGAACCATTTGCCAAACACTCCATAGTGCAATCTTTTATCAAGGGCGCCACTAACAGCAGACCACCCGTGGTCCACAGATATCCCTCTTGGGATCTGTCCAGGGTCTTACAGGCCATTACCCCATCTCCATTCGAGCCTATCCGAACCTACACTTTACAGTGCCTGACACTTAAGGTCGCATTCCTGGTCGCCATAACTTTGGCTAGACACATTTCAGAGTTGGCAGCATTATCAGTTAGGGAGGACCTTTGCACCTTCCTCCCAGACAGGGTGATCCTATGTCTGGACCCTCCCTTCATTCCAAAGGTAAATTCCTTGTTCCATAAGTCACAGGAAGTGGTGTTACCAGACTTTTGTCCCTAGCCTTCCCATGAATTGGAATGCAAATGGCACACTCCGGACGTTCGCAGGGCCTTAAAGCAGCACCCTTTCGCAAATCGGAGGCTCTGTTCATATCCTTCCAGCCTCAATCAAGAGGTCAGAAGGTCACGGCGTTCACAATTGGCAGATGGATCAGGAATTGTATAGCAGGAGCATACCAAGGGTTATCGCTCCCTGTTCCTAATCGAATCATCACCCATTCCACTCACAGCGCTGCAACATCAGCAGCGTGGGCGACTCAGGCATTGATTGAGGAAATATGTGAGGCAGCGATGTCGACGTCGCCTTCCCCCTTTATAAGACACTATAAGTTAGATAAATTCACATCTGCGGAGGCCTCATTTGGCAGAAGGGTCCTCCAATGCGTAGTTTCAGAGAGTGGGACATAGGCCCAGACTGCGTCGCACCCACAGGGACAGTGAGGCTTTGGTACGTCCCATTGGTGGATTCTCCACTCGTCATGCTGGAGAAGGGACGTTGTCTTACCTGAACGCCTTTTCTCAGCATGTCGATGGAGAATCCACTCCCACCCGTAAGGCCTGCCAGGTCCTGTGTTAGGGGAAATTGAGCCAACATATATTTGAAGCACAGCCAAGGCTGCGCCTCAGTCAAGACTGGGTTCCTGCCCCAGGGAGAGAGGCGTGGCAACTTGGCTGACTTAGTCTATATGGGCAGAAGACGAAGCTAAACCATTGGTGGATTCTCCATTGTCATGTTGAAAAAAGGCGTTCAGGTAAGATAACGCCCCATTGCATTCCAGTACTAAGAAAAATGTCATCTTTTTTATTATGAGGCATGATTAAAAATTATTGTTATAAATCAGAATTTGCCTCCATAACTGTTTGGCAGAGGAGAATTGAAGTTTGTAGCTTTAGTTCAGTAACTTTAAGTATCTTGAGAATTCCAGTCCATAAAATTTTGAAACAATTTTAAAATGTTTAAAAAGTAGCAAAATAAAATTATACTGATAATACAGTATGTCAAATATAATTTTATTTTGCTACTTCTAAAACATAAAAAATCGTTTCAAAATTTTAAGTAAGTTAATGCTTTCAAGGCAGAATAAGTTGAAATGTGGAATATATAAAATAGCTGTCAAATTGGTGAGTTTTGCTCAAATCACAATTAGTACTTCATATTTGAATTATAGGGGAATGCCTCAAAACAACTAACTTTATTTTGGTAGAAAAGTTTTAATTAGTAAATTTACTGTCTACTACACAGAACTAGAATGGGAGTGGATAAATTAGATTCACTTGACTTCACTTACCTCTTCCTCTTGTTTCTTAGTGTTTTATTTTGATTCTTCTGCTGAATTTTTCCCCTTTATAGAGCTTATATATGTAGAACATATACAGCAGCGTATATGAAAAACTTTATCATTATTATCTTTGGGTATTTTGGTTATCTGTTTTTATTTTTTGTTTGCTTTTTGTTATTAGTGTTATGTGCTCCTGGCTACTTTCCTTCGTGACCAGAGGCGAGCTTGCCTGACCAATAACAAGCTAAGACATAGTGAAGGCATTTTGTTTCGTTTATTGCAATAAGCGGGGAGAGAAGCTATCAAAGCTTGGTTCTCTCCAAAGTTTTAACCCCAAATATTTCCTGCTTTTATGCAGTCCTGTCCCCGGCCGCTACATCCCTTCTCTTTTTCCATTGGCTGAGGTGCTATGAGGTTACACTCTTTCTGATCGCCTATACACATTTCCTGATACCATATTAAATCATATTCACATATACAATTATAAGAAAAATTAGACATTTAAATGGTTATTTTAAACTCTGTGGATATTTACGTCCCCCTTCTTACAACAATAGGTTCTTTCCTGTTTTTCAATTCAGTGTGCCTTTCCTCTTATTCAGCTTATCTTCTTTCTTTCCCACTCTAAGACCCAGCTAATTTTTTTGCCTATGTGTTTATCTTTATGTTATCTTTTCCTGATTCCCACCAATTGTACTTATTTTTCTATTCAATTAGTTTCCATTGTATTGTAGGCTTAACTGATTCTGAAGATTTATCATATTGATACATATTTATCATTAGCCTTATGATTAATATACTATGTAAATGTTACATTTTGATATTCTTTTAGAGGGTAAATTTTCATTGTATAATCAAATAATGGTCTGGGACCAGATTTGAACTTGTGCTTTTTAAAGTAGATCTGTTTGCTGACATTGCTACTTAGTGTAGTCATAAAGTTGTGGAAGTTCCTTGGTATTTTGAAGACCTAATTGGGGGGAAAACTTGAGGTAGATGATAAAGATACCAATAATGGAAGTCTACCAATAAAGGAGAATATTTGTAGCTCAAGGTTGAAATGGGGGGTTCTTGGTGCTCTCTGAGCTTGATTGTTTTCTTGCAGACCTTTCATTACACAAAGTAAGTAAAATCATCAGTGCTAGTCCCAAACTAGGTAACATTATCAGTGCTAGTCTAATGACTAAACTAGTTAGGATTATGAAATGTCTACAAGAAAACAACCAAGCTCAGAGAGCACCAGGGACCCCTCAATGGAACCTATTATAACACAGTAAATAGTGAAAATATGTAATCTTACTTTAGTGGTCATGGCAATGAATAAATCATATTTTTATATCGCCATTGCATGTATTCAGTATAATTTATCTTAGTTGTTTAAAAGGTAGTTGTTAAGTGAAAGACCATTTTAATTTGCTGGGGAAAACAGTTTTATATGTATCTACTTGATGCCGTTGTTTTGTGCATGAGATGATAAGCTTGTAGGGCACAAGCTTCTGAATCCTGAGGATGTAGACAGACTTCTTAGAGCAGTGATGGCGAACCTTTTAAAGACCGAGTGCCCAAACTGCAACCCCAAACCCACTTATGCATTGTTGAGTGCCGAGTGGGCATGGCCCATTGGCTGGGCGTGGCTGCGGTGGTAATGGCAGACTGGGTGGTACTAAAAAGTTCAATCAATCAATTCCAACTTTGCAAGATCTTTTTTTTCCCCGCGAGAAGTTGAAATTGACTGTTTGAACCTTTTTTTTTTTTTGCACACGGCAGCGGAGGCCTAAAGCGAAAAGGTTTTATAAAACCCAGCTGAAGGCCTAGGACTGGGGCGACAGCACGCATGCCCACAGAGAGGGCTCTGAGTGCTGCCTCTGGCACCCATGCCATAGGTTCGCCACCACTGTCTTAGAGAAACATACTATTTGTTCTTTAGGCTTTTTTTTACTTACGAAGTGAGCCAGAACTCAAGTCTATTGGAGTGGGGGTTTTTTTAAGGCAAAAGAGAGTTTTAAGTTGCAAAGGAGAATTTTTTTTTAAAGAAGCAGTACTGAATTTTTTCTTAAATGAAATTTACATCTTATATCTTCAGAAAATTATTATTCACTATTAACCTGTGTCCAGTTGGGTAGTAGCAATCTTTGTTCACTGTCCATTTTAGGTTCATGGGTGGAAATAAGGTTAACCAGTGCAGGGGAGAATACAGAGACTAGTTGCTATAAAATTTCATCAGGGTTAGCTTTAATATTCCTAAAATGGGTTTTACTATGCTATTCTGAAAATGAAGAGAAGAGAAAGAATTGGAGAAAATAGTAAAATCATAAAATATGAAGACCTGCAAATAGAAATAGAATGAATTTAGCAAAATAAACAAATTTAATACCAATAGTAATAGGTGCCTTGGGTGCAATCCCAAAACATCTGGTGCACCACTTGAACCTCATAAGCATTGACAAAATCACCATCAGTTAATTGCAAAAGGCAATTACTTGAAACAGCTGATATCCTACATTGATACTGTTAACACCAACAAACAGCATCTGTCTATCCCAAGTGCTTGGCAAGGCCTGGTAGGTGGATAAAAATGGCAAATGCACTCTAAACATATGGCTGACTATGCAACCAACCATCATTATAAACATAATAAATAATAATGAATATTATTAACCTGATGAGTTTGAGAGCTATGCTGGTGTTAGTGTATTCTACCCGAAGGGTCACACATGCCAGAAAGGTTTCAGGAAGGAGCCAGACTACCAACCAACCCATTTAATATGGTAAAAAAACAGAAAAACATTATACTGGTTATTGGCCAGGTCAACAAGGACTACGTCCTTTTTTTAGAATTTTAGAATTCCTGGTCATCTGGCAACAAGTGGGCAACAGGACTCAGGAGCTGTGGCTTGGCAACCAGGACTTAACTCTGTAGCATTGCTGGAAGAAGAATAACCTCAATCAAGATAAACGTATACTGTGTTTGAAAATTGCACCATAATGACCTGCTATTACATGGTATAAACAGGGTCAACAAAGCAGGGATACTTAAAGTGAATGTTTGAACTGTGGAAAATAATTTATTCAGACTCAAACACTCAGAACAATGAGTAGCAGATAGAGGGATATTCATTACCAGAAATAAAATATTCAAATATACCGAACTGGAAGAGATTCAGAAAAATTGTGGAAATGGAAGATACTATAAAAACAATAGAATAGGAAAAGGAACTCGAATAACAACAATTGGAAATATAATGGAAACAGCTGATGTGAACTATGGAAATGATCACTTAGAAGAATTAACAACACAGAAGTAATAACAACAACAGAGTACTAGAAATTGGCACTAAAACAATCTATGGACTAACCCCCTCAGAGGGGGGAGAGAGAAAATTATGGTGAAAGCAGAATTACCGGTAGAAAGATAAAGACTGCCAGCATTGAAAGTGGTGCTCCAAAATGACCTGGCACCTATAATGAATGATGTAAATAATGCCCTTGAAGGATTAAAATATCTATTGAACAGACTGGATTGCTTGCTGTACAATGGTGGTTATAGAAGAACTGGGTATAAAAATTAAAAAACTAAAAGCTAGATCATATTCAATCCCAAAGTGGGAGATCAGATTGGATGCCAAGATAAATAAAGATCATGAAAGAGCAAAAATTGAAGAATATAAGAAGACAAGCCTAATTAAAGTCCATGAGAAAATGAAGAAACTTTAGAAATCAGAAAGCAACAAATAACAGCAATAACTAGGAAAATTGAATGCTACGAGTCACTAATCATCCAATTTTAGTAAAATCAGCTATTTCAATCAGACTAGAGGTGATACTATCAAAGTATAAATGGCAACAAAAATTCTGAAAAGAATTGAATTTTGAAAAGATCTATGGAATCTAAAAAAGATTTTAATAAAAATGCTGGATAAAAGAATTTGAAGATGTATTTTGTATCAAAACAGCAAAAAATGCTAATGAAATCTCACATTTGCTTTATATAGATCATCTGAAGCTCTATTGAAAATAAAAAATTGAAATCCAGTCATTGACAAAGTCTAAGAATCTTTAGCACAGATATAGCAATGGATTTTGGCCTAGAGAAATGTGCTATAGTAACAACGAATTGGGGTTAAATCTGGAACAGTAATAGAACTGAAATGCTAAATGGTCCAAGCATCATGTGCCTATAAATATCTGGGCATCTTACAGTTGGATAACATCAATTATGGACAAGTTAAAAATGTGATTAGTAAAGGAAGGGGCGTGGCTGCCTCAGGGTCGAAATAGCCTTGTTAAGAGGCTCTGCGACACAGGACCTGTAAAGCCGCCAAAGCAGCGCAAACCAGCTGTTTTTCGCGGCGAAAAAACCCCTCCTCGGTAGGAGTAGGGGCGAAGAGCTGTGAGTGAGGGTTGAGATCTTCTGAAAGCCCCCCGAAAAAACGCTCGGGGGGGGGGAGAAAGAAGACTCCCTGTAAGCTCACAATAGCTCCAGCCTGGGGCAGTATCTGTCAGCTGACAGACCAAGACGCTGAGACCAGCCACCACCCGAGGAACACATCTCAAAGAAGCACAGAGATTGACAGACTGAACGCAGGAGCTTAAAAAGCAAGTATTTCTTATATTTTACCTCGGATCAAATATGTTCACGTTGAACAGAAGGCACCCAAGATGGCGACCGCTCTTAATTTAAAGGGATAGGCACCGGAAGAGAAAGGCGGAAGAGAAACTGTAATGCGAAAGAGACCTCTAGAGGGCAGCAGAGACGCATAACTTAAAACCTTTGCAAAATAAACCTAAGGAAGAGAAACTGTAATGCGAAAGAGACCTCTAGAGGGCACCAGGGACACTAACTTAAAAACGTTGCAGAATAAACCTAAGGATGTATGCAAGCTCCCCAGAGATGACGAGGAAGGAATTAAAAGATGAAACATCAACAATTTTTGAAAAAATGAGGAGAAAGATGGACATGATAATAGACACGTATGCAAAAACATGGGAGGGAAGGATGGAAGCGCTGGAGGCAGTGGAACAAAACGGAGAAATGGAGAAAATGGTGGAAAATCAAAGCAAAGCAGTTATTGAGGACTTGGACCAAACTGGAGAAACATACAGTGGGGAAATGAGAGAAGATACTGGGAGAAATTCGAAGAGAGTCTGGGAAGGAGTTGAAGAAAAGATGGAAGAGGTGGAGAGACAAGAAGATTTGAAAAGAATTGTTATAAAAGCATGGGGAAAATATCTAGGAGAGGAGGCTAAAAATTTCTCTTGGCAAACTGACAGAATCCATAGAGCATGGCTTATATGGAACCAAGGGACATTGCAAGCAATAAAGAGAGACTTATTACGTGGAAGGGAAGCTGTGCTATGGAAAGCCACCTGGCAGAGGAAGAAACCCAGAATTCATCTGAAATGAAGAGAAACTTAATATTTTATGCAAGGAATTAAAGGCAAAGAATTATGGACTTATTTAAGGACTAAGTGCAAGAGCAAGAGACATGAGAGGGTGATTAATGGAAGATGTATATTAACTAGACTAGGAATGTACGCGTTGAAGGGAGGGGTGCAATGACATGATAATTATTAACTTTAGAAAGAAGACTTGTTTGTGTGATGTACAATGGATAGATTTGAAAAGAAGTGAAACTTAAAATTTATAAAATGTAGTTGGCTTATAGTTGGACTTTGATATACGGAGTGAAGAAGGTCTACAAATTTGAAATGATTGTATTAAGCTGAATGGCTTTAACTTGAATTTTTTCTTTGTTTGCATGTACAAATGGATATCTTCTAATAATAATAATAATAAAAAGAAAAAAAAGAAAAAATGTAATTAGTAAAGAATACATGCAAAGAGTGAGAAAATTGCTAAAGACAAAATTAAATGGGAAACACCCTCAGAACCATCAATACTTGGGCCATACATCTAATAGGACACACTGGTGGAATTATTAACTGGACACAAGCTGAACTGGATAGTTTGGAGTGAAAAAAGGAAATTGATTATTCACTATGCATTACATCCCCATAGTTATGTTGATAGATTATACCTGCCCCACAGAAATAGAGGCAGAGGTTTACTTTAAGTCAAATAAGCTTATCAATAAAGAAAAGAAGATACTGGCCGATTATGTAAAAGACGGCCAAGGACAAGCACTGATGCAAGTCAAAAATTGGAACTTACCGCATGTGCAAGAAACAAAACTTGAATATCAAAACAATGTAATAAAAAAAATACACCATTCCAAAGGTGATTTCCAAAAAGCACCTGGACTTTCTTGTTTTTTTTCCCCTTGAAAATATTTCGCTTCCCAACTGAACTGAAGAATCTTCTTAGATGAGAAGTGAAATGTTGTCAAGGAAAAAAAAACAAGATCCAGTTGCCTTTTGGAAAGCATCTTTGGAACAACTGTGACCTGGATGATTGAGAATCTCCATAGACATTACATGGTCTTCTGCAAAAGGTTGATGGGAAAGGGGATAAAGATGAAACCTGGCAATGGCTTACAATTGGAAAATTAAAAAAAATTGAAGACTTGATTTTGATTGTTCAAGTTATTTTAAATAATGCAATCAAGGCTGGAATTGAAAAATGACCAAATAATTTGGGGTGTAGATTGTGCAACGAAGCAGAAGAAACATCGTATTTTAAGCTACCGTGCTTTCCTGAAAATAAGATCTAGCTTGATTTTTTTTCATGTACGCCCAATATAAACCCTATCCCAAAAATAAGCCCTAGTTTTGGGGCAAGGCACACACGTAAAAATTAAGGTAGGTCAATGGTGGGGGGTGGAGTTGCCCCACGCACCCTTCACCCGCTTACCTTAGGATTGCTGCAGCCAGGCCTCCCACATGCTGACACCTGTTGCACCTCTGCCCGAGTTCATCTGTGGCCGCACTCCACATGGCACATTGCGCTGTTGCTGCTGGTTGCAGCAGAGGCCATGAGGCTCATTGCGCCAATCACATCGGTGCTGCCGCTTTTGGTAGGCTGCGAGGCTCATTGTGCTACTTGCGATTGGTGTGATGAGCGTTGCGGCCGGCCACAACCGGTGGTGATCGGCACGATGTGCTATGCAGCCTCTTGTTGCTACCAGTGGCAGCGGTGCAATCAGCATGATGAGCCTCGCGGCCTCCTGTGAGTGGCAGCAGCAGAGCAATTGGCATGACGAACTCAGGCAGCGGCACGACAGGTGTCGGGATATGGGAGGCCTGGCTGCGGCGGTCCTAAGGTAAGTGGGTAAGACATTGGCCGAAAATAAGACCTTTTTTTGGAGGCAAAAAAAAAAAAAAAGATAAGACCGGGTCTTATTTTTGGGGAAACAAAGTAGTGCAAGAATATCACAGAAACTGATTATAAATATAACACAGTTGCTAAAACGATGCACTGGAGTATTTATAAAAATTGCCATGTGCCAGTAATGAAAAATTGGTGGAAAAATATAGTTGAAAAAGTAGTTGAAAATGACCAGGTTAAAATATTTTTGAATACAAAAGGTTTTGGCTAATAACACATCAGATTTAACTCTGATTGAAAAGGAAAATAATTGGATAATTATGAATAATTGATGTGGCAATACCAGGGAATAGTAGAATATAAGACAAAGCATTGGAGAAGATCACCAAATACTAACATCTGAAAATTGAAGTTGAAAGATTATGGCATACACCAGCCATTGTGGTCCCAGTGGTTATCCATTTACTGGGTGTCATACCAAAAAAATCTTGGATGGCACATAGACAATTTGTACATTGACAAAATTTCCATCTGCTTGGTTCACACATATACTAATCTTGATACAGTATGACATCTTAGCTTCTTGGGAAGACCCTTGATGCATATCAGTGTCAACACCAGCTAAATCTTTAATAAGAAACAGTATATGGCACCAGTATATCTTTGAAGATGGTACAAGGTCATCTTAGCCAATTCTGTAACTGTTATATAGTAGTAGTTAGAGTATGTAGTTACTTTTAAGAGAAACTAGTGATTCTAAATGTCTTGTCCATTTAAAATGTTAAATGAGATTCTTAAATCCTATCTACATACTTTATATTTTGTCTGGTTCTTACATTTTTTATTTTTAGTAGGTGCAAGGGAGTGTAGGCCTTCTTTTCCCTCATTTTATCTGCTAATATTGAGGAGGAACTTGAAAATCACTCCTTTGCAGTTTTGCTTTACTTTCTTGACCATATAGTTGATTTTCATAGATTTCTAAAATAGAACATGCTTTTATACTAATGAGTTAAATAATTATTTATAATGGAGCAGTAATATATAGTATTATAAAGTAATAAAGTTTCATTTTCATAAAAAGTAGAAAACAGTCTTATTATTTTTAAGATATTAAGGTTCCAAATCAGAATAAATAGCTTCATAAGTCTCATTTTACAATTTTATAATGATTACATAGTGTAGTAAATAACATATTTATCTAGAAATATTGCATTTTTAATTTTGCTACATTTCTTCTTTTTTAGCTCTTCTCATTGATGGAGATGAAGCCTCCAATTTCTCGTGCAAAGATGATTCTCATTACTAAAGCTGCCATTAAAGCTATTAAGGTAACTTAATAAATAATATTTCATCAGTCATAGCAAAGTTGCCCTATCATAGCAAAATATAAGATTTGTAGAGTTTTATTATGTTTTTTTACAAACAAAACAAGAGTTTGTGTCCATTTTCATTATTTTGCAAACCTTGAAGAATATTTGGATTCATCTTCATAATATGTACTCTTCATGGTATGTGTAGAGCTCTTTTAAAAATTTAATTTAAAAGAATTGTTCAAAAGAATTGAACTGATGTTTAAAAAGTTCCGTAACATTTACTAAAAGGTTCCATCTTGCTTTTAATTATAATTATTGTGCTCTGCAATTTATACCTGTAGAAATAAAATGGTATTTTTCTATGTTTTATGGAATGAAAGATTTCACACCAAATAAAACACATTTAATTCTTCCTTTCAGCTTTACAAACATGTAGTCCAAATTGTAGAGAAGTTTATTAAAAAGGTAAGTGTAATTACATAACCCAAAATAAATTGTAAAGAGTTGGCAGTTTTCTTCCTATTAACATTTTGTCACATTTAACATCTGAGAAAGGATATTGAACAGATCTTGGAATTATTTTGCTTCCTAGGTGTCCTGAAGGCTTGCAGTGTAGAGTGAGGTTAAACCTGTTCCCTTAACAATTCTGATCAGGTTTGAAGTAGAATAGTTTGATCTTCATCCTGACAGCGTTCTGTTTGGGTGGATGGAAAAACTGCTAAAGTAAATGCATGTATCCTAATTCCATTAGTGGGAACATTCTGCTCACCTCCATCTTTAGGTGTGGTTTTAGCGGTTTTTAATAATATTTTAATGTCAGTTCCTTTTAATCTTTTAACTATTTTTCACTTGTTTCTATCATTTGTAAGCTGCCCAGAGTCACCTTGTAGGGGAGATAGGCGGCATAGAAATTTAATATAAAATAAATAGACCCTATCCATATCAAGGAAAATAATAGAGAAGAGGGCAAAGTTTAAATAAGAGGTAGAGTGGGAAAATATTTGAAATTAAGCTGAAAACTTTAAGAGATGGATAACTGGTCACATGTGACTTTTATATTTTGTTTAAAATTCCATCATTGATGATCCTATAGTCTCCAAGATACAGAATAATAGCCCATTGCAAAGAACCTGTGATGTTGGTTCCCCAGAAAGTAGGTGCATCAAAGCACCACATTATTCATGGAGAAAAGAGACAGCAGGTAGTGAAAAACATAAGAGGAAAGTATAGTTCTGAGAATGTGAGCCAGGCACTAGAAAGGAGAAAGTACTGGAAAGATAAGAAACATGATCTTGGGCATCATTTTGAAACCCTTAAATATGCTAGAACAGACATGTCAAACACAAGGCCCGGGGCCCGGATGCGGCCTGCAAAGTGGTTTCATGTGGCCCGCGAAGCCATCCTGGAAACAGTGAGGGAATGGCCCCCTCTGCCTTGGCCCTGGCCCAGGCCAGCTGGGAACCAATGTATAATTTTGTGGTGGCCATCTATGCTGAAACGCATTTAGTTTTAGCTCCATAAGCCCCCCCCCTGCATGGCCTGAGAGGAACAGTGAGGACCTCCAGTGGACTATGTCTTGGCACTTGCCCTGGTCCCACCTCCTTCTGCCAGAGACCCTCAGATCTATCCCACTGCTGCCCAGGCTCCCACAGGCACCCTTGACGCGAACGATGTAGAGCTGGCCACACCCACCCAGTAGGCCACTCCCACTCCATCCACGCCCACCCAGTAGGCCGCACCCATCCTGGCCACACCCAGCCGGCCCCCTGAGGGCAACCGCAATGCTGATGCGGCCCTCAATGAAATTGAGTTTGACACCCCTGTGCTAGAAGCTCAAGCATAAGAAAGGAATATGTGTTGGCCAAACCTGAAATTGTTATCCAAGTTATCCAACAGACTTATAAGCATTTAGTAATTAATGTTAGTATGTTAAACTTCAATTGTGCATTTAGAAATGATGGTACGTTTTCTTTTTTTAGTGTAAGCCTGAATATAAAGTTCCTGGACTGTATGTTATTGACTCCATTGTTCGCCAATCTCGTCATCAATTTGGAACAGACAAGGATGTTTTTGGGCCAAGATTCTGTAAGAATATAACTGCCACATTCCAGTATTTATATCTCTGTCCATCAGAAGATAAGGTATAGTTGTTGGTTTTAGCTTTGTTACAAGTGAAAGTGTTTAATTTTGCTTGAAATTAATTTATAACTCGTACATGAGCCTTTTTCTAGGATAGAGACCCAGTGATTGTTAAATAGGACTCTGGTTTTGAATAAGGGCTTTAAGTTGGATGTTGCTCTTACTTTGCTTTCAGTTTTGTGAGGCACTTTTTCCTCATTACTTTAAGACTGGAAGAACTTTTCAATGGGATTGCAAAGTGACTTGGGAATTGTAGGGACGCACATACCACAATTATTGGTTACTATAAGATAAGCTTTGAGCAATTGTTAACAATTGCTGTATGAGCACCTGTTTACATTCTGTATCAACTTTACTCTTTAGATCCGGATTGCTGCATAAGCCTACTTTCTAATGTTAGATAATCCTGGAATTTGGAAGTTATCCTATTTGAAATAATACTACCATAGGGCTTGATATGATCAATGATTTAGAACAGGATTTTTCAGTAGTTCTCAGCCTGTATAATTTGTAAGTTTTTTTAAAAAAAAATCTGGAACCCTTGATCAAGAGGCAAAGTTCTAGTGATAATATGCCCGAGTGATCATTTGGGTGTGTGTGTATGGATTCCTTCATCTGTCATGGAGCTCATGGTTCTGTTGTACACAGTTAAAAAAAAATCTAATTTCTAAATGTTCTGCAAAATAGATATTCCCAAGATTAGAATACCACATTCCAAATAAGGCTCTGGGACATGTTGGAGTTTGGGTTGGATTTCATGTGATGTTGTCTCTGTACCTAATTACTATAACTCATGCTTTTAGGTAGTTCGTCTTCTCCTAATCTTTTTTTCATATGTAAAGACTAAATGATATTTTCCCTTTTATTTTTTAATGGGAGACTGGTATTGTAATCCGGTTCAATACAATTAGTTCTTTCTCAGAATAAAAAATACTCAGATTGGAATATCCTACATTTATTGAATAATGGAAAGGAGGTCGCTTGGGTGGGTGTGGGGTTATTATTTTATTATTTTTCTTTGTTTTATATGGTGTTTTTATATCTGTGTAAGCTGCCTTGAGTCACCATGTGTGAGTAGGCAGCAGTATAAAATTTCTAAATAATAAATAAATACATAAGCTCAAAACATGTTCCTAGTTTCATGGTACATGAAAGTTAAGTATGCAGGAGAATACTTTCTGTGTAGTGTTTAAAAATATTAAACTGTTTTTTTAAAAGTGTACTGACATAATTTCTTGTTGAACAGAGTAAGATAGTTCGTGTCCTCAACTTATGGCAGAAAAATGGTGTGTTCAAAATAGAAATAATTCAGCCACTTCTGGACATGGCAGCAGGAGCTAGCAGTGCAACCTCAGTGACAGAAGATGCCACCAATAATGAAGGTAGGAATTAGGATCGCCTTGATTAGATCCAAACGATCTCAGCTTCAGTCCTTCATATATTCAAGTAAGATTGAAAAAACTGCCTGGAATCCTGGAGAACTCTTAATATATAACTTAGGAGAACCAGTGGTCTGACTCAATAAAAGGCAGTTTCCTAAGTTTGAATATTATAGCATTATTTGAAGTCTTATTTTGTTATAATCTGTGTATGATGAACTGAAATAAAGTTGCTGATTAAGTACTCCTTATAAAAGAATGCATATTTTAGTCTGATGATGTGAGTGAATATATGAAAGATCAAGAGTGCTCTGAAAAGTATTCGTATACTTGGTGTTTTTCAAGACCTGTCCAGATAGGTTTTTTATATTCCTTTTCTTTGATTTTTCTTCAATATTATTAACTCCTGTGTTCTAAATAAATTTGCCTGAAAATAAATAGTAGAATTAAATTGCCCTGATGGATATGAAAGATATTTTCTTGATGAAAATTATTTTGGTTTAAATATTATGCCTAGGAGAATTTTATGAAAATGTGGGTGAAGTTGTATGTCACAATAACCAATTTTGTGGTTTTTTTTAAAATAACAAACAGCTACTAAATAGAAGAAAAGATATATAATCCAGTAGTACCAATCATAATAATTGTTCCATCTAACCTAGCTTTTGCTACATTTTTTTTTTAAAAAATCTTGTCACTGCCATCTGCCATGATTACTCTTGTCTTATGATGTGAGCCTTATACATTGTATGATCTTTAAATAGAATACAGATTGTATTGGGAAAATGCAGAACCTCTTCATGGTTGTGAGACAGATATAGAGGACATATTCAATCCAATTTAAAGAATCTTGCTGCAGGAGGTCAAAACTACTTTTGGATTATACCGTGGAAGATCTAGAATTTGATTACTTTAGAATAACATTGAAATATAAAATGTTTTTTATATATAGGAGCATTTCAAAATCTTAAATTGTATTTAAGATTTAAATATTTAAATATATTCTATAGGTTCACCACAACCTGCTACAATTCCATCTGAGCCACCACAGGTTGGTGCTAATTCAGTACCTGCTGTGGCACAGGTGCCCAGTTCTGATGCATTTGCTGCTGTTGCTCAGTTATTTCAAACAACACAAGGACAGCAGGTAAGCAAGGGATTTTTTTTTAAAAAAAAGTACTTTGTTAAGAAAATATTATCTAAGGCAAACTATGTCTTCAGTAATAACATGTTGAAAACTATCATAGAAACTTGTGAACGACATTGATAAAAAGTAAAATTTGGTTTTCTGCTGTATGAACATACGAGTAAAAAATGTTTAGTCATGCAGTTTACCTATGCTTGCTCTCTGAGGAGAATATCAAATGTCCTAACACATGTAGGAAACTGTATTTTTCATTTTCCCAACAGCAGTCCATTCCCACTGCCATTGCATTCCTCTAAAAGCAATCATGGTATGTTGCAGTGTTTACATGCCAAAAGGGTATTGTAGCTGCCTATTCTAACTTTTACACCATGTTGTAATCTGCAAGGTAGATGCATAGTCACAAGAGCAACTATCTTTTACTATAGTATGTAAACTATACATGTCTAGTGGTAAAAAGTAGTTGAAATATTGTTCATTTTATTCAGTGATTTTTGGCTTGCTGAATATTCACAGATCTCAGAGAGAAATTCAACCAATAAGCAATTTAAGAAATAAAATAAGTGACAATATATATAGTTCACATTGAAAAAAGCTTTAATTCATTTTCAAATAAAAGTGTAGATAAAAAGCCAGGTGTTAAATGAAATAAAACCAAGGGTAGTACCTGTTGGATCTCCTGAGGACTACATTCCATAATTTTGGGTAGCCAAAGAGCCCCTCTCTGGTTTCTACATAAGAGACAGTTCCCAGTAATGAGAAGCAAAGGAGAACTGTTTTAGGAGATTGTAATTCTCAGGCAGCAGAGAATACTGAATTAGTTCTGTTCACCTTGGGAGTGCTCCAAATTTTAGTGCCTAAACAATGTCTCTATTGTCCCTATCCTTAAATTATATTAACAGTTGCAATTTTAATCTGATAGCTCCAACAGATTCTCCAGACTTTTCAGCAACCTCCTAAACCTCAGTCTCCAGTAATAGATAATAATGTAATGGCTCAGGTTCAAGCTATCACAGCTCAGCTGCAGACCACGACAACACAACCATCAGAACAAAAGCATGATTTCCAAATACCAGAACAAAAAACATCTTTTGATAAGGTAGTATTTTTCTTCTACTTGAAAAGGAATTACCCAAATATCTTGTTCCAGGAGAAATCCATGTCAAACTGTAGTTTAGTGCTGTCAGAACAAGCCTGGAGGCATCTCCTTGCATTCCTCCTTTCATATGCATGCAAAAATTCCATCTTCCATTTCTTGTCTTTTGGTAAACCATAATGTTGGGACATCTAGGGAGTCTTACAGCTTTTTAGAGTGGCTATATGTTGCTCTTTCTGAAATAATAATATAGTCCTGTGGTTCTTTTTTTTTAAGTGAGCCTTACTGCATTAATTGAATTAATTTCGGGTGTACGTATAGCAGTCATGATGCAGATAAGCAATTGATACTGACTCTTTGAGGTGATACAAGCCATTATTTAGCTCCGATTAGTATTTTATCTGACCCTTGGCCTAGATAACATTGCTGTTCTTAAAATTGTTGAAATGTCTGGAAAAAGTAGAAGAGAGAATTAAAGCTAGTTCTGGCTTTAATGGCTAGGTTAGATTTTAAACAAGTAGTAATACTTAATTGGATTTCCAATTTCAACTAAACTATTTCAACTTTGCTCTTCTAATATTAATGGACCATTTTCTAAGGTTGAGGAGGCAAAGAAAAAAGACTGTAGTACAACTGGGTTTTATGGGGCCAACCAAGGTATAGTTTAAGGATAGAGGCTGCTTCCTTAATCATACATTTGGAAAATACTTACAAAAACTTCTATCATCAGTAACATGTTTAGTTTACTGTTCTATTATTATAGAAGAACATAGAATTGGCTCAATGTAATATGTTTCAGAAGCTGTTGGATCGCTTTGACTATGATGATGAACCAGAAGCAGTAGAAGATACAAAAAAAGAAGAGGCCACACCTTCTCCTTCACTCTCTCAACCAACATTGTATGTTTTGTTTTGTTTTGTTTTGTTTTGACAACCATAAACAGATTTTAACATCAAGGGGATAATATAGAAATCTAAAGTTCGTAGGTGATTTGCATCACTTTTTGGAATTTATTATTAGTGCTTTGTACTATAATGTTTTGGTATGTAATTATCAGTTTGTTGAAAAATTGTTCAGTTCCAGTTGAATACTCTTTATACTCTTTCAACTGAAATCTTAATTTTGACCAAAAAAATGACAGGTGCAAAAAAGCAAAATGGAAATTATAGTTAAAATGGACCGGGGAATATGGAGTCAATTGAAAACTGTTCTCATGGGAAGGGAACATTGATGTTGTTTTGAACCAGCTATACAAAATATTGCATTATTGAAATCCTGTTGAATTTTTTTTTTATACCTTAGTGGATTTCCAGGTGAAGGCTTACAACCACCAGTTTATCCTCAGCTTCCAAATATAGATCAGTTTCAGCAGAGAATGCTGGGAATGCCACAGGATGCAATGCTTCACCAGGTAATGGAAACATTTCCATTAGATTAATTCTTATTTTTTTCAAAATTGAGAGCATTTGCTTTCTATGAAACACTATTCAGATAATGCTTACATGTCATTCTTCTATTGCTTACTTGTGCATTCTTCTTGTGCAAGATCCCCCTCCCTCCAAATGGACAGATGCCTAGCTATGGACTTCTGCCTACACCACAATTTACTCCTATAACTCAACAAGTTATACAGTCTTCACCTCAGGTGCAGCAGCCTTTCCAGTCTTCTTTTCCAGCACAAAGTGAATCACATTTACAGAAAGCACATCAACAGGTAAAGAGCTATTCATACCAAATATTTTAGGCTTAATGCTATATATTGTTTCAAGAAAATGCTACCGTACTGCTTACCAAATTCCCTTATAGTATATTTCAGTTACTAATTTTAAATTACATGCATTGATTTTTCAAATGAGATTTTTGGTGCAAGTTACATATTTTAGATTTTAAAGTTGAGGAATTAAATAGTATTCAATGTAGTGATTTGAAATTACAGAAGAATGTAAAAAAGAAGATGACCTTCCCTCTGACAATCAAACTGCTTGCAAATTCTGAAGATCTAGAATGGGAAGCCCATTCTTTTAAATTTGTATGTGTTTCAATCATACATTGATAGATCTTCAATGAATTCTGGTTTACCAGTAAACTAAGATGGAAGAGAAATAGTAAGCAATTTTATTCTGGTTATAAAGTACTAAGATAAAAAATCAGAATGACTACGCGTATCTTACACACTTGTACAACATTGGTTGATAGAAGTGAGAGCAGAAATCTCTTTGTGCCAATGTTATTTTCAGTGCATTGACTATAAAATTCCATCTTGCACAATTGGCCAGGCAGCATGTTTATAACTACAAAGGAAAAAAAAAACAGTTTCAGAAATGAAGTAGACTATATTTTTTTTCTTTTTCTTTGTTTAGCTTGTTATTGTTTATTGATGTCTTTTGTGTATTTTTCTTCTGCTTATTTTTTGTATATTTTTTGTAAAACTTGTGAAGTAAAATAAAATTGAAAAATGTGTTACAAAGATCAGGTAAATTAGAAATTACAATTATTTCAGGTATAATTATAAAAATGTATTCAAATTATACTGTATAAGGACCATCAATGTCAAGCTTTTATTTTATTCAGCTATTAGAGCAGAGGTCCCCAACATATGGACCGCGGCTCAATACCAAGCCATGGCCTCTTGGCCACTGGGCCGCATAAGTGGTTGGCCAGTGTGTGCGCATGTGTGCGCACGCTTAACCCCCCTCATGCTGGCGTTAGCCTTGGCACGACCCTTGGTATCACTCTTGTGCCTGTGGTAGCCTCGCCGCGACCCTTGCGCCGGTGCTAGCAACTCCATTTACGGAATGCACATGCTCATGGCCCTGTTCATGCGTACACACGCGTATCTACATTTGGGTGTGGGCCTGCGTGAGTAAAGGTGTCTGCCCCTCCCTTTCCCACCAGGCCACCAACCCAGAAAGGTTGGTGACCCCTGTATTAGAATATTTATGAGAAAATATTTGTTGATAACCTTCTAGTAATTTTTATTTGCCATTAAATTCATAATCCTATCCAAGGAGCTTAATGGGACTTACTTCCCATGTATTAATTCTATTACTAAAATATTTTTAATATAAATCATATGTAGCTTTGTAACTCTAACATTATTACATTTTAGGTTTGTTGTGTGTGTGTGTTTGTATATTTAACATAATTAGAGGAACAGACATGAAAACTTCTGTAATTCAAACAGTAACTCTAGTTTTAAAGTTGATACTGATCAGAAAAGAGTACCAGTGATCATAAATGCTTGCTGATTGTTTAAGGAACTGGAAGTGGATCAACATCCAACTCAGGAAGGAAAAAGGCATGAGAACAGAAAGTCAAGATCTAGATCAGCATCAAGGTAGGAATGCTTTGTAATTAATAATGTTTTAAATAAGTGAATGGACATAGCTGATATACTGCAGAAGGCTGGGCTTTTAGTATTTATAACCCAGGTTTAAATGGAAGGGAGAGTAATTTTTAAATAATTTATAAAAACAATTGTGGAAAGTAGTACTAAAAATGCAAATGCATAGAACAGCATTAAGCATATAAAACCATAAAATGTATGAGCCTAACAATAAAAATAAATAGACGTTGTTACAAGAAATAACCCCTAAAAATTTCATTTTATTGCTTGAAAGTCATCTTTTTTCTTTTTTTTTTTTTAAAAAAAGACTAAACCTAGTATTGTCAATTAGATATAGATTTCTCTTTCCGAATTCTATCCTTTCCCCAAACAATTTCTGTTATTTTGACAGTTTATAAAAAAAAAGTACAGCTAAGAAGAACCTAGGTATCCTTAACATACAATAATTGATCTAGAGTCATACTACTGACCATGATTAAGGTAAAGCCATACCATAAGAGTTAGTATTCCATCTTTTGAGATATATCTCCAACAGCAAGATTGTAATGAGCATTTTCTGAGCTTTCAACTCACAGGAAATAAAACTTTTTGTAGCATGAATTTCATTTTAAAGTAATAGAAAATTACTTTAAGCTTCCATAGTTGTATTAGGACAGGACATTCCAATTACTCACTTTAAAAGTTACATAAATAAATAGGATCAATTTCATAAAGTCTCTTCAGCTAAAAAGAGTTACTGGCTTAGGATCCACAGTAATTTCTCCAAAATTCTAGCCACTTAGAGCCTCAAAAAGCAGCAATGATAACTGGATCAGCCATAATAAATAATAAGAGTTTAAGATGAATATCTTAACATCTACATAAAGCTTCTGGGAGAGATCATCAGTGGTTTGGGGTACAATATCATTAGTTCATCTCTGCCTAAGGCAGTTGGGCAGTGTGAAATTTGAAGGATCTGAGTGAAATAAAATAAGCTGAGACTGAATTCAAGAAAGATGGACAATGGCTGTTGATCCAAAAGCCATTTGAGTCGATGACAATCTCACCATTAATTTTTGATTTGTTTATGATCTCCTAGAAAGAATTGATATTTTGCCTATAGGTTTTTTTGGTTCCTATGTTTTTAAACTTAAGATTTGTTTACATTTAGCAGGAGATCCTAATTCTTAATTGCAAAGGACATTGTTATTAATATAGAAAACCATGAGCAACAAAAAGACATGTTATATTCATCCACACTATACACAGATTGCAACCAAAAGGGAGGGGGAAAAATGATAGAGGTATCTTTGTTTAATTACCACAACTGTGAGAAATCTCAATTGTTGAATGATACAGTGGCATGTGACAGCTTCATTCACTGATCCTAGTATTTCTGGTTGCAGTCATTAATTGAGCTCATAAGTCGTTAAGCAAATGCACGGAGGTAAAATGCTCCCATGCCTGCGGGCATCTTGCAGCTGTGTAGGCACAGAGAGAGACAGGAAGAGTTTAGCTTTGTGCTTGCTTGGATTTTAGCTTCTGAAACATTTCATCAGAAACCTCTTTTAGCCAGCCCGCAGAGATGTCAGGGAGTTGTCTGGGCAGGCAGCAGCAGTTTGCAACTTTCCTTGCCAGCTTTCCCTTTGACTATCTGGGTAAGTGGTCAGAGAAGATTGCAGATGGTGATCACATGAATGTGGGGTGCTTTGACAACCAGTTGTAATTGCGCACAGGTTGCCAAGTACTCAGATTGCGATCATATGACCGTGGATATATTGCATCTTTTGCTTTAACAATCGTTAAATGAGGACTACCAATAGTAATATAAAAAAATAAAATTGCTAAATCCCTTATCAGCCGTGGTCAAGCATTATAGATTTTCTCTGCTACCCCATACACAAATTAATAAACTAATCATGATGATTATTAATATTCTTTCTGTTATATGAACAATACAGAAGGAAAAGGAAAAAATTTAATGAAAGGTTTGTTCTTTAATAAATGCCTATTAAAGAAGAGAGTAAAAAACTAAAGTGAGGAAGGGATCAAAAAAACAAAGATAGCTGTTAAAGCGTTTCCAATTTATACACTTAATTATTTGATAATTTCAGCTCTCTTGAAGTCTGATGAAAAATTACCAGCATTCTTGAACAATAATTTTGAGTTATTTGTCCAATATTTTCTGCATCGATGAATTTCCTTAAAAGAACCAGGGAAAAATGAGATTTTTTTTTATTCCCCTATTCATCTATACACATAGAATGGGTCATTTTTGAAATGTCATTTCTCTTTGGCATATTTAAAGCAAATTCACAGTGAATGACTGAGATATATTAGTTGTACAAACAGAAAAAAATAGGACCCAGTGAACCCTCTAGATTATTATATGCATTTCTTTTTATACTAGATCACCTAAGAGAAGAAGATCACGATCAGGTTCTCGAACTCGAAGATCACGCCATCGTCGTTCTCGTTCTCGATCCCGGGACAAGCGACGTCATTCTCCTAGGTCAAGGTCCCAGGAAAGACGTGAGAGGGAGAGAGAGAGAGAGCGCAGAGTGAAAGGCCTTCCTCCAATCAAACCAGAAACTGTTAGTGGTGAGTATTTTTTAAAATAATTTTATTAAGATTTTTGATTAAAAAACAAAATAGAAAAGGAGAGAGAGAGAGAGAGAGAGAGAGAGAGAGAGAGAGAGAGAGAGAGAGAGAGAGAGAGAGAGAGAGAGAGAGAGAGAGAGAGAGAGAAGAAACAAGTACAAAGAAAGATCTAAGAACAGAAAAAAAGACACTTGAAGAAGTGGCTTCCAATCTTCAACACATCGAGTATAAACAAATTTAGTAGCTTTTCACCCTCTATAAGGTTACAAACAAATACATCTTCTTCCCATAACTTGTCCATAAAGGGTTATTAGGGCTTTACAGAAATGTATCTTTCCTTTGGTCAAACAAATCAACCTTATATTCCCCCCCCCCTTTTTTTTAACTTCTAACCATCTTTTAATTTCTTCAAATATTGGAAGATTTAATCTCTCTCCAACTTTTCTGCCTCCCATACCAAAGGCTTCTTCAAGGCTTTAGCATCCTCTTTTGTAAATCACATAGTTACTATCGAGGCGATTCTCTTGGTTTATATTTTTATGTTAATTTTCAAAGCTTTATCTAACTTTTGTATATTCAATAGAAAGTGCTAATCCTGGCCATTCTTTTGGCTTGTCACTTGTGTTTTCACTTTAGCTGCCTTCTCTGTCCTCGGTCTTGTGATTTACACCTTTTTAAAAAATTATCCAGTATTTCTGGTTCTAATATTTCTACATCAGGCAAATTTGTTTCATATCTCTTATTCAGTAGTTAATATGTTTTTGGATATAGCATATCTTTAGAAGCAGACACCTTTACTAACATTGCACCTGCTAATTTCTGACCGTTTTTCAAAAATTTCCTGAAGTATTTCAAGTGTAAGAATGTTTGGCGGGATTTTATAAATCCCAGTACTAACTAAAAACAAAAGGCAAGTTCACTTTTCCTTTTCTACCTGGAATCCAATTTCTGAAATCATAGTCTCCACTCTATGTCATCACTTAGGATAGACAGAATAATTTTGTTCCCATGAATGGCTATATAATTATTCCCAAACTCTTACAGTACAAGTCTCAGTATTTCATATTTATCTGAACCATTAATTTGCTTATAACTTTCTTGAATCAAAACCTTATTTAGCTTTTTGCTCCTTATGTCTAATTCATTAAATGTTTGAATGTATTGTTATTTTTTCTTTTGTTTAGAATGAAGGTAAATTCAACAGGTTGCTTTTCAGACTTGTTGTTCTGAAGACATTTGATAGCCTTAAGGTAGCAAATAAGTAATTTCTAAAATTGAAAGTGAGATTAGTGAACCTAATGTCCTTTAAAAGGTTCTGCCAGAGCTGCAAACATAATGGATGTTCCTTTATCTCCTGATGCTCAACCCATGGGAGACTGTTCTCATGAGGAACAGCTGTCCAGAGCTCATGTGGATAGAGATAGTCTTCAATTTACAAGCATTCATTCAGCTCCATTTGAAATTACAATGTTGCTGTTGCGGAGTCCCTGCAATCACATGATCAAAATTTGGGCACCTGGCAGCCTGCTTGCATTTACAGCCACGCGTACTTCAGTTCCCTCCACCTGCCCATCCTCCCCATCTCTGCCCTTTTGGCTGCCCTTCAACCAACCCCAGAATTATGCAGCTTGCCCAGCTGCTTTCTGTCCCAACATTTTGCCTTTTGCACCCAGCCACCATGCTCAAAGCAGAAGTGCCTTGCTGTATTTGCTGCCTCCTTTTTGGGTCCATTTTGCTGCCTTTTCAGACCTAGGGCCTTCTGCAAACATTTCCTACACACAGGTAAAACTGTGCTATTTTTGGAAAGCTTCAGATGTTATGGTAGAGGAACAAGGTTTCCTGAACAAGACTGAGGCTGATCTGAAAGTGAATTTAAAAATAAGGGGCTACAAGGATATGGGAAAAAGTGCTGCACTAGGCATACAAAGAAACCAGCGGATGTCTTAATAATTAAAATGGATATACTAATAATTTTCCTGTATCGGATTTACAAAAGCTATATGTTAAAGCTTTGAAGAATTTTGTAAAAAGAGTCAATAAAAAAATGAAAAGAAATCAAAAGACATATGAAGGAACTAAAGATGAAGATTGTTAAAAGTAAAGGGAAGGAATATAAAATTGCTTTGTTTGATCAAGATTAAATTTTTTTTATTAAAGTTTTTATTGAATACAAAAAAAAGAAAAGGGTTAAAAATATTGAACATGGTAAATCGTCTTTGACTGACATCTCAGTCCATATTGTACATTAATTGCATATAACTTATCTATATACAAACTATACATTTCTAATCTCTATTTTAACTTATCTCTTTATTTGTGACCTCTATTTTTGTCCCCTCCATCTATAAAATTTATTCCATATCAAATAAAATTCTGTGTCTTCCTGGTTTTTTAATCTTTTAGTTAACCTATCTAGTTCTGCGCAAAACATAATTTTCTTTATTAGTTCTTCCTCACTCGGTGCTTCCATTGCTTTCCATTTTTGAGCAAATAGTATCCTTGCCGCCGTAGCCACGTGAATAATTAAATATGTGTCCTCTTTATTTACATTTTTCTCTAGTATTCCTAATAGTAATGCCTCAGGTTTGTATAGAATGTTTTGGCTAGTCATTTCTATTACCCATTCCCAGACCATACGCCAATACACCTGTGCTTCTCTACATGTCCACCGTATATGAAAAAAGGTACCCTTTTCTTTTTTACATTTTCAATACATAGAAGAATATCCTTTATACATTTTAGCTAATCTGGCCAGAGGGAGATGCCATCTGTAAATCATCTTATACAAGTTTTCTTTATATGATGTCGCCAATGTGATTTTGTTATTTCGCTCCCATACTTGCTGCCATTGATCCATATTTATATTATATCCTAAATCTATTGCCCACTTCACCATTGTTTCTTTAACCTGCTCCTCATATAGTTTATATTCCAACAGGTGTTTATAAATATTCTTCATTTGTTTTTTATCAGGGCCTAGCAGTAGATCAAGATTAAATTAGATAGGTTTTATCTCTGGTAACCTTAATGGACTTTTTTGCTGATCAGGCAATGAGGCTTTAAGAATTTCTTTATAGATAAGAGATGGACATGGGAAGAATAGATCATTTGTTGTATTTTAAGAGAAAAAGTTAAGCAGGATAAGTTACTAAAATTGTTTATACTTATTGTAATGAACAGCGAAGTCATTTCATTTTTTTCCCTTTGGTATTTTTTTCTTTCTGTTTCTACTTTTTTTTATTATTTTACTTTATATTTTGATCTATTTAATCATAATTTAATAAAACTGCTATAAAAGTTTTGTGATCGAGATTTAGTAAGGATTTGTATATATTTGATGTAATAGTCATTTTAATATTTAAGTCAATTCAAATATATTTTTCTCTTAGTTTGCAGTACAACTCTTTGGGTAGGACAACTGGACAAACGAACAACGCAGCAGGATGTTGGAGGTCTCTTAGAAGAGTTTGGTCTAATTGAATCTATAAATGTAAGTGAGTCTAAAAAAAATAACAGCAATAAAAAGCAAGTTAACATTTCATTTGAAACTAGATTTTTCTGGGACATATGATTATTACTAGTACATTAATAAAAGCAAAAATATGAAAAATAACTTTCAGTTTATTCAGATCAGATTCAGAAATCTATAAAGGTATTCTAGAATTTAATTTCCTTGACTTTTGCCTTTAGTTATAGTTTAATTTAGTCGTTTATCATTTGGTGCCTATGAATCAATCTAGATTCCTGGCAACTACCTGGATAAGTTTCTACAATTTTCTTGGCAAGATTTTCAAAGTGGCTTGCCATTGCCTTTTTCCTAGGACTTACAGAAAGTGACTGGCCCAAGCCCACCAAGTTGGTTTCATGCTTAAGGAAGGACTAGAATTCAGGGTTATTTGATTTTTAGCCTGATGCCTTAATCACTACAGCAAATCAAGCTGGCTCCATTATTAATAATAATATTAAGTACACTTAAAAGTCACAATATATTTTAAATAATATATATTATTATTATTGTAAATTAATTTAATATTTCTTTGCTGAAAATAGATGATACCCCCAAGAGGATGTGCTTATATTGTAATGGTACAGAGGCAAGATGCAAACCGTGCTCTGCAGAAACTGAGTCGTGGTAATTTTAAAGTGAATCAGAAATCTATAAAGGTATTATGTTGATATTTTTCCTATCCCCCCAAAAATATTTTGTTTTATTTATTTATTTTGCTATAAGAACAGCAGTAATTCAGTCCCTATAAGTTTATAACGTAGAAACTGGATAGCACCAATAAGTACTAAAATAAATTCACTTAATGGGGTTCACTTGTGTTTCTTCATATTTATATTGCTGTAGGATTGAAAAGTAGGAAAATATACTCTAGTTACCTGTAGTTTAATGTCAGTTGTAGGGCTAATTCAACTGTTTATAGTTTTAGCTTTTCAGATTTATTTTGTATAATCAGTTACACCTTCTGTACTAAGCCAATTATATCTTGTGCATTAGTGTTTCCTGGCAATGAAAGTAGCTAGATAAAGGACATCTTCAGCTCAAAGCCTGAAATTCTATATCCTAGATCAGAGTGGGGTCCGGTTCAGTGGAGAGAGGTTTTTCCATGGACTGGAGGGGGCGTGGTTTTGTGTGCTGCCTGCATCTCGTGGATGGGGCTTTGTGCGGCCCAATTGCTGGCATGCCACGGCCTGATACTGGTCCACGGACTGGGGGTTGGGGACCCCTGGTGTATAACACACTTCAAACAATTTAATGAGCATTTGAGCATTTTAAAACAATATGTGGCCGTTATTCCTATTTCACTTCCCTCTTTAGTTTGAGAATAAGAGCCCAACTTTGTATGTTTTTTACATATTACTATAAATCACTAAAAAAAAATTTTTTTTTTAAGGAAAATAACCCGCAGTTGAGTCAGCTGAACCACTATAATCAGTAGGGGATATGAAATAAATATATGTGGCTTCTGCATAGCTTTAATTGTAATTGAACCAGTTCTTTATCTACATGATATTATGATTATATTGAACTGAATGAATATAATTTATTACCTTAATAGTAAAACTTCTTGTCTGACAAGTTATGTTTTCTTTTTCTTTCAGATCGCTTGGGCTTTAAATAAAGGAATTAAGCCAGACTATAAGCAGTATTGGGATGTAGAATTGGGTGTTACCTACGTACCATGGGGTAAAGTTAAACCTGAAGATTTGGAAAGCTTTTGTGAAGGAGGAATGCTGGATAATGATACACTTAGTCCTGGTAAGAAACTAAATTTATGTTTAAATAGAAGTTTTAAATTAAAATCTTTGTATACATAAAATATTTTTAATCAATTAAAACACAGTTTTAGCTTTTCAAGGATTGAATTACATATTACATCCAAAAAGTAGCTTTTAAGGAAAAAAATGAAAATTTGAGATAAAACCGCTTAGCATGCATATGAGGCTGGAAAGTAGTCATGTGATTCTAAATATCTGAAATCCTTCAAGAGAAGAAAATACAGTTAGCTATTGTACCCAGTCTTAAGCTTACACTTTAAGGATTTGGATATATTAGAATAGGTTCAGAAAAGGCACAATAAGGATAATTGGGGATTAGACGTTAAGTCTTATGGAAAGACATGGAAAGACTGGAAATGTGCAATCTTGAGAAAACTGATGAGGGATAAGGTAGCCCTTTTCAAGTACTTCAGAGAAGAAGTAAGAACCTATTCATGTTATGATGCCAGTAATTGGTGGATTCAAATTATAAGAAGTGTCTGACTGAATGTTAAGAAAAAAATCTTTCTATTAGGGCAGTGTGGAAGTTGAATGAATTACTAAGGGGAGAGAGTTTCTTTTCATTACGTGTATTCAGATAGAAAGTTAACCATGTGCCAGGGATGCTGGAGTCTTATATGAAGCAGAGAATTAGACTTGACAATTTAAATGACCCTTTCAACTGTTTGATTCTATGAGATTGGGATACATAACAATACTGCTTCTCTTGGTTATACCGGTAGTTGTCTAAGCTGATGAAAATAAATACAGACCCTGTCAAAACATCCCAGTATTATAATATGATAGAGGCTCGGTCATAATGAGTTTTGAAAACTCATTTTCAATTAAAATGCTATGAAGCTGAAATATCATTTGTAAAATCTTAATATATTTATTTATATTGAAATATCAAATTTCAAAACTGCCCATCTCACTCACAGGATGACTCTGGACCTAATTATAAAGTTTAAACATTAATTAATATGAAAGTTATACAGTCAAATGATAGCACCATTCTGTAAAAAATGCAAAAGGCTTAGTTTAAGATGTGGACCTTTGATGCTTTTTTTAAAAACTAAAGAGAGTTTGCTCCCAAGAGAGCTTGTTACTTACCTTGAAAGCAACATTAATAGTCCATTAGGCCAACTAAAGGGGTTGAAAGCAGGAATATTTTAAAAGAATTTCCTTTTAAGATCTCAAATAGCTGGAACAGGTTCTCAGGAAGTCAGGACAGAAAGTATAAAACTACGTTCTTAAATTGTGCCTGCTAAAATAGTTAGCAGCCAACAAAGTTGCAAGTGAAAGATAGTTCCAGTATTATACCCAATTGGCTATATTTTGCATCAGCTGAAATTTCTTTTTGTGTAGCCAAATCATGCACAATCTTTGATGTATCCAAGGCATGGATTTGGCCCCTTTAGAAATAGTTGTACCAGGTATACAGCAGACACAGTTTTGTAAATAAATTCACTATAATTGAATATGTTAAGATATTTGATGATCAAGAAGTATCCCAAATTACACAGCAATCCCAAATTACATAGCTACATTTCAGAGTATCTTATTTTTCAAGTGCTATATTATGAATTATGCAAGTTTGGCATACCCTAGACAAGATAAAATAATTATCATTACATTTTATATATGTTTTAGGACTGTGTCTATTCTGGATGCTGAATACTGACTTCTTGAGGAAGTACAAATTCAGACAATAATAAGGATCTAAATGGAATAAATAAAGCTAAACGTTACAATATATCTAGAAAAATAGATGACATTCATTTAAGAGAGCCATATGATTATAAACTAAATTGAATATACCGAAGATATTTTATATGTGGGTCTTTTTATGCTAAATTCTTCAATATTTACATATAATTTTATTTCATAATGGTGATGTAGAAATGTAATTTTTGTGCCAAATTGACATGCTAATGTGACTTTGAAAAACTGCCGACATATATACATACTGTTGCATTAGCGGGAAACAAATAGGAAAGAAAATCAAAGTGCCTGAATAAAATGGTACAGTACACCTTATTGAAGTGCTCTGTTGAAATCCTTATGGCTGTCTAAAGTTTGGATTCAATTTGGAAGACATTTGGATGATCCAGGAATGTGAATACATGCTTGCAACTCATTAAAGTAGCTGCATGTCCTTCCAGGAATTTATAGCTTTATTGTTAACAGTTGCTTAAATGAGTTCCGACTAGTGCTGTGTTCATACTTCATGCAGCACCACTTTAAATGATATCTGCAAAAATTCAAAGCTCTAGTTCATATAGTTAAAAAAATGAAGCTACCTTGACAGCATATACTCACATATTTAAGAAAGAAAGTGTTTTCAGTCTCTGCTTATTTCATCCTTCATCTGTTGCACAGAAAAAAAAACTTGGATATTGTGAAATTGTCTTAAATAGATTTGGGGATATAGATACTTCTTTTTCAGCTAATGAAAGTGAAATCTGTATTCATTTCTTCTGTCTATACTTCTGGATATTGTTAATCTAGTTTTATAAAGAACCCCTTTATGAAAAAATGGGTGGGAAATTTTCTATGCTGGATAAGTATAAAAATATTTCTTGCCTAGACCATAATTTTGAGTATATAGTGATTAGAAAGCAGTATAAGGGGACTGAGTTGAAGATACAGTATTTACAAACTTGCCTTAATCCATTTGTATAAGGAAAAATTAAGACAAGAATGAATTCTGTATAATGCACAAGGAATTAAACATATTTAAAGCAATCTAAAGATAAGTTTAAATGAATGAATACATTGTGATCAAATATTTTTACATTCTTTTTAATATTCTTTTATAGAATGGAAAGGAATTCCAAAAAAATCAGAAAACCAGTTAGCCCAGAATGGAGGGGCTGGAAGTGGTGATACTGCACATAATGAACAAACATCACCTGTAGCTAAAGCTTTGCCAGTCCAAATGCCTGTACCTATACCTTCACCAATAACAATACCACCCCCACAGGCAAGTTCAACACTTCCCTTTGTTTTTACTTCTCTTCATGCTTCAGTTGGATACCTGTATAACAGTGGTTCTCAACCTTTTTCAGGTTGAGACCCCACTTGCCCCCCCTATGCGTGGCACAACCCTGGCGCGCACGCGTCGGGCCGATCCATGCATGCGCGGCGCGCGCGAGACAAAAAAACAAAAAAAAATGGACCACGACGGGCCGATCCGCACATGTGTGGCACGTGCGCGATGGCCCGATCTGCGCATGTGCAGCACGCGCGATGGAAAAAGAAACAAAATGGCGGACCGCGACGGGCCGATCTGCGCATGCGCAACGCGCGCACAACGGCCCGAACCGCGCATGCGTGATGCGCGCGACGAAAAAACAAAAACAAAAACACAAAATGGCGGTCCGTGGTGTCCGGCGACCCCCGCAAAACGGTCGTTCGACCCCAAATGGGGTCGCGACCCATAGGTTGAGAACCGCTGCTGTATAATTTCATATACATTTTATTATTCCTAAATAAGTCCAATTCTGTACTTTGTTTTGATATATATGTAATATGGGTTTGATTGCTGAAAATTGTGTTTGAAATTCTCCTAAGTGCTAAGATTTTCAGCTTAAAGGACAGGCAAAAATCCTGTAATAATTAGGTCACTATAACTTCGTTGTGTACAAAACCAGCATGAAAGTTAAATTAATAGAAAACAAAATAGATGTTTGAGGTCCACCCACAGATTTGTTAGATTGGATTTAATTGTGAATGAGAACCTGAAAATTGATATTAAATGTGTCCTTCAATTGAAATTACTTTTATTACACAGCATTTTTAAAAAGGCATACATAAACTGAGGATTTTTTGCCATTAAATTGTGGAGAAGATCATAAGTAATTTTCTGTTGAATGGAAAAATATACAGTATTAATTTACAAAGCATAATTTCTGAGGATATTTCGTGAAGAAATTGTGATCAAACTAAGAGTAGATTTCATCAGAATTAAAGCCTTAGAAGTGTGCTAGATTTTCCAAAATGATTACCTCTAGAGCACGGATATCAAACTCAGTTTCATTGAGGGCCACATCAGCATTATGGTTGCCCTCAAAGGGCCAGCTGACCATGGCTGGGTAGGTGCAGCTGGCCTAGCTCCGCTGATTAGGGATGGCTGGGTTGACACAAAACAAGTTGCATGGGCTAATTCGACGTGGTGTTTACTCGGTGCCCCACAAGCTCCTTGCCTCCCCAAACTGCTAACAGCCAAGTGACATGTGTACACACACACAAACACACCCCGCATTACAAATTTGGGGACTTTTATCCACAGAGGAGAGAGCCCCTTCTCCCCAAGCCCAGCCATAATTGGCAGCTTACCATTTCAGATCTGGATAAAAGTCTCCAAGCTTGGAATGGTGTTGCATGCAGCACGCCAAAGTTGGATATAAGCCCAGGGTGTCTAATAAGCCATGCTTTACCCTGCCCCACCTGCAACGCACCCGAGTACCTCAGGCCCCACAGTCAGGCCACCCCTCCCCCTGCGGTTGTGGCATTGGCAGCAGCGGGAGCCCTGTCCAGCAGGAACCCTGCCACCCCTCTGCTCTCCTCTAGGAGACCCAGGAGGGGAAGCTGCTGTTGCAGACCGCTGGGCGAAACAGCCACCTCAGAGTTGCGCCCACAAGCCTCAACCCCCTGCTACCCTCCTGCACCCACCATGAGCAAACTGGCCAAGGACAGCGAGCACAGCAGCAGCAGCCTTGAGGTAACTGCAGACAGGTGCCGCTCCAAGATGGCTGCTTTGCCCTCGCAAACTGCAACGGCAGTTTCTCCTCTTGGCTTGCGAACTTCCCAGGCTGGAGGAGAACGGAGGGGCAACAGGGCTCCTGCTGGACAGGGTTGCTGCTGCTGCCAGTGCTGCCACTTGCGGGGGTGAGGTGAGGCAGGTAGCGGGGCAGGGGTGGCCTAGCTGCGGGCCCCTGAAGTGCGGTGCAGGTGGTGCAGGGCCAAGCGTGGCTTATTGGATGCCCTGGACTCACATCCAGTTGGCTGTCACCAGCCAATGAAGGGCCAATGAACTGCAGCTGCTGCTGGACACCACCAGCCCCTGCATGCTCGCCACTTCCTGTGTGCCTGGCTGGGCTGGTGTGGGCTGAGATGGTGTGGGCTAGCCCCTCGCTGTCTCCAGGATGGCCCTGTGGGCCTGATCTAAATACATCACAGGCCTTGAGTTTAATAGGGAAACGTTTGATACAGAAGAAAAGTGCAAAATGAATTTCTGACAGCAGTTCAAATAAATCTTGTAGAATTTCACTGAGAGAGAGGATTATAACCTAAACATTCTTAGTAGCTTTTTGTGCTGGACTTTGTAGGTACACTAATTGTACTGCTCCATCTGAAAAACACATTTTTGAAAAACATTTCAAACAGCACTTACAAATGTGACAATGTATGAGTTACAATTTTATTTCATTTCATTTTATAAACTGAAATGTACACTGTTAATTAAAGAAATAATAGATGTTATGCCAAAGGAAGAAGCATTGATAAATAAGGAACCTCTGAATATTTGCTTCTGTCACTACTGTTTCTATAGGAACTGTGTCTTAATTTTAAAAATAACATTTCTCAGTGGTTTATTTTACTTGTGATTCAGAATTTAAATTTCTGACTATTAAGTATTTCTTAATTAATAGCAGAACTATTAACTTCTAATAAAAATGAACTTTAGAAATTTTCTGTTTCTCATATCATTTTATTTTCACCCGTAAGGATAAGAAACTATGCAGTAAAATGGAAATAATTTTATCCAATTGCAGGTGCCACCACATCAACCAGGTCCTCCAATGGTTGGTACTCTTCAGCCTCCTACATTTACTCCTCCATTAGGAATTCCACCTCCTGGATTTGCTCCTGGAGTTCCCCCTCCACCACCACCACCATTTATGCGACCAGGCTTCAATCCGATGCATTTGCCACCAGGTATATTAATTGTTCCCAGAAAGTTCGTAGGCATATGAATTACGTGCTAGGTATTCTTGAAAGTATGGCCTTTTGTTTATAGATCAATTTAATGGATGGTTGTTCTAAAAGTGATTCTTCATTATTTCTTTCTTCATAGGTTTTCTTCCTCCTGGACCACCACCTCCCATTAATCCTTCGGTTTCGGTTCCTCCAGTTTCTGTCCCTCCTTCTGGAGGAGTAAATATCCCAAATTGTAAGTGAGACTTATTTGGTGTTAAAGATAATTCAAATAGAAGTTTATGCTATTTAAAATGATATTAATGTCATTTTTAGCTACTGTGGCCAGTATAAATGAAGACACTACAAAAGACTCTTCTGTAGGAAACCCTATTCCTACAGTAGTTTCTGGAGCTAGAGGAAATGGTGAAAATGCAGAAGGCTCCAAAGGATATCCAAATGCTCCTCCACCTGTAACTTCTGCTAGTATATCAGCTCCTGTATCCCAACCAGTCCCACTTCTTGGTAAGTTCAGCTTTCAGGTGTTGGCAGTGGCACGTTTCTTTTTTAGTATTCATTCCAGACGGATAACTCCGACTAAGCAAAATATAATCTGGGTTGCATAGTTTGCCGCTGGAATGTTACACATTTAATTTTTGAATTCTGATTATGAAGAAGGAAGAACAACATTCACCCTGAAAAGCTTGAATTGATAAATTGATTTTGATAGAGAATGGTATAATACAGGTAGTCCTCGACTTACAACTACAATTGAACCCAAATTTTCTGTTGTTAAATGAGACATTTGTTAAGTGAGTTTTGCCTCATGACCTTTTTTTCCCCTCAGTTAAGTAAATCATTGCAATTGATAAGTTACTAACCTGATTGTTAAGTGGATCTGGCTTCCCCATTGACTTGGCTTGTCAGAAGGTAGCAAAAGGGACATAGCAACGGTCATAAATATGAACCAGTTGCCAAGCATCTGAATTTTGATCACATGAACATGGGGATGCTACAAAGGTCATAACTATGAAAAACTGTCATAAGTCACTTTTTCCAGTGCCGTTGTAACTTTGAACGGTCAATAAATGAACTATTGTAAGTCGAGGACTACTTGTATACATTTTAGCAAAATGAACACTTCAAATATTTTGATTTCAACTAAAATAGCAGATTTGGAATTTGAATGTTAATTTATCAGAGTTTTCCCCTCTGATAATTGAACTTCATCAGTACATTTTCAAATATAAAAGATGACAGTAGAGAAAAACTGTTCCTCTTTGTATTTCTCAAATACACACACTTCCAGACCTTGAATGCTGTCTTTTTAGTCTCTTAACATGAAGAATTTTAATCTATTTGTGATACATCAAATATAACTATAGATAGGCAGACCTCCTGTCTCTTTGTCTCTGTCTTTTGGGAGCTTAGTTGACATTTTAGAAAATATATCTAGTGTTTTTTCCTCAATTTAAATCTCATTGTGAGAAGATGTGGAATTTAGCTTTGTGATTCACTGGCTGCATTTATTATTTAACGGTGACAATTCTCAGACAACAGATATCTTATATTTTTACTCTTTTCCTTCTGTGTGCTATGAGGCCTTATTTATCACACAATACCTATCAGTTGTGTCAAGATTTGTTTTCAGATCACCGAATTATTACTTTCACAATTGTTTCAGGAAATCTATACTGGAATTATTTCCGATTTATTTTTTTTAACAGTTGGCATCCACAATACATAGTTATTGAAGTTCAGATTGTCCATTAATTCAAAACAAAATATGTTCTGAATAAGTTCTTAATAAGTTTCTAGCAGGTCTGCACAACAAAAACTTCAGGGCTGCTTCCAGCGCCAGTGCTGCTACCACTTTATTGGGCACAGAACAGCTGATCAGCACATCAGATATTCCTTTGACATATAATCTTTGGCTTCCAGTGGATTGCATCCAGTGTTTTCATTCCCATTGTTATAGAACATTCAAATGGCTAATACCAGAACCTTTACATCCAGTCAATTGTTCATGTTCATTCATTGGTTCACCATGTCATACCTGTGGTTTACAAAGCCATGGTCCAATATACTTGCTAGTCCTTTTTCTTAATCCTATTTTTCCTGCTCCCTATGATGTATCAGTTTTGACACCAAGATTGTGCTTTCCTAAATTAGATTTCTTTTATATACAACTATAAAATTATCTTTAAGGTCGAGTAAATTAAAGTGAGGAATGAAAATGACAATAATTTGTAGTATAATAAGTTTCACTCTATCTACATGTGTGCATGTAAAATTAGTATACATAAATTAATACGTTACAAAATCATGAATTATGGAGAATGCTTTCTAATCCTGACTTATCCTTTTTGATCTGGGCTTTTTATTCTTATTTGTTCATCAGTGTTAGCTTAGAGTACCCCAAATGGGAAGATGTAGCTAAGGGAGGAATCCATAGTAAAAGAATTAGACATTTATAAATTATGAATTACACCAGTGTGGAGAAAGTTTTAAGTATTTGTGCATTTGATTACATTTGTTAACATTTATGAGCACAAAACTAATATAGGTAGTCCTCAATTTGCAAGTATAGCTGGGGCCAAAATTTCTATTTTTATTAAGTAAGGTGGTTGATAAGTGAGTTGCATCTGATTTTTTTGATTTTTTTTTTTACTATGGTTGTTAAGTAAATTATTGCAGTTAAGTGAACCAAAAGGCCATTAAGTTAATTTGGCTTCCCCAATTGACTTTGCATATCAGAAGCCAGTTGGTAATGTTGCAGGTGGTTATCTCATGACCCCAGGATGCCGCAACTATTGTAAATACATCCTGGTTGCCAAGCACCAAAATTCTGATCATATGACTGTGGGGATGCTGCTACAGTTGTAAGTGTAAGGACTTTTTTCAGTGCCGTTGTAACTTTGAATGGTTGCTAAAGAAACGGTTGCAAGTTGAGAACTACTTATAGTCCACATATATTGCTTGAGTTTATAAAAACTTAAAGGAAAAGAAAATCTATTGTCAGATTAATGTTTGGTACTGGCCTATGTTACTTGCATAGTTGTAGGGGAATGGGGATATTTAATGTGTAGTTGAAGATAAAGTTTAATTTCATATCAAAAGGCTTGTGTCAGAAAGTATAAATACTTTTGCAGATGTAAGTCTTAAACTTATTTTCTTCTGGCAGCTGCAACTTGAGGATAAGCTAATCAACTACATTTAAAATTGTTAAGCTGTCATTTTGGGATTAGGAATGGTGCCAGGGTTTTCTTGACCCACCTAGGACTTAAGTTATTAAATACCAAATTTAGTGAAATAGTGGATTCAGGGTCTCTGAAATATATGAATCCATGGAACTAGGTGATGAGGTGCTAATATAAGGGCTTGCTGCCAATTATCACTAATGTATTACCTAATTTCAATTTCAGTTCAGTGTTTATTGTTTAAGGAACTGTGTAAGTTCTGCAGTGGATTTGAAAAGGAGGGAGAATGGAATGGTTTCAGCATCCCCAAGCATTTATTTTCAAATCAGCACATGTATTTTGCTACCTTAATTTAGCAAACATATTTGCAGCCCTTCAGTGCCTGAACCAACACTTAGGATCTTTTGGGTATGGGGGATGGGGGCAGAGAAAGGAAACCTACAAATCTTCCTTGACTCAGTATGAATTTGATTGTAGTTTAAAATTGCCTCCATGAAGAGCAATTTATTAATGTTGATTGGATGGTATTTTCCTTACCCAGTTTTTATGAAATGTTCATAGTACATTTTCAGAAGTGCAAGTCTGATTTCCTTCAGTTTGAAGATACATGAAGTTTATTTTTTCAGAAACCAATTTGTTATTTTGTAAATTAGAGCCTTCAAATTTTTATTATTCCACTTAACCTTAATCAATGAAATTGCTATAAGCACTGAATCATTTAATTCAGATTACCTAATCTTTGGATCGAGTTAAATTTGATGTAGTGAAACTTATTTCCTACTGAAACTGGTCTATATACTGCAGCCATGTTTGTAAATTTAATAAATTACTTTGATGTTCTGCTTCTAAGAAACAGATAATAATTTCGTGGATCAGCAAAGTATTGTTGCAGATGGACATAATGTATACTTTACCTGAACTATAATGCCTATTGATTTAACATGTATTTCAAAATCCACCCACACATACTTACAAGTTTCTTTTTCCTAATGACAGCTGCATAACATTCATATTGTTTTAATCTTTAAAAAACAGCACTGTATACTCTAGTCTTTTACATAGAGATTACTTCCAGGTTTCTTGAACAGTTCAGGGTCTAACAAATGAAAAAAAAAATGTAGAAATGATATGGAGTCCCATTGTCAGTCAAAACAAGGTGAACTTGCTAAACAGAGTTCTTTAAAAAAACAAAAAACTAAGGTAAGTTGTGATGTTTCTCCCAAAAAGTATGTCATAGTCAGATGCTATGGAAAAGTCTATGAAACCATATTTAAAGGGCATTTTATGTGTATTGTCTAGTCTGAAATTGGTATTGAATAGTATGAGAGGAAAAAAAATCTGTGTAGAAAACCTCATGAAAGAACTTGTCACAAATTATTTGAAAGGAAAAGGGCACACTTGAAGGTAATATTCGATATTGTTTTGAAACATTAGTACAAACACAAGTCTGTAGTTCAAATGTTGGAGTAAGCTGGGGAGAGCCAAATTCAAGTTCACCCTCAACCATATAAACTCACTGAAAGACTTTGGTCCAGTCACACTCCTCAGCCCAAAATACCTCACGTGGTTTGGGAAAAATTAAAGTAGGGAGCGCTGTGTATGCTACCTTGCTCTCTTGAAGGAAGGTGAGATATAACTGTAACATATAAATCAATAAATATGTAAGATAAATACCTAGAAGATATACCACTTATTGGATGTGTCAGAAAAAGAAACTTAAAGAACTATTGTAGCTTAACAGATATAATTTCAAAAACGTTGTGTGGATTCCCATATACTGTTTCTAATGGAGATGCTCATGTGACAGATTGAGAACATGGCATCACTTGTAACCTCTAATGTTATGAAAGTAATAATGCGGTACTGTATATCTTTGTTTAAAAGAAATAAACTTATTCCAATGTAAGTGAATCTAAGCTGTAGTCCAATGTCCTGATACATTTTTAAAATGAAATAAAGTTGTATGGATGCATGTTTTCTAGAAATATTGATGGCTATGTAGAATTGCCACCAGCATAGTTATAATTTTATGTCTAAGATACTACATTTTTCATAAAACCATGGATTTTGCTGCCTGCATAATTTATGCAAATTAATGGGATCATTTATGCTCTATTTTGATCTCGTTAGTGAAGAAAAAAGCCAATATAAATATTATGATTTTTTGTTGTTGTTGAAATGAAAACTAAGTTTCTCTATTCCAAGTGAATACTAATGTCATTTACATGAATACACATATGTTTAACATTTAAATCTGCAAAGCTAACAAAACCATTCTGGTTTATAAAATTCCTCTTAAGAAATGTGAGAAAGTTTTCTAGAGGAATTAACCTAGTTGAATTAGTCTGTAATATTTGGTAGAATGATGGATTCATGGATGCTGAATAATCCCATAATAATGAAGCTCTTCATATACTGCTTCAAGATTCAATATCAAGTGATGGGATATACAGTTTTTGTAGCTGAATATCTTCACGTCTGGTGACTACGTTCTGATTTCTACAAATGTTACTTTGCGTTGCTATTATTTTGGTAATTTATGGAACAAGTATATTTCAGGAAAGATTCTTTCATTGCTCTCTCAGTTACTTAGATTCATATATAGCACATGTCTCTATCTCTGTCCCATAATTATGAGTCTAAAGGTCATGGATGCAAAGAATTCCCCATGATACTTGTAATGTTAGCAAAATTGTACTCAGCATTTAGTACACATTACTTTTTGAAAAAAATTACATTGGGCTTTTATCTTTCTGTAAAAAAAACATAATAACATATGCAGTACCTGCTACTACTTTGGTAAGGGAGAGGTAATTTTGCTGTTACATGAAACAAAGTCACAATGGGCATACATATATTGTCTGCATGTCTTGGAGATGATTAACAAGGCTGGGATAGAAAATGGATGTAAACCTAATCAAAGCAAATTATTTTTTTGCTTTGATTAAATCAAACTATTTTACTTAGGTCATTTTAACATTCATTAATTAACAAAGTAATATATAATTATTAACCATGTGTTGTAAGAAAAGTAACTTAATCTAATCTAATCAATGTATTGCCATTGAATAAACATCTTGACTGAAATGTGATTGAAAAATAAGTAATGTTTTGCTTTGATAAATCTCATACTGGATTTAGAGTTACCATATTTAATTCTTTCTAGTGAATAATTCCAAAGCAACATGAAACATTAACCATCAGTGGGTTACTGTAATTTTATTTATAGTTTTTCAGAGGTTTTATTTATAGTTTTTCAGATCAATATCCTTAACTGTACAGATTTAAGAGTTCAGAGAAGAACTTTGTGTCCTTGGAAAAATAAGGGGGAAAAAATAACATTCTACTATTTATACTCCGAAGAAGGGAAATTGCCCATTTTTCTGTGTAATTTTGCTTTATTGTCAAATAGTTCTTACTATTAGAAAATGTCTCAGTTTCATTTGGATTCCATTTTCATGTAATTGAAATTCATTCTGGAATTAATTAAATATACCTTAATTAGCTATGTACAGTCCTCAAGAATGTTCCATGGAGCAATTATCAACCGTTTCCTATTCCAAAAGCTTTGCTTCTGGAAAACTGCTAGGTACAACGGCTTTATCAGTACAGGTTAGTTTTCCTTTAGTGGCCACAATTTGGACTGGTAAGATTATTAAGCAAACTGGTCATAGCTATGCTTGTGATTTTTACACAGGACAGTGCATATTAACGTACTATAATGGTGACATAAAAATGCCGTCATGGTCATAAATGCAACCATTGGTCACCATTTTTCAGCACTGTCATAACTGCAAATGGTTGCTGTCTGAAGCAGTTACTAAGTAAAGACTACTTATATAGTTCAGAGAAGAACTTTAACAATAGACATCAATCTTTTGCTGGTCAGTAAGCAGACTTCACATGAACTACTGGAACTGTATTGTTGCAGAGTATAATGGGATCTTGAAGGCAGGACAGAGTCTCTCCATCTTCTGCTGAAGGGAATCCTGACAGGACAAGCTTCAGTTTGTTTCTCATTTTTCTTTTCTTTTAGGGTTAAGCTATGTTTACATAACTACCTTTATAGTCTTTCTTCAAGGTTATAGTCTTGTACAACAGAATATTCTGTTCCTGGTCTGGAATATTTTGTATATGTCTAGTCTTGATTTTCTGTTTGATGCAGAAAGGTTTGCATGTATAATCATAAACTGTATGATTATATATAGGATAAGGAACCATTTAGGCCAGGGGTGTCAAACTGCCGGCCCACAGGCTGGATGCATCATACCGAAACCACGCCCACCCCATTGCCGGCAATGGGAAAAAAGTCACGATATGTCGCAACATGTCACGTTGCAAATTTGACGCCCCTGATTTAGGTTATCAAACCCAACTCTGCTCAGTTCAGGAATCCAAATCATTCCATATAGAAGGGTAATTGTTTCCATTTTCAAAGTGTGTGAAAGGTGTTTTTTAAATACTAAAAATACATTTTTCTGTAATATTCATTATTTTGTGTATTTCTGTGATGGAATTATGGGAATGATAGGAAAGCAGGCCTGTGTACTTTCAAATATGCAATTATATTCTTGATTTTTAAGACTAAATGTTCTCAGTTTCTTCAGTTTCTCATCATGGGACTTAGCTTCTAAATCCCTGATAGTTTTCATTATTATTTTCTACATTTGTCTAGTTTCTCTAAAACCTTAAAAGTTTTCTGCCTGAAACCAGATGCTACGTGGACTACAACCTGACCATTGCAGAATAAAACAGAAGAGTTATTTTATATTATAAAATGTCTTTGTTGCCTGTAGTTGCCTTTTTTCTTTTTAACCACCTCACTTCTGATTCAGTTTGCAATCTGTTACTAAACCACATTATTTTTCTGCTTGTCAGAACACTTGCTTTACTCTCCTCCATTCGGCCCCAGTCCCTTAACTTCCATGAGCTTTTGAGCTGATAAGACCACTGGGAAATATCTAAAGAAATTTCTAAAGAAGTATCAAAACAGTGACAATGCTGGGAATGTTGAATCCATATGCAACTCAGGTCCTGGAGGATGTATTTATTTTTCTAGAAGCCCATTAAATAGCACCTGAGTACAGTGGTGGTGGTAATGATGATTATGAAGAATGCAAGATGGTGACGATAACTTAATACTTTCGCCTCCTATTTTTTTTCACAACAACCCATTGAATGTCTTGGTGTCTTTTGCTCCCATAACAAAAAGCCACCCAAGGCAATTCCTGCTGCATATGATGCATGACCTGCCAGGAAGTTCCAGGGAAAATAGCAGACTGCTGCTCCATTTAAAAAAAAAAAAGAGTGCTTTAATTGTTAAGGAAATTTACCTTTTAAAAATGTCTGGGTATTATCTTGTGGTATGTGGTTTCCGTTTTGTCATGGTTGAACAGGATTCAAAACTTCCTGAGTCACATGTATCTTCTATATTTCTCAGTTCTGCCAGTTTCTCATGTAGCATCCTCTTGTTTCTTGTTATAGCACCTATTTTCTTTGAATTGTTAAAGATTAATCCTTTTACATCAATTGACTTTTTCTTCATAGACCCCTGTACATTTGCACTTGCTCCCAATACATGCCAATTCATTTTTGAGTTGGATCACAAAACATGCTACAAGCACTGCAGGTCATGACTACAGATTCCCTTCTTTATCTTTACATTTGTTTATTACAGTTTGTTTGTTTGTTTATTTATTTATTTATTTCTTAGACTTCTATACCGCCCCTCTCCCGTAGGACTCGGGGTGGTTTACAGCCCAATTAAAACAGATAATAATAATAAATATTTAAAAATAAATTAAATTAATACATGACTGTTACTAAAACCTGTTAAAATCCCAATTCTAAAACCCAAACAACCTTGTTTAAAAAATTTACATAGAAATTTACATAAAACCCGAGGAGGTCTAGGCCAGGCCGGCTTGATTGAAGAGATGAGTCTTCAATTCTCTTCTGAAGGTGCGGAGATCATGACACGTACGGAGTTCCGGGGGGAGCTCGTTCCACATCGTCGGTGCCCCCACAGAAAAGGCTCTCCCCCTGGGCGCCACCAGCCGACACTGCTTAGCCGATGGCACCCTGAGGAGGCCCTCTCTGTGGGAGCGAATTGGTCGATGGGAGGTATTTACTGGCAGAAGGCGGTCTTGTAAATAACTGGGTCCTATTGTTTCTTTCTCAGGTAAGCCAAGGATACACTGTTCCATCAGAGGAAGAAGCTTTTTAAGATTCCCTCCCCGCCCAACAATTCACATTCTCTTTTGGTCAAACTCCATTTGAATATGGTGTCCATTACAGTCCCACATTTCATCTCCATTTACTGGAGGTTTTAAAAACAGATTGGACAACCAATTGTCTGAAAGGGTATAGGGTTTCCTACTTGAGCAAGTGGTTGGACCAGAAGACCTCCAAGGTTTCTTCCGTTACTCTATTCTGTTATTCCAAAAAGTATTTGGGGAAATTAAAACAGGTTCAAAGGAAGGAATCAAGAATGTTAGGTGACTAGAAATCAAGTTCTTGAGCAGATATTTAAGGAATTTGTTTAACCTGAGATAAACACAACTGGGGAATATAACACTGTTCAAATACTTGAAAAGATGTCATTTGGAAGAAGATGACTTTTTTTATTTCAGAATATAAAATACAGAATAATAAATGTTAAGTCATTGGAAGGGAGATTCTAATTGAAAATCAGTAAAGAAAATAAATAATCACGGAGGCTAAATAGATGGCATAGAATTTGTTAATTTGGATTCCTGAACTCAGTAGATGATTAGACTTCATGACTCAAATCTAATTTTATGAGTTTATGAAACCTTACTAACAAATTTATATTGGTTCTCCTTACCTGCTAACAAAAACGCTTACATTTTATCTCTTAAGTGTTTGCTTTTCTGTAGATCATCTATATAACTTAAAATTTTCATTGTGACCTTTAATTAGGAAAAATGGCACATCACAAGGCAACAGTTTTTGAACCAAGCTACTTCAAATGGAGTAATGTACAAAATCTGGGACCCATGACTCCTGAGGGAATTAAATTTTAGGAAGTTATGGCTGGTTAGCACTAGTGGCTGCTGCTGTAGTCACATGATCAATGTTCAGTGACCATTTCCCAGTCAGTCTCTCAATCCTTCATTCCTTCCCATGCCTAGTAGCAGCCACTTATCTGCCTGTTGGAAAGGGGATGGAGGGAGATTTCTGATTCTCCCTGCTAGAGTCCACCTAGGAAATTCAATGGGAAGCTGGCTGGAAGTTAGAAATTGTTTCCCGCCCCCTGCTTTTTTGCCTGCCCTTGGTCATTCTGTTTCTCTGGATAAGGAAATGTCTGAAACAATGACTCAGTTGGGCATGGGTTGTCTAGTAATCTTTTTATTTCTTGACTATTATTCTTCCTCCTAATTATTGTTATGCTTTATCTTTATTTGAAAAAAGTATGCAAAATATGTCAAGAAAAAAATCTAAATATAATCCTAATTCTAAATAATACAGTCTTTAAAAAGATAGCTTCCATTGCAATTTAATCCAGCTGAATTTCTTGATCCTTGAGTTCAATCATTTCAGTAGTTATTTAGAGATCTTAAATTGTGGCTGTTACTTGATACATGGACCTCTTTAATACTAAACATATCCATTGTTTCCTGATGCTTAATTTTGTGAAGTGAAATGTGTAAGTTGCAGCTGGGATCTAGAACCTGTTGCAGCTACATGGATCATGTTTTGAGTATAATAATAGAAGTATCTCTTTCCATACATGTTGTGCCAAGGCTGGGCATATCTTTAAACATGAGACTAAAACTGCGGGACGATACTAGAATGCATCTCTGTGCCCCCCAAGCTGATCAGTTTCTTTGAGAGTGTTCTAGCAGTGATAGCATTTTTGGCTGAGCTAGGCTATTTTGCCAAATCCTAGAGCAGTGATGGCAAACCTTTTAGAGATCGAGTGCCCAAACTGCAGCCCAAAACCCACTTACGTATTGTCGGGTGACGGGTAGGCGTGGCCCATTGGGTGGGTGTGGCTGCAGTGGTAACGGCAGAGTGGGTGGGACTAAAAAGTTCAATCAATTCCAAATTTGTGAGATTTTTTTTCCCTGCGAGAAGTTGAAATTGATTGATTGAACCTTTTTTATTTTTTGCACACGGTGGCGGAGGCCCAAAGCGAAAAGGTTTTATAAAACCCAGCTGAAGGCCTAGGACTGGGGTGACTGGGACTGCACATGCCCACAGAGGACTCCGTGTGCCACCTGTGGCATGCGTGCCATAGGTTCGCCACCATGGTCCTAGAGTCATAAAAATGGGCAACAAATTCCCCCCCCCAGTTATGAATTATATAGTGGGCATTGCCTGTCAATATATGATGAGACTTGTCTTGCATTCTTTGGGCCACTAGTGAATGGGAAGTAGTGAGGCATTGTAAAAATTGCCTAACCCTGGTTCAGAAAATTAGATTTTCTCATGTGCATTTGAGGTTGCTTAGAAAAATATAGATACAACTCTCAGTCCATTCCATTGGTATATTGTAGGGAAAGGGGAATTTTGTTTCTTTTAAGCAAGAAAAAAGTCTTGAGTTTAAAGTGTTTCTAAAAAACACACTGGAGTCTTGTGTTTGCTATGCTTACTGATGTATGTGTATGGAAAGAATGCTAAAACAGATATACACAGTATTTAAAAAAAGTTGTAATTATTATCAACCAAGTATACATAGAATTGAATAGCCTTAATAATTAATATATTGGGTTGCTGAAAATAATGCCCCATCAATTTAAAAATGCAAAAACTTTAATTCTTTGTGTTTTGGCTCTTGTATCAGCTTTACAAAGGAATGGGAATTAGTTGTGAAGCATAATACATAAAATGTTTGGAATGCAATTTCAGTTCATCCTTGGACTTTTATGTTCTGCTCTGGTTATAAGATTTGGTATAGAGTTGAAAATAGAACCTTTAATTACTGAGTTCCTATTTAGATGTTTCTTACGAATGAAGATGGGACTGAAATACCTGTATGGCATAACATAAACAATATATTATAGATTTGTTAAACCTCTTAAAGAAAAAAACTTCAGAAAATTATTCTGGGTACTATAAGCCCAATTTTATCAGCAAAGCATTTAATACAAAATCTTTAAACATCCCCCTTTGTTACATATATGTATCTTAAAAGGACATATACGTATCTTAAAATGAATTTCATCACTTTAGATTTCTGGATGGATTTTGGATTGGTGCAGGGTGGTTATTAACTGGAAGATAGATAACCCGTCATATCAGTGCAAGTTTTTTGTGGTAGTTTTGAAATGATCGCAGAACTGTAATTTGTTGTATATTAGATATTGAAAGTTAGAATAGACATATTAAAATAAAGATTTAAATTGACCTTGCTGATTAAATGGTAGTGATCCATAGATAATCCATCTAATTTACAGTTAAAAAAACTGAAAGATTTTCATGTGCAACCTTCTCCAATAGCTTATTTTACGTATTTGATTTTGAGTTGAATTTTCAGAAAAAGGATATTCATGGGGTTCGAATTGTGTACTTTTTCATAGTGTTTCAGTTTATACTTTTTGAAAATAAATTGAAGGTAGGTCTCTGTTCACTAAATTTTAAGTGTATTGATAATACTATTTACCATAGTAAAAGCCTGTTTAAATGTTGCATGCTTTAATGTTCGTAAAAATTATGTTACACAATTGAAGCTGAAAAAAGAGCACATCTAACATTTTGAGAGATTATATGTAAACAAGAAGTATCTTGTAATTAATTTCATGTTTTTTTTTATTTATTAGGTACTCAAGGAGTTACATCTAGTCCAGTGATTGGGCTTCAGACACCTTCTACTGGCCTTTTAGGTGCCCGACCCGGTTTGATACCACTTCAGAGACCTCCAGGAATGCCACCACCTCATCTGCAACGTTTCCCAATGATGCCACCTCGGCATATGCCTCCTCATATGATGCACAGAGGTCCGCCTCCAGGCCCAGGTGGTTTTGGAATGCCTCCACCTCATGGGATGAAGGGCCCTTTCCCACCCCCAGGTCACTTTGCAAGACCTAGTGGAATGCCTGGGGGTGGTCCAGGAGGATCTGAGGATAATAGAGATGGAAGGCAGTTCAGGAATGACAGGCCACCATTTACTCCGCATAGAGACCAGGAAAGGTTTGGAAGGAGATCTTTTGGGAATCGGATAGAAAATGAACGTGAACGCTATGGCAACCGTAATGATGACAGAGAGCATGAACGCCTTGGTAATCGTGAAAGGAGAGAATGGGGGAGAAGAAGCCCTGAACGTGATAGACACAGAGACTTGGAGGAAAGAAATCGGCGTTTCATTGGACACAGAGAGAGAGATTCTAGAGATAGGGAACCCCATAGAGAAAAAGATGAAAATCGAGGAAAGGAGAAACCTGAGCTAACAGACAGAGTAGATGGGGTCAAAAACTATGAATCTCAGAGCAGTAAAATAGAAAATACAGACTCTGTTTCAGAACTTAATAAAGAGTCTGAACCTATTGGTGTGAAACCAAATGAAGAAGTAGCATCTGAGTCTACCTCATCTCTTGAAAAACCTGAAAAACCTACTGGCTCAGTTGTGGAGGCTCCTCGCTAGAGACTGGAATTTCTCAAAAATTGCATTGGAGTGTAGAGCTTTAGAATTGTACAGTATGCTGTATATTTGCTTTTGCTATATCACAATTCCCCCATAGTTTATGGGGATATGTAAGCAATTTGATTGCTTCCCTTCTATTTAAAATAGCTACACAATAACATGAAAAGAAATAAACCATTACCCATTTTCTGCTGTAACTTTTTTAAAGTTTTGACTTTAAAAAGTTTACAAATCAGACTTAGAAGTGCTTTCTATTTTTTTTAATTTAAGTGAAGGTAAAATGGTAAAAAGCTCCTAAAATAGGGATGTGTTTTTAATAAACTCTATTTTCATAACAATCCTTAACGTGTGCTATTCTTCCTATGCTGCACTGAAGTGGTAAAGAATTGTTCAACATCTTAAAAGTTTGAACTAATGCTGTACTGGAGTCTAAATTAGACTTGTTTAAATCTGTTAAACCTGTATAATAGTTCACAGAAGCTAAATATGTGATTAGTTACATTGATTTTAAATTTATGCATTTTAATTAACTACATTATTAGATAAAAATTAATAGCTTTTAAATGTTTAAAGAAATCTGGTATTTGCAGTGTAGTCACTTTTTTTCCTGGCCATCCAATAAATGCTGTGGTAAATGTTGCCCTTTAAATAAGTTCCTGGACTTATACCAGCTCCTGTGGAAAAACTTTTTCTGTGATTTAACCCATTAGTATGTTTGGGCTTGTTCACCACCTCCAAATTACCACTGTATTTTAATGTGTCTTGAAATAGAGTATATAAAAGCAAACTACTAAGATTTTTAAAAGGACTTTTGCATTCTTTTGCCAGTAACCAAGCTATTTAAGCTGGTTGTGTCATCATCATAACTTGTAAGTGAAAGAAACAAGTATTAACTCCATTAGCAAATGCCAGCAAGCCTTAAGAGTGATATACATTTTATTCCATGATTTATTCTATACACAGTGAAACTCTTAATCTGAAATTGCAGTAAATAGCAAATACTGATGCCATGAAACTTTTCTGTTTTGATTTGGTGTGTCTTTCAGATAGCTTGTTATGCTCACTTAAGTGAAAATATAGATTCTCCCCCTCCCTCCACTTAATTTTTGGAAGATTAATTTAGAGGCAAGATTCTTCTTTGCAATAGAATAAAAAATAACTTTATATATTCTTGTGAAATTAATTTGTGTTGAACTGTTTCCATACCATTTATCAGAATACCAAAATTGATTCTAAAATTCATTTAGTAGCAGTCCCTAATTCGGCAAAGGTCTTCATAGAAATGATCAATAGTCTCTTGGAAAAAATTTGATGTGTTAGATACAAAATTTATATGCTGCGCTCACAAAGACTCCAGCTTTTTGGCCTGCATTTTGTTTTAGATCTTAAAACAATACTCTTAATGGGCTGTTGTCATTGCTAGTTACCAGGTGGTGAAACAGACTTGTGTGGACAAAGCATATACATTGCCAAGTACCGTGTAGCCAGCTTTTAAGACAAGGCCACTAGTTTGCTCCAACACAGGTAAACACTGCTAACAATTTTGATTTCTCTACCTTTAGCATTAAAAAAATATTAGGACCAGATTTACTAATCAGTTTTTATTTTCAGCAAGGTCTTCTTTGAAATTCCATCTTTATATAATAGGATTAGTAATGTTACTAAATTTAGGGTTTTTTGCTTTGTTTTAAATGCCATACAGGATTTTGCAGATTTTGTTATCAGAGTTTATCAAACCCTTAAAGGTCTAAAAATGAAGCCCATGTGAGCCATTTTTCAAGTGGCACATCTACATGCTCACTTTCCATAGTGAAGCAACTGCCTTTATAAAGGTAAATGTAATATAGTTATGTAGACTTCATAGATTATTACTTAAATGAACATATTTTATTTGGTTTCTTGTAAAATTTAACATTTTAAACCACATCCCATAGCAAACAGCAACAGTTCTATATAAAAAAATAATTTGGATATATATTTGGAGTATGTGGTCTCCAGTGATCAGGCTGTCACTTAAGATTTTGACCAGGCTTGATTTACTAATTAGATAAAACCTAAAATAAGAATTTGCCAGATTTTTAAAGAATAGGATTGTCAAACTAGCTGAGAACACAGCATTAGAGCAATTTGAAATGTCCAAAGCAGTTCCCTTAGAATCTTTTTTTATTAAAAAAAAACCCTGCACACTCAACATCCGTATAATACCAATACTCTGCATTTGTGTTTTACAGCACTTTAATAACAGATAAAAAGGTAAATGGAACAAGATTTGTCAGCTTAAATTCTAGCTTAATACAACTATAAGATTCTTTTTTAAACCATAACAAAGCCCAATAATTGGTAATTCTACAGACACATTTATATCACACATATTGTACTGCTTCTATTCATTGTCACTCATAGAAGTACTTTATACTTTAGCTAGTCCAACCACCCCACAAGCTAGACGGGCACCAGCATTTCCAGTTTTCAAGCTCTCTTCATTTCCTCCTCTACCCAGATCATCCTCTTTTTCATGAACCTAAAAGGCACAAATCAACAAGTTCGGGTCAATGCTATTGGTTAATAAAATTGTAATTTTATTCTCAATTTTCAGGTTTTTTAAAAAAAAAAATTCCTGTATCTTTGTTGAGTTATAAATGCCTGCAAGGAATTACATATTCTATCATATCTTACTATGAAGAAGAAAGTGTCTACTAGTTTAACAGTAAGTTAAAATTAATTAAGATGCTGACATATCCTTTGCTCCAACATGAACATAAAATGCTTACAAGGTACTGATCAATCTTGTTCCAGGGAAAGCAGGCCCCGTGAAAAATATGATGAGCCATAGTATGTATCAAAATTTATACTGAGGTTCTAGATAAATGCAATTAAGGGATCAAAAAAGGATTACTGCCTTCAGTGTTGGTGTGGTTATTCCTATATGCTCGTAATACGGCTAGCAAATCTGGATAGTTTTCTCCATGTGCTGATGAATTACATCTCATAGCATTCTTTGTTACTGGGCAGCCTGATTTGGGTCACTGGCAACTATAACCTTATGAATAGCCACATGTTCAATATCCTTAGTGTACAGGAACATCTTTCTATGCCGATTAATCTGAAAATTTATGCATATGCAGAATTGTATCTTATATTAGGGATCTCTGCTGGATATTTCTCCATCTAGAATTTATACCAAGACATCAAGAAATCTGGACTTAAGGATGCTATCGCCCAGGTTTAGTCAACGGGTTCCATATCAACTATTTTACACATAAGTCCCTGTTAATTATCTCCCCAAAACTTCTGGGTTTACAGATTTTTTAAAAAATACTTATAAAGAAAAAAAAATACTTATAAAGGTCATTCAACTTACAAAGGTTGAGTGAAAGCCAGAATAAAAAAATAAATTCCCATACTTACCACCATAGAACGTCCAATAATTGAATGTGGTCCTGAGAGGGAAATAAGCCTGTCCTCCATTGACACCTCTGCAACACCTGACTCATTTGCAATCACATTTCCAAGATCACCAACATGCCTGGAATATAGTTATTTCACAGAGTTAACAATAAAACTTGACCAATAATGTCTTTTATACACAATTTTCTACAATATTACCGCCATACAGCAGTTTCCAAGCATGAAAAGTCATGTTGATCAGTTTTTGCGATCATTCAATTGTAGTTAACCGTTAGAAATACTATAGCCAATTAATAATACTCTTAACAATATTAGTCAATATGTAGGTATTAATCATTTAAAATTTGCTGTAAACAGAATCTTTCACAAATGCAATATCCAGTTACACCTAAAAGCCCGTAACATTAGTCTTAAGGCTTCATTTGTAAAAAATAATCTAAGTATACTTCAATGCCAAATACAATGCTAGTTGTTTAAAGTTTTCCTATGGCAGCCATTGCCTTTTTTACAGTTATCATGATCAAAATACTGGATCTCCTTTTGCGCAATTCTTAAAGTAGCAGCTGTTAATGAGATAGAGAATTTATAACTATACAAGCTTCCAGAATGTCCTGAAAAGTTCTGCTGGGATCTATTTGTAACATATACCTACAATTACAAATTGATATTTTCATTATAATTCATGTGTATACAAGTACTGATGCCTTTAATTGTATGGCTGTATTTTGCTTGTTCAAGTAGTAACTGTATTTTTATTTTTGGCAATGCTGAATAAACTGTATGAAGCACAAATCTCTTGCTACGTCTTCAAACTAGAGTTCATACAGAAATATTCCCCTAAACATTCTAGCTTGGTGCCTCTGAACAAGATACTAAGGAAAGAAAAATCAATGTATTTATTCATTTCCTTATCAAAATTATATCCCATCCCCAGAATGACTACAGGTAGTCCTCGACTTAAAACAGTTTGTTTAGTGATTGTTCAAAGTTACAGCAGCATTGAAAAAACTGACTTATGGCTACTTTTCACACCATCTTTGCAGCAACCCCATGGTCACATGATCAAAATTCAGATGCTTGGCAACTGACACATATTTATAATGGTTTCAGTGTCCCCGAGTCATGTGATCATCTTTTGGGACCTTCTTACAAGTAAAGTCAAGGGGGAAGCCAGATTCACTTAACTTTACAACCGCAGTGATTCACTTAGCAGCTGGTCATTAAATGGGGCAACTATCTTGCTTAGCAACAGAAATTTTGGGCTCAATTGTGGTCTTAAGTTGAGGACTACCTGTATTTTTAATCTGTAAAAACCTCGTAGATGGAGAATACATCAGTTACCACCTTTAGGACACAATATTTATGGCTGAGATTTAAAACAGGTTTTTAGAGAGAGAGAAAGGCGACGAAGTCAAAAGCTGGAGAACACAATAAGATAGGAAGAAGCTAAGTTACTGAAGGAAGCAGGTGTCCTCATAAAGTACCAAAAGCAGCTAAAAAAAAGGTCTTAAGCAGAATCTACGAAATTAATAACTGAAGAGATAATGAAGAGAGACAAAACAAGCAGCTAGTGATAGGACCACTGCACAAAGCTCTAGGGGTTCATAGACTTTTACTTCTACCTTGCGCAGATAACATTTCTGAGATTATGAGCCAAGTCATTGGGAACATGCACGCCTGCAGAAAAAGTTTTGAAAACAGTCTGTGTGAAGCAACTTTAATGCTTCCAAGAGCGATGCTTCTAATATGCTATGCAAAGCATCTCTTTCAAATATTTTGAATAGCTATACTATTAGTACCTGTGACTATTAACATTCTGGGAAATTCTTTGGAAAGCTTCAAAGAGAACACATATATCTAACCTCAAGTTAAAGAATTAGAAAGGTGGACTTGGATTGCAAAGTGCAAACCCACTCCACCAGAAGTTACCTTTAAATCACACATAGGAAATTTTTCTATACACACCTTATTTCATCCTCTGGCCCACCGTGAGTTTTCCCCTCAGGATTGAAGTGAGGACCTGCACTGGTACATCCTGTAACATACACAAGTTAATAAGGATAGCTTTAAAAATAACCCTCACAGAAAAATTCTATTATCTTATAGGTATTTAAGATGGTTCCATGTATATATTCTATATAATATATACAAACTATAAGTATTCTTATCAGGATATATAAGAAATCTACCATTTGAATTCTAAAATAATTGTTTGTCTTTCTATCCATGATATGAAAAGCATTTAACACCTATCACTAGATGAATTTTATTTCTTTCATTTAGAAGTTAAATGAAAAACAATCTTGGGCATTTATCATTTATTCATAGTTTTAGGATTACAATCTGTATTCATAATTATCAGAAAAGTTTTAACACAAAAATGTTACCAGTTGTGTTATCTCCAAATTCATGGACGTGGAAACCATGTTTCCCGGGAGTCAATCCTTCAATTCTTCCTTTAACAATTACAACTCCATCATCCTGAAATATTAAAAATGCACAATAATATTCAAACAGTAATTTCACAAAAGGATCTTAAAATATGCAGAATTAAAATTGTTCCTCATATAGACAGTAATTTAATAGGAATTTAGAAAAAATGTCCCTATACAGAGTTGGAATCCAAATTAAGAAACAGACCAAATCAAACAATACATTGAAAATTGCATGATGAATGCACAGATATCTATAACCCCAAACTGGATGCTGCTCTGCCATATAGCAGAATTAGTTATTTCAAAATGTGTACCATATACCTGATTTTAATGTGCACATTCTCAGTGCCACAACCAACAGAGGTATATGATCTTAACAAGCATATGCATATATTTGTTAATATCTATAGTATGAAACACCTGTTTCAATTTTTCTCAATCTTGGCAGGCAACCTTTGTGGTAATTTTATTTTAAAAATAAGAAATATATAAAGAAATGACTTCCTCTTCATTATAAACTATTTTGGAAACTTATCACCTTCTCTTAAAATACAAATGATCTCCAAATCCCATCTCTTATCAATAAACAAATCCTTGAAATATCCTTGTTCTGTCATAATCACCAGAAGTCTATTAAAGATCACCAGAGATAACTTTATATCACTTCCTTTTAACAATCTTGATCTTTAGTCTCTTCAAATAGGGAGATAGTTTGGTGGGTTTGGATAGCCAGGCTAAACCACAGTGAACCATCTGTACTGTCCTAGTTTGTCTTGATTACTTTGCGCGGGGGAGGGAGGGTTTTTTTGGCATTTTCAAACAAAACACCAGGCTGTAAATCGCCTAATATTTTTCAAGGGTAACTTTTTAGGAATGCCACATTCTTATCAAAAGCTTTGTAATATTGCAGCTTACCACTCTGTGGTAAAAAGGAGTATTTTAAAATATCAGATGGACAAGGAATTTGGTAAAAACCTGAGCTCCTGAGGCATGTCGAAGTCTGAAGCCAAGAGATAGACTGCTCCTCTGCATATGCTAAAGGCGAGATTAAACACTTGGAAAGGCTTGATTCGTTGGCAGTTCTGAACATTCTGCTACAAACAATTTTCAATTTAATTATCCTATGGAGTTTATTAAAATTCCACCTAATTTGATGACAACCAAAAACGTAAAGTTCTAAGAACTTCATTAAGAAGAGTCCTGTTTTACCAATCTCTTCTTCTGGGGTTTTTTAAAACAGGTTTGACCCTTAGATTTTAGAGATTGGCCAAAGATGGCAAGTATGTCATAGACTCTAAATGCCTCCATTTCCAAAGACTATACCTATGTAGTCCAACAGTAATGTAATCTATTCCCAGCACCCAAAATCTAGGCCAAATTCCAAAGAAAGGCATTTTAATTAACTGTTTAATAGATGTGCAACATCCACAATCATGGTGTAAATTTATTTCACAGATACTTTTAGAAATTATTTGAAAGTTTGTAATTGTTCTTTGGTTATTTAGATAACCATTAATGCAAGTATTTCATCAGTGGCAGTTGTTACTTATTCACTTTGGAGATTTTTTTCCCCAAGAGATAACATATTACAGCATCAAATTAAAAGCACGAGATGTTGACAATGCAAAAAAAAGGTATAGCATCACTAACACCCAACTCTAAGAAATTAATCATATCAGTTGAGAGCCACTTTGGTATGATTAACTCATGAGGCTAGAAACCAGAATTCTAGTCTCAACTTGGGCGCAAAGTCAGCTGGGTGACTTTGGGCCAGTCACTTTCTGTCAGTTCTAGGAAGGAGATAATGACAAACCATTTTTGACAAACCTTGCTAAGACAGCTACAGGGATTTTATCCAGTCTGAGAACTGATACCAAACAGAGATCATGTTTTATCTAATACATATGTACCAAAGTGATTTCCAAAAACTATAATTAAGGTACAAGCTTGTGTGTTATGTAAAACTAAGGAGAATAGTTTAATTGGACAAAGTATGGTTAATGTTTCTTTTCTAAAATAGCTTTAGTTTTCCATAAACAAATACCTTTTGATTTCAACACATTAAGTGATCAAGAAATTCACAAAAATATCATTGGGAATGAAGGATAAATGTATATGACTATGTCACAATGTTAAAAGCAAAGTGTCCATTGAATGCTTACATCTGAACAAATACATTTCCAAACAAAACGCCTTGAAAAAATGCTCTATTGTGTGAATCTTCAACTGCCACCACTACAAGTGTTTGAACCCATTCTGCAAACAGTAGTTAAATTTTACTGATCAGAATTGATTCAAATGTTTCAAAGAATTCCTTTTACCACACTTTAAAACGGCTGTCACTAAAAATTATGCCAGCAGCGTTACCACATACATAATTAGAGTACATACAAAGCTAATACAATCCATTAAATAAGTAAACAAGCTATGTATGGTATGTAGGATAAAAGACCAATCTGATCTAGTATTTCCTAAACATAATACAAAAAAGATCTACAATATTCCACGACCTCATCTCCATTTCAGTTTCCCATGGCAGATGTTTACTGAGCACCCAAACATAAACTTTATATTGTGTTCAGTCAGATTTTATTTATGAATAGGCACAGAGGTTGCGAAACCTGTTTGTCCAGTGAGAATTCAAAACCCATACTGCCTTTCCCCCCTTCAAAATCAGTCATAAAAGTCCTCTTCTAAAACTGTGACTCAGCAATTATTTTTTATGGAGCAGATTAAATAAATCTGGACCGTATGCATCTCCTTTATTACAGAATGAAGAACAGAGATGCTCCCAGGATACTGAGAGAAGTTTTTGAGGAAGTTATTTTCACTGGAAACCAAAAGATAGAAAAATCATAACCTCAAACAATTAATTTCACTGGTCCAGGTGTTATTCTGCCCAAAGGCAAAGAAAATGGAGATTAAAAATGCATGATAGAACTGCAAAAATCTGAGCAAGAATTAAAAAATATTTTATCTTCCCCAGCAATATGCTATTTTTTTTCTTTTAAAAAAACCCCAAACTTTTCTTTGCCTTTGTGCAGAGTAACATCTGGACCAGTTTCTTACACCTTATCTGGCATTTCATAACTAATACTACTCTACCGAGCCAAATCTAAACAGATCAAGGGCAAATCAGGATAAAGTAGCAATAGCATAAGTTTAGCTTGCAACCACAGAGTTGTGCAATGAATCCAGATTATTTAGTTAACCTGATTTCTGCAACCTTCCGCAATTATAGAAGAAATCCAAGAGGCTCACAGCAGAGCTTCTCCCGAAAGAACAGGACCCCAGGATGAACGAGATCTCAACTTGCAATATTAACCCGGTTATCTGGGACAGCCTCTTCGGCTCAGCATCTAGAATAGCAGCCTACAAAAAAAGCCGATCAGGGACTTCCAAGCCGCAGTTTCTTCCAACGGGCAGAACTACTACGCAGCCCTTCCAACTTACGCTCCCTACAGCGAAAGAAAAAAAAAAAGGCCCCTTTCTTAACAATAACCCGGGAGTCAAGCCTTACTCTCTGGTCAAAGTATATAACGCCGTTGACGTTGGCCTTGCTGGCGGGATCGCGAAGGAGAATGCAAACCGCTTTCCGCGTCGCCATGTCTTTCGCCATGTCTTCGACTGCAGCAGCCTCTCCCGAACTGCAACTGGCTTCTCACCGAGCGCTTGCGCGACGCCCCCTTTTCATCTGCGTTTATAGCCTCCGGGCTTTCTCTTCCTCCCAATCACGAAGCTTTGTGGAGCTTCTAAGACCTGCCTTCGCGGGACGTCGAGGCCAATCGGTGAGCCGAAAACTTGCAATTTTTTTTTCCTCCTTACGCAACCAGCGAGAAAGATTAAAGGAACCGAGGTTCTTTTGCTGAATTAGAAAAGCGTGAGGTCGCGTTTTGTTCGCAGGCTTCGTCTGGTGCAGGATCAAACATAAATACCCGCTCTGCTGACTGTGGAATTCTGGGAGTTGAAGTCCGCACCTCTTCAAGCTGCCAAAGATTGAGAAACACTGCCTCAGAGGATGCATTTTATTACCATTTTCAAATAGCTTAAAAGTAATATAGAGAATAAAATTAATATAGAGAGCCAGCTTAAGGTATCAGAGACCATGAGTTCTAGTCCGGCCTTAGGCACAAAGCTGGCTGGGTAACCTTGGGCTGGTCACTTTCTCTCAAGCCTAGGAAGAAAGCAATGGCAAACCTCTTCTGAAAATCCTGGTCCAGAAAACTGCGGGAACTTGTCCAGACAGTCTCCAAGAACTTGGACACTATTGAAGGGAACACAAAAATTGTGAGACTTCTCTCTGTTATAATTGTCATTCATTCATTGTGCAGGTGACCTTAGTCAAGGACAGGTAGTCCTCGACTTACAACAATTCATTTAGTGACTGTGGGAAGTCATATTTCCCCAGAGAAGGAAATATTAAAGAGGCAGAAAAACCAGCTCTGTAGAAATGCAGATGTAAATAATCCAGGAAGATTAAAGGCCCCCCAGCTAGAAGTTTAGGAAGACAAAGAAACCTAAAATCTATATACTCTACCCAAACTCGTAAGACAGAACATAATAGGATTAACCCACAGATGCCAAAGGGGGCACTCAGACTCAGGTCAAAGTTCATGCCATAGGAACAACTCCAAACAAAAGGCTCCAGAGGGTATAAAAACCCACTCCCTACATGTGCTCTCTCTTTTTTCTTCCAAAGCCATCTTTCTATCTGGTTCTCCTCTTCGATAAACTGCAACCTTCTTTCTAAAGCAGTTGCCATGTTGTTAATTCCCAGCTTGGACTGAACCATGATGAAGACTTTTCCTTCAACAGTGACCATTCGAAGTTACAATGGCACTGAAAAAAAGTGACTTATGACCATTTTTCACACTTATGGCCATTTCAGCATCCGAGGGGGTCATGTGATTTACATTCGGATGCTTGACAACTGACTCACATTTATGATGGTTGCAGTGTTCTGGAGTCATGGGATCCCCTTTTGCGAACCTTCTGACAAACAAAGTTAATGGGGACACCAGAGTCATTTAACAACAGTGTTACTAATTTAAGAACTGCAGTGATTCACTTAACAAATGAGGCGAGAAAAGTCATAAAATGGGGCAAAACTCAATTAGCAACATAAATTTTGGGCTCAGTTGTGGTTGTAAGTTGAGGACTACCTGTAGTAAAGTACAAAAATCAAATCATTTGCTAAATAGTGGGATAATTTGCTCTGTTGATATTTTTTGTCCTGAAGAGGTTGGTACCCTAACCCTTTCTTTAAATGATATAACACTTATTATTTCACCTTGAAATAGCAGTTTAACCTTAGGTATTGCTTATTTTCTCCTCCAATTCCTTTTAAAAAGACAGTACTTGTCTCAAACTTTCCATCTAAAAATACCATGTACAACTACTATAGATATTTCCATAAACCCTAGAACATGTGACACAAGGAGCAAGAGAAATCTGAATACTGCATGACAAACAGTTTTATGGTACTACATTTTAAAATATAATTTCATTTTACAGTTTCTAACCTCAAAAATTGCTGTGACAGTTCATCCTCTGTAGCACTGGAATAGACAAGGAAACTTTGTATTTTTCATCCTAAACTTTAATAATTAGACATGAATTTCTTAAAACACAATATTTATGTCACAACTTTTGAAGAGTCAAGAAAAACAATCTAAAATTATTAAGTGTTGAACTCAGTAGTTCCCTTACTTTATGCAAATTCATTATTTTTGTCCTGGAATTTTTTTTGCCCTAGATTATTTACTTATTTATATTAGTTGTCCTAGATCATTTTTGTCTTTATATCACGTTATATGAACAAATTACTTATATGTTATACAATTTGTGCCCAAAGATCTGGAAATGTGCCAATACGGCTTTCTGCCGCTTGGAAGTTTTCATACGAGACCCTCTTCTGCCTTTATACAATTACTGCTGTGTTTTGATGTTGTTCTAGTTGTATGTCCTGTCTCCCACTTTACTTCTATACCTGCAATAGCTACTATTATTGCAGTAGCAGAGTCAAGCAACCATCAACATTTTATCCAACCTCTTACCAGAAATGAAAAGGATCTCTTTAAGACTAGAAACAAAACTGGACATACTATGTTGGCTGAAGTTAATGAAGGATCTTCAATCCTATGATGAGCTTTTACCCTGGACAAATCTACAGTGTAGAACAAAATGAAGAATGCTAATACAATTTGTAGCGCTGTGATGTAGTCTACCACTTTGTCAGTCATGATAATCATATGAATTAGAAATCCAGCTGTAAAAAAGATGGAGAAAATACTTTAGATAAATGTAGTGGGGCTGGCTGAAAGGCTTTGCAGGAGCCTGCCTGAGGAGAGGGAAGCTTGGACAGCGGCTGCGGGTTTTGAGCAAGGAGAGCATGGATCCAGCAGAAGGAAAGAAAAAGGAGGAAAGAAAGGGGGTGGGGGTGGTTGTTGTTGCTGTTGTCGGAGGGAGACCAGGTGAAGTCGGAGAAGGTTTTGAGGTTTTAGCTGACCCCTTTCTGTGAAGGAGAGGGAAAGAGAGAGTGAGAGAGTTGTTCGAATCCGATCCATAAAACCAAGGGGCCCAGGAAGTCTCAGGAATCTATTCAGGGAGAATGGTGTGAGCAAGCTTTTGACCAATTGAAGTGGAGGCTTATGCTGACCCTAATCGACTGTATGAGTTACATGTGGATGCCAGTTGGGATGGCCTTGGGGGGGGTATTATATCAGGAACATGATCAACAGTTGAAGCCTGTTGCATATATCAGCAGGGGCTTAACTCTCAGAAAAAGAATTATCCCACTCTTAAGTTGGAATTTTTGGCACTTAAGTGGGTGGTTGTCGATAAATTGAAAGATTATTTGTATGGGGCAAAGTTTGAGGTTAATACATAATAATCCACTCACGTACTTGCTCACAACCGCTAAACTTGATGCCATGGGGCATCGATGGTTGGCTGCCCTTTCTGGATTTAGGTTCAGTTTGAGATATCACCCGGGTGTGAGGAACACGGATACAGATGCTTTGTCAAGGAGACCCCAGGATTCAGGGGCAGGTGTCAGAGAGTGGATACAATTGCCCCCTGATGGCATTCAAGTGCTGTATTGAGGGGTTGAGCATTGAGCTAGGGGAGCAATTGGGGCTGAATCGGTGGGGGTTACTACTGCAGGTGTTCCCAAATTATACTGTAATCCCATTCAGGTCAGAGGGCAGGGTAGGTTTGCTCTGACTAAGAAAGATCTGAGAAGGGACCAGGTAGAAGATCCCCTCTGTGGCCTGGTCGAAAGAGCTTTGAGAAGTGGTCAGCAGGAGGTTCTACTTGCCGATTCACCAAGAGGAACCCGAGTGCTGTATAAGGAGTGGGATCACTTACAGCTTCGCGATGGAGTGGTTTATTGGAGGGGCCCTTCAGATGGGCCTGAAGAAAGGTGGCAACTTTTGCTTCCGGAGAAACACAGAGAAGCAGTGTTGATTGCGCTACATGAATAGCACAGGCATTTGGGGCCGGAAAAGACATTTAAGTGAGTAATGGATCGATTCTACTGTCCCTGCATGAAGACAGAAGTTGGGGACTATTGTAGATCTTGTCTGTGTTGCGTTCAGAGGAAAACCCTACCTTCAAGGACTGCATCGATGGGCCATTTGCAAAGTTATGGATCCTTGGATTTGGTTTGCATTGATTTTCTTTGTCTGGAACCGGATGTAAGTGGGCGAGGAAACATATTGGTCATGACTGATCATTTTACCTGTTATGCTCAGGCCTTCCCAACAAAAGATCAGCGCGCTGTTACAGTAGCCAAAGTATTGGTGGAGACATTTTTTGTATATTATGGGCTGCCTCAGCGCATACATTCTGACCAAGGGAGGGACTTTGAAAGCAGGCTTGTTAAGCAACTACTGGGCTTACTGGGCATTCGGAAGTCCCGTACCACCCCGTATCATCCACAAGGAGATCCACAGCCTGAGACGTTTAATTGTACTCTTTTGGATATGTTGGGAACACTCACTGAAGAACAGAAGCAACACTGGATGCAACATATTTCTACCGTCGTGCATGCATATAATAGCACAAGGAATGATGCCACCGGGTATTCCCTGTATCAGTTGATGTTTGGTAGGGAAGCCCGCCTGCCAATAGACATAGTCTTTGGCACCTCAATGGATGAGACCTCAGTTAGGTCACATCATAATTATGTAGATAGATTGAGGAAGAATTTGAAAGGGGCTTATGAAAAGGCCGTAGAGGCCACAGGGATTCAAGAACGGCGAAAGAAGAGGAAAGAAGTAAGAGTTCAGGATTTGCACTCTGGTGATCGGGTGCTATTAATGAATTTGGGTCCCTCTGGGAAGCACAAACTGGCAGGTTGGTGGGGTCCCCAGTTGTATATTGTTAATGAGAAGCTGCTGGGAACTACCAGTGTATCAGATACGACCAGTGGGAAGTTCAGGGCCTTTGAAAGTGTGGCGTCGGAACCATTTATTGCCCTTGAATGAGGTATTACAGTGGTTCTTAACCTGGGCGATATTGCCCCCCAGGGGGCGATTTCATTTTTCAGGGGGGCAATGGAATGAAAAGGGGGCAATATGGGGGCAATGGAGCGAGAAGTTTTGGGGACACTTTTGAGACTTTTTCGTACAGTGAATCGCTGTATATCTGTTGTACAAAAACATCAGATCGCTCGCTATTAGTGGATTGAATTGTGTTTTCAAATGTTCCTCCAGCTAGCTTCAGTACAGAACACCGTACATATGTGAATACGCATCGCTTATCTTCATGCGCGTTGCGCAGCAGCCTCTACCCATACAGTGGTGCGCCATTGGCCAGAATGAGCAGTGATGGAGGGGGGAGCGCTTCTTTTGAAACATTGCATGCTGAGTGGCTGTCCCCTGTGACGTCAGCTGTAATGTTGACATCACAGTTTGAGTTTTCAGCTTTGTTTTCAAATTTTTGTTGTGCTCTGTAAAACATTTTGTATGTCTCTTTGTATTGTACTTTTTTAGCATTCACTCCAGTTTGATATTATATTTTCTTTGTGTCTTTTTAATCCTTTTTACAGTGTGCGTGACTATATTTACTTTCCTCAAATCTTAATTTAGTTTCAGAGTTTTCACCTTGAAATTCTTAGTTCCTGCATTGTGGTTTGTTCTTATGCCCCTTTTATATTTCTTTTTGCGTCTTAAATTTCACTTGTAATTCAATCATTAAATGTTACTGTTTTTCTTTTCAGACATTTCACTTTCTTACAATTGATTTTTGTTTTCAGTGGTCATTACATTTAAGTGTCTTGAATAAATAAGATAATAATGAAATACATGAATCATGAAGTTTGGGAATAAAGTGCCGGGCGGCACCAAAATTTTTCACACAGTTGAGATATGGGGAAAAGATTGGAAATAAACTATTTGCATCAATATGTCCTGATGACAATTTTAAAGAAAACAAAAAAAGTGTTTGCATAAATTGAAGAATTATTTCCTATGTTGTGATTGAGAGGTTATGTTGGGGGAGGGAGGCGATGACAACTTCCTCATTGGCTCAAGGGGGCGATTCGTTCAAAAAGGTTAAGAACCACTGAGGTAGTATAAATCACCCAGCCAGTCATCACAACTGAGCCCCGTATAGTGGGAAGAAGGTTAGGAACTAGGGTGACACCCGATCTGTCTGTAGGAAGGGAAATAGAAGACTCTGAAGAAGAGAGTTGTATAGGTTGGTTGTAGTCATCGGGGGATATTGGGATCACACACCCCACAGTGGGTAGTGAGGTGTCAGTCTGGGCCTGACATTTTGGAACTCATGCCTAGAGCTTGCGAAGGGGAGAGGACTCCTCAGAGATTTGAGGTAGGGGATCAGCCTGGATGATTATTGGGACAGGAGGGGTCATTGACCCCGGAGATCACAGTATTAGGGGAGCCGTTAGAGATGGATCAGGTCACTTCACATAATCCGCAATCACCAGCATTAGAGGAGGAGTTGCCAGTCCCGGGTACCTCTGGGTATGGGGAGTTATGAGGGGATGGTGCCCATGATATTGCCGAACCTAAAGTGCAGAGACCAAGTCGGGTGATACGCCTGATGAAGAGATTAACATATGATGCCCCGGGCCATGGCAGAGAGAGAGAGTGATGCCTACTGTGTAATGAAGGTTGATTTGCTCCCAGATAATATAGATGCTTAGCAGAAAGTTTCCTATTCTTTGGGGGACCAAAGAAACTGCTTAGGTGGGCGGACTGAGGGCTGGCTGAAAAGCTTTACAGGAGTCTGGCTGGGGAGAGGGAAGCTTGGACAGCTGCTGCCGGTTTTGGGTGTGGCGGGCATGGATCGGGCAGAAGGAAAGAAAAAAGAGGAAAGAAAGGGGGTGGGGTGGTTGCTGTTGCTGTTGTCGGAGGGAGACCAGGTGAAGTTGAAGAGGGATTTGAGGTTTTAGCTGATCCCTTTCTGTGAAGGAGAAGGAAAGAGAGAGTGAGTGGGAAGGTGGAATTTTACTGCTTTCTTTCACAGAGGGGATATCCTGAGCGGAGGCAAGAGAGAGAGTGAGGAGAGAGAAAGTTGCTGGGGTTGCTAAATTCAGATTTTAACAATAAAGGAAAGGGGGGAGGGTTTTTTACACTGACAAGACCTGAGACTGCGAGTGACGACAGAAGAGAAGGAGAGGCTGGTCGTTACTGCTTTGGAGACCTGTGGCCATCTGAACTTTGATTATTGTTACTTATGTAAGTTATAGGCATTGCGGGGAGTTGCCCTTGCGGGGAGAGCTGTTACTGCAGAACGCTGACTACCTTTGTTCGTGTTCCTATCGCTGCCTGGAGCCGGGTTTCCCCCCCATTTGTTTCCAAACGGTCACTGTGAAATCATTTACTATTGCTGCTATGACTGCCTGGGGCTGTTAAACACCATCACGCATTGACTATCGGGGCTAGGGGCTGGTCATCTTTGTTCTTGAAACCCCCCCTTTGATGATGAGAGTCTGTCACCTCCTCACTTTGCATACGCTTCTGCTAGAAAAGACACTTTACTAATACCTTGAGAGCGCAGCTGCAGAGGACGACAGAGGGGAGCGGGGCTGGGAGGGCCTGGGCTTTGGCAGCCTCTGAGGGGATAACGCTACATAAACATGTCACCAGGAAGAAAACATGTTTGAGTAAAATAAGGCTTTAAAAATTTACAAGCATATTTGCCAAAGCTACAAAATTTGAGAATGTAATCCAAGGCTCAAGTACTGTGTGAGCTCCTCTTCTTGTTCCAGCTCCTGCCATCTAGCAGTTTGAAAGCATGCAAATGCGAGTAGATAAATAGGTGCCACTTCAATGAGACGGTAATACTGTTGCATATGCCTCGGTGTATAGTCATATTGGCCACATGACCATGGAAGCGTCTTCGGACAATGCTGGCTCCCTCAGCTAGGAAGCAGAGATGAGCACTGCTCCCTAGAGTGGGACATGATTGGACAGGGGAAACCTTTACTTTTTTTTTTAGCATAAAGTGAGGAAAGTCAGTATTTCCAAATGGGAATTTTATTGTGCAATTGTCTTACTTTATACATAAAATGGGATGAAAAGTCCACATCTCAATTCCATTAGTATGTTCTCCCCTTTCCCCTGTTTTCCTTCTTATAAAAAATAAATAAGGAAGTAAAGCCAAGAAATTTCCAGATGAGTCTTTTCATGTAAACATTCTGTCTTATTGAGTAAGATTGTTTTCCATTTATGTCTCCCTATGTTTTCTACCATTAGTAACTTTTTTCCTTATTTGGCAATATAGTTATAGAAGAAAAAACTGAAACTTCTACTTGGTAGCACTAAGAATTAGACAACAAAAAATCATTCTTAAGAAATATTTTTAAGTATTTGAAAACTTCTGCATTAAAACACTTAAGTACTTGGGCTTATACTGAAACAATCCTACCCTGTAGCAGTGTTCCTTCATGATGGAAGATAATGTTTTGGGTGATAGGTAACTGGTCATTTACCTGTACACTACATTTTTTTTTCAAGATTTTACCTCTAGCACTGTTGTTACTGCTGGAGACAGTTGGACTAATTTTTCAAAATATTGGGTCATAAATATATTACAGGTATTCCTTGACTTATGACTGGTTGCATAATGATTGTTTGAAGTTATGATTGCTACCCTCTACAGTCATGTGACCTCATTTTGGGTGTTTGGCAAATGGCTCACCTTTATGGCTATTTGCAGCATCCTGTGATAACATGACTGTAATTTTGGACATCTTTTGCTGGTTTTTGGCAAAACAAAAATGCCTATTTGGCAAAATGGATATTTGCTTGACAACTGCTGTGTTAATGTCTAGTGCAGGGGTGTCAAACTGCCGGCCTGCGGGCCAGACGTGTCACCGGGAAACCACGCCCACCCCATTGCCAGCAATGGCAAAAAAGCTCCGATGTCACGAGTTTGACATGTCTGGTCTAGTGTGTTTGTTTAACAACTGCTGCATTTCTTTAATGACTGCCACAAAAAAAAATCATAAAATTGGATAGGGTCATATGATAACTCACTTAATGCCCACAATGACTTACAACTGTAATTCTGGGCTCAGTTATGCCCATAAACCAAGAACTACCTGTAAAAATATTTTCTGTCATTTATTATATCTTTGTTTGTTTATAAGATGGACATGACTGTCTTATATAATGCTATGTAATATGATTAATGTTTTACTGTACTGTATTATACCACAGTACATTATACTAATTCTAGATAGCTCCTAACAAAACCAATAAAACAAGGTAAAACCTTCATACCTTGGCAGACATTTGAGTAATTATACGCCCTTTTTCCTGGACAAAGGCCAACCTACACAGGTTTTTGTTTGTTGTTTTGATGTAATATTATGAAGAGCTCTTCAGCATTCTTCAAAGCTGTTTATTTAACCTACAGCATTTGGAAGTCAAGAATTGCTTGTTCATTGGTGTGAACTTTTTCTTCAAGTCTTTCTTCAGATTTCATGTTTTCTAATTGTCTTGGCTTAATTTTACCTTCAAAACTTCATTCTCATTTGAAATAATCCATGCTAGGAATAAGCCATATTAAATACCATCTTCCCTACTTAGACGCATGTGAATACTGGCTTGCTATCTTGTTCTCTAAAATCCATCACACATTAGAAATTTCTCCTATTTCTGTCCCATTCTTTCCAAAATAGCCATGATGTTCCATCAGAAAAAGGGAGAAATCAGTTGATTAGTATCTTCATTAAAATGTCAAAGTGCCAGAAAAAGAAGTATTTGTATATTTTGGAGCTGGATGTTCATAAAAACAATAAACAAGAAAAGAAACAGAAATCCTATTTCTTCTTTACCATGACATGCTTTCACCTCCATCTATTTACAAAATAATAAAAGACCAACATAACTATATGAAGCAAAACCGAAGCTAAAGAAAGATTGCAAAAGAACTGCCATGATAACTTCTAGATTTTTTTATTTTTATCTTGGCAATATATTGTTCTTTAGGAAGGCCAAAAAAGGCAGTGATCTTCTACAGACATTTTGGAACACAGGATGGATACTACATTATGGGAGGTGATTCATATTTGGGTGTGGCTGAACTGGATGATATGTTGTTGTTTACAGATGCTTTTTTTATAATGTGATTTTAATATTTTAAGGATGTACCGGTAAGTCCTCTAAAATCTTTCAAGATTCACTCAAAAATGCAAAAATAAATAAAAATGTTTAATACATAAAA